>NC_069469.1:11856948-12021948 GCF_026875155.1 Cherax quadricarinatus | reverse complement strand
GTGGTGGTTTTTTTTGGGACCCTGACGGGTTTCACCTTACCATGGTGGGGGTTTGTTTGAAAAAAAACTAAGGGGCCTCTGGGTCCTTTTTAAATAATGCAACTCCACTAAATAAATCCTGTAAAGGTAATATAATTTTTTTAAGGGGGGAAAAGTTTTAAACGTTTGTGGGAAAGGGAGGGTGAGGCTCTATCCCCCATCCCTGATACGAAGAAAAGCAATACTCTCCCCGCCAGGTTTGACATAAATTTCAACGTAAAACAACTAGAGATAATCTCTGTTTTCTGCAGACACAGATCCCGGTGGGTTCCCTTCAACATTACACAAAAGATCACAAAAACCACTCTGTGTCTGTAGCCACAGATGCAGGGTTTGGCCCCCTCGAAAACACTACCCCCAAGATCACAAAAAACATTCGTGTCGGGTACCCCCACAGTTTGCATGGTGGCCCCCCCCCAATCCACACCCAAGATCACAGAACCCCTTCTTGTCTGTGCCCCCGATGCATGGTGGCCCCCTCACAACCTCCCCCCAAGATCACAGAACACACTCGGTCTGCGCCCCCGATGCATGGGGGTTTCCCCTCGAAACACTACCCCCCTATACAAAACCCTCTCGTTTTTCTGTACCCACAGATGCATGGCGTCCCTTCAACACTACACAAAAAAAATCACAGAAAAATTTGTTCTGCAACCAGATGCAAGCGGTCCCCTCCCCAACCATGCACGGGGGGCGCCTTCCTTTGTGGGGAAATTTGGGGAGTGTAGTCTTATAAAAGGTCGTGGGGGGAGATTTTATGGCCACTCCACAAGGGGTAATGGAGGGTTTTGTGCATAATTTAGCGGGCCTTTGGGAATCGCCAGGCGTTTTTTGATACAACGGGAAAAGAGGCAGGGAGGGAAAGGAAAGGGAAAAAGAGGGAGGTTAATTTTGTCGTAAAAAGTGTGGGGGGAAAAAAAAAAAGACGGGAATCCCATAAAAATGGGGGGCCCTGTTTTCTCTCCCCACACACACACCACACACACACACCCCACCCCCACCACACACAAAACACACTCGCAAGCGCAAAACACGCAAACACACACACACACTCGCAAGCCCCCAACACACGAAAACACACACACACACGCACGAGCGCGCGCGCGCGCACACGAAACACACACACACACCCCACACACCCCCAAAACACAAAACCACACACACAGCACGAATGTAAAGTCTGACCCAAAAACGTTTTATAGCCAATTAAAAGGAAGTAACAGTAAAAAGACCATGTGATCAGGCTGGGGGAAAGAAGGGGGGGAAACTCAAAAAAAAAACGTAAAAAGAGGTACGGGAGGGGGCTCAACATGAGATTTAAGGAAGTATTTACAGGGGAAAAACAGGAAGGAGGGGAAGCCCGAATGAGGGGTGGGAGCACCCAAAAAAAAAGGGACTTACCAAAAAAGTGTTCGATGAAATAAACACAACTGAGGGGGGGAAAAAAAAAGCAAAAGTGACCTTGATACCTAAAAAGGCGGTGGGACCAAACATCTCCCCCCGGGGTTTTTTCCCTTGGGAGAGGGAGAAAAGGAACTTTGTGTGTCCCCAACTGCCCCCACAATTTTAAACACTTCCCTTGAAATGACAAACTCCCCGAGGTTTTAAAAAAGAGGGCCCAAATATATTTCCCCTTTTTTAGGGACAGAAACTAGGCACTAAATAAGACCAGTGTCACTGAGTGTAAGTTTTTTAAATTCATGGAAAAAGATAATCGGGGGAGAGTGGTGAAGAACGGGGAAACGTAATATTATAAACGAAAACAACCCAGGGAAATTCATGGGGGCCCAAACCCCTGTGTCAAAAAAACCTTCTGGAGTTTTGGGGACAAGGTAAACAAAAAAAAAAGGAACGAGAGAGAGAGGGATGGGTTGTTTGGGCATTTCCTTGGACGCTAGAAGGCCTTCAAAAAACCCAGTTCCCACAAGAAAATTAGTGCTTAAGCTAGAGGATCAGGGCGATAACAGAAAGGGCACTGAAAAGGATCAGAAAAATACCGACAGGGAAAATAACGGGCATGGTAGTAAGAAGGTATCACAGTGGGCCCCTGGACGAGGGGGGGGGTCCCACAGGGGCCCGCCCTGGAAACCGTGCTTTTTTGTTATGTTAATGCCCTGAGGGAAAATGTAGACTCAGAAGTGCCCCTGATCGCAGATGATTTTAAATTTAAATAAAAAGAAAATTAAATCAGATGAGTTTTCAGACAGGACTACAAAGAGCCCGGGACAGGTGGACAAATGGTCCAGCAAGGGCTTCCGTTTTAAACCCCCACCAAATGCAGTCATGAAAAATCGGGGAAAGGGCAAAGAAACGGCAGGTATGGGGCCTAGGGGGCCCAAAAGCTGCAAACCTCGTTTAAAGGGGGAAAAAAAAATCTTGGGGTGAGCAAAAACCCTTAACCAACCCCGGGTGGGGGGGAGCAAACCCCAAACAGGATCCCTTGCCCCATTATATGGTTGGGGTGGGGGGCAAAATTCCCAAGCCGTCTGGAAGCCCCCTTCAAACCGGGGGGATAACCCCCCCGCACAAAGGGCGCGGAAAAACCCCCGTTATAGGGGCCGATACCTCGGGGGGGGAATCTCCTTTTGGGAAACCCCGGGGGGTAAAACCCGGGCCCTTTTTAAAGGGAAAATTAAACCCCGGCCCCGGGGGTTTTGGGCCCCCAAAAACCGGGTTTGGGCATCAAATTTTAAAAAAAAAAGGGTTTGGCAAAAAAACCGTTTTTCCGACTAAGGGGAATGTCCTAGGGGAAAAAAGGGGGTTAAGGGAAAGGGGCCCTTACGTTATTTGGGGGGGACAGGAGTTTAAGGGGAGACATGATAAGGGACATAAAAATACTGCATGGAACAGATAAGGGGGGACAGAGACGGATGTTCCGGGAAGAGGGGGACACAGAAAAAAAAAGGGCAAAAATTGGAAGTTGAAGACCCCAGATGAGTCGAAGGGTTTTTGGAATTTATTTCTTGGGGTAATAGAGTTGTCAGGAAGTGGAATAGTCTATAAAGTGATGTAGGGGGGAGGAAAGGAACCATACATAGTTTTTAAGGGGGGAGGTATGTTTAAAGCTCTTTGGAGAAAGGAGAGGACCTACTGGGGGTTTACCGGGGGGGTTTTTCCCGGGGGGATAAATGCCTACGCGGCCCCCCGGGGTGGTTTCGGGGGATGATCAACCAGGCTTTTTACTGGGGCCCGCACGCAGCCCAACGAAAGAGCCAAAAGCCCGGTGACCCGGCATGACTTTGGGTTTATTGTCCAGTTCTCTTTTGAAGGCACCCAGGGGTTTTTTGGCCCAATTCCCCAAATGCTTGATGGGAGGCTTTTTGAACAGTTTTGGGCCCCCGGGACATTATGGTTTTTTCCCCTTAGTGTACCGTGGCGCCCTTATTTTTAAAACTGGGGGCATTTTCCCATCCCCCTGCCCAGTTTTTACTTTCTTTTAGGGAGTGGTTTCTGTTTTTGCAGTTTTGGGGGGACCTTTCCCTTTTCCAGGATTTTCCAAGTTTTGATTATGATACACTCCCCCTTTTGCTTTCCAATGAGTACAAGTCAAGTGTTTCCCAAAGCGCCCCCCAGTAGTTAAGGTTTTTTGATGAACTTTATGGCGTAAATAATCTCTGTACCACTTTTAGATCTGAAAATTTTCACCTGTTTGTCGGAAAATTTTAAATTTATAAAAGCAATATTCCAGCCTAGAGAGAACAAGTGTTTAAAAAAGGGTTTCCATCTTTGGGTTTGGAACTCTTGTTCTGAACGTTTCCCCATTATCCATCCTATCATTTTTTGCAGTTTTTGTCTTTGGCCCACTGTTGGTTTTTGGAAAGTGAGATCCTCAGACATTACTACCCCCCGGTCCCTTACTTTAAATTTTTCCGCTCTTTGTATGGCCCCAGAGTCTGTAGAATACTCTGTTCTAGTTATTTCTCCCCCCGTTTTCCTAACAAGTATTTGGGAAATTTTGCCCAATTTTTGAACATAAAATGTTTACCTTTTGCCCACTGAAACTTTGTTTATATCTTCTTGGAGGTTAAAATGGGGTTTCCCCAGCAGATTTACAGCTCATGCAGATTAGTAAACGTCTGCCCAAAAGGGGTGCGGTGTGTGGGTGTACATTTTCTGGGCTATGTCTGATTGAGGATAGGGGGAAAAGATGGGAAACGGTACTGGCCTTGTGGGAAAAGAGCCCCCTTTATATGGCAGCCCCCGATTTTTTAAATCTTTGTGTTCGATTTGTTGGAAGTTTAAAAATCCATCTCCCCACTTTCCCCGTTAAATTTCCCTTTTTCACGTATTTTTGGGCTTAAATTTCGCCATGATCGCTTTTTTCAATTTAAAAGAAGAGGCGGGGCCAGGAGCTGAGTTGACCCCCTGGGAAAAACCCCAAATAGGTGGTACACACCACACGCGCGCGCAAAAACCCCCACACGCGCATATGCCCCACACACACACAAAACCACACACCCCACACAGTTTTGAGAGAAAAAATGGGCAATTCAGGGGTGACATCGGGGAAAATTTAAAGTAAAGGGGCAGACAAGGGGATGGTAAGCAAAAAAAGGAAAACAAGCCGAACCTGAAAAGGGCCCTTTTCAGACCCCCCGTGGGGCCCGGGGAAAAAAAACGGGCGAAACACCCTAAGATCAAACGACAGGGTTTTTAAGACAAAAGAAGGTATGCTATATGCAGGATTCTAACCCGCCAACTGCAGTAGCAAGGGGGCGCTGGTTTAGGAAAGCGTCCCCCTGGAAATAGAAGTTTCAGATTGGGCAGGGACTTTAAGGGGAAGAACAGTCAAGGAAGGAAATAAAAAAACCCCCAGAGGAGCAGTTTGGGACTCCCGTGCGAGGGGGGAAAGGGCGAGGTCAGTTTTGTGTACGGTCTCCAAGAAGCCCAAAAGGGGGGGAACTTTGAAAAAAATAAAAAAAAGGAAAGGGGGAAAAAAAAGGGTTTTAAGGTCATGAAAACCCAAAAGGGGAGGGCCCAAAATGACCCGTGACCAAAATTTTTAGAGAATTGGGGGTTTTGGGTTTTCGAGTGGAAAAGGGTACGGCCTTGTCAGAGTAACTTTCAAGGGGAAAAATCAGTTTTGAACCAGGATTTTCAAGAGGGAAAACAAAACTGAGGGGGCAAGAGGGGTACCAGAGGGGTATACCTCGACCGCGACAGAAAAACAAGAAGAAAGGAATACACTGAAAGAGGGGGGTTTCAGAGACGAAGGGAGGAACGAAAAAAGCAATGAAAAAGAGCCGGACCCCGACACAGGAGGAAGGGGGAAAAAACACCCCACAGAATCTTTCCCCCCAAAAACTCCACCCGCGCCCTTCCCAACGCAAAAGAGCAAACCCCATACTACAACCCAAATCACTGTTCCCTCGCCACCCCAAACCCCATATCACAAAACCTCACCCCCAAAAGCTGTCCCTTATGGGCCCTTCTGACCCCCCCCCCATCAAAACCAAACCCCCCCTAAAACCACAGCCCCCTAAGGCCCCCCCCAAGGTCTCGCTCCCCCAAACCCCCAAAATTCTTTCATGCCACAAAGATAGAAAAGAAACAAAGGGTTTTGGGACACAAAAAGCGGAGGGGAAAAATGAAAAAAATGAGGAGGGAATGAAAAAAATCATTGGGAAAAAACCCCAGAATCCCAAACAGTCACCAAAAAACAAAAAATCGCTGAGACAAAAAACCCGACAAATCTTCCCAACAGGGTATCAGGAAACCTGAGGGGAAAAATAGAAGGAGTAGAGGGGGGGGGGAGGGGTTTTTCCCCTGTATAAAAACCGATGGGGATTTGGGGGAAATGGAAAAGGGAATTTGGGCATGATTGGAGAAAGAGACTACAATTTTAGGTACAATTCAGCCGGGGAGGGAAAAATAAAAATAGTCATTGGAGTGATGTATAAAACCCCCCACCGAAAAGCAGGGGGGCCAAGAGAGGGGTACGAAAAAAACAAAGGGTGTGGTGGACCCACTGGGTGAGGTGGCACGAAAGCTCATCGAGGGAGAGGGAAAGTTACTGGTAATGGGGGCCCATTTCAAAAACCCCAGGGGATCGACTGGGGAAAACCCGGGAGCCCCAAGGGGGGGCCCCAAAAATGGAAGAGCCCAAGATGATTTGGGTGGGTACTTGAAAAAACCTTTATGCATCAACATGTAGGGAAAACAACCAGGAGGGGAGAGGGGGGGTGAGCCCGCAAGACTGGATCTTGTGTTCACCCTGGAGCAGTTTTAGCATTTAGGGCAACACTTATGAGGGCCCCCTTTGGGGGCTACGATTTATGTGGTTCTGAGTTTTGAAATATATAGTAGGTTTTCAAGTTGGGGGAAAGGGACAGGAACTGAAGGGGACAGGCCAAAATATAAAAGGGGGGGGCTACAAGGTATGAGGGAAAATTCCTGCAGGAGGTTTAGTGGGGGCAGAGAAATGGTAGGAAAAAACAGGGAAACGAGAAGATGGAATATGTGGCAACAAAGTGCAAGGAGGCAGAGGAAAAATTTTGTTCCCCAAAGGGAAAAAGGAAAAAAAGGAAAGGGCCCCCAAAAAGAGTCCTTTGGGTTTTCCCCAAAGGTTTTAGGGAGGCCAAAAAAATAGTGTAACAGAGAAAGGAAAAGGTACAGGGGCCTGGACCCAGGGAAACAAGGAGATTAGTAGAAGAGCCAGAAACGGTATGCACAGATAAGGAGGGAGGCCCAGCGGGCGTTTGAAAAAGGAAAATAGCATCGAAAGTCAAATCTGACCCCAAAGGGTGTTTTGCCACATTAGGAGGGAAGCAACAGTCAAGGAAACCCGGTGATAAGGCTGAGGAAAGAAAAGGGGGAGAAAATCACAAGAAACGATTTTAAAAGGTTTTTTGGGAGCTTTTAACCCGGATTTAAAGGGAAATATTTTCCGTAGGACCGGAAGGCCCCTGGGGGGCCCGCCCCGAAGGGGGCCCAGGGAAGGTCCCCCAAAAATTTTTGGCCCAAATACATCCCGTGAGGAGGAGGTGACAACCTGAAGGGCATCGATCCCCCCCCAAAACCCTGGGCCCCGAAAAATCTCCCCGTGGGTTTTTCCCTTTGGAAAGGGAAACAAACAGATATGTTGTGCGTGCCACTTACCCCAATTTTTCAACACATTCCCCCGGAAACTGGGCAAAAACCCCGAAAGGTTTTGGAAGACGGCAAATGTAGTTCCCATTTTTAAAAAAGGAGACAGGGGAAAAAAGGCCCCTAAACTATAAAACCCCGTGTCAAATTTACGTGTTTTGTATGCAAAATTTTGGGAGAAGATTATCAGGAGGAGGGGGGGTGGAAACACCGGAACGGAACAGGGGTATAAAAACCAAACCCGGGACGGATTCACGGAAGGCAAATTTCCGTGTCACCAAAAAATTCTGGAGTTTTTTGTAAAATAAAAGAAGTAAGACAAGAGAGGGGAGGGGTGGGTTGACTGGATTTTTCTTGGACTGCAAGAAGGCCCCCCTTTGAACAGTTTTCCCCACAAGAGATTAGTGCAGAAGCTAGGATCAGGCGATATTTTAAAAAGGGAAGGGCCCTGCAATGGATTTAGAGAAATTTCCTGACAGGGAGGCAACAAAAAGGGGTATGGTTTCGTAATGATGTAAATTCCCCCGGGGGGGGCCTGTGCGAGCGGGGGTCCCACCCGGGGGCGGGGCCCTTTTTGGACCAGTGCTATTTTTGGTAAAATTTTGAACGACATGACGGAAGGGGTTTTTACTCGAAGTGTCCCTGTTTGCAGATGATTTTGAAGGGAAAAGAGGAAATTAAATCTGTGAGGACCAGGCAGGACTTAAAGAGACCTGGACAGAAACCCCGGGCCCCCTGGTCCCGCAAATGGCTTCTCGAATTTAAACCTGCCAAATGCCCAAAATCATGAAGATAGGGGGAAAGGGGACAGAAGACCCAGCAGAGTATAGGCTGGTGGCCAAAGACTGCAAACCCCACTCAAGGAGAAAAATCTTGGGGGGGGAGTATAACCCCCGAGGGATGTCTCCGGAAGCCACATCAACAGAACTGCTGCCCGCATATGGGCGCCTGGGGGAAACCTGAGAACAGCATTCCGATACCTTAGTTAAAAGGGAAACATTCAAGACCTGTACACCGTGTATGTAGGCCCCTACTGGAGTATGCAGCCCCTGTTTGGAACCCCCACTTGGGTAAAGGGGAGTCAAAAAAACTAGGGGAAAAATACAAAGGTTTGCGCCCAAAGGGTTGTTCCGAAATAAAGGGGGGGGTCCCATGAGGAAAAAATTTTAAAGGGGAAAACGGCCTGACCACACTGGGAGGACGGGGGGTCAGGGGGAGGGGAAAAAATTTAAGACATTATAAAATACTGCGTGGAATAGAAAAAGGGGGGGACAAAGAAGGATGTTCCGGGAGGGGACACAGAAACAAAAGGCCACAATTGGAAGTTTAGACACAAATGAGTCAGAGAATAGTGGGGGGGTATTTCTTCAGTCATAGGTTGTAAGGGGGTTGGGAAAAGCCCAGAAAATGACGTAGTGGGGGCAGGAAACCTACACAGTTTTTTAAAACGAGGTTTGATTTAAAAGGGTCATGGAGGGGGGGAGGAGGAGGGGGGGCCTTTGTAGCAACCGGTGAAAAACCGGGGGCCAAAAAGGGGCTTTGGACTCGACCCCGGGAACCACAAATAGGTGATTTCAAATAGGTGGTAACACACACACCCATATACAGGATTTCACACCTTCCTGTGAAATGACCCTTTAACCCTTCCTTCCCCCCCCCGCCTCTCTCCCTTTTCCTCTCCTCTCTCTTCCTCTCTCTCTCTCTCTTCTCCCCTTTCTCTCATCCTCTCTTCCTCTCCCTTTCCTCTCTCTCTTTCTCTCACTCTTTCTCTCTTCCTCTCTCTCTCTCTCTCTCCCCTTTCTCTCATCCTCTCTTCCTCTCCTTTTCCTCTCTCTCTTCCTCTCACTCTTTCTCTCTTTCTCTCTCTCTTCCTCTTCTCTCTCTCCCCCTCTTTTCCCTTGTCACTCCCCCCTCTCTCTTACCTTTTCCCTCTCTCTCTCATTTTCTCCCCCTTTTCCCCTCCTTCTACCCTCCCTTTCTCTCTTTCTCCCTCTCCCCCCTTTTTCTTTTTCAGTTTTCTCTTTTACTAAAAAAAAATGGTTGGGACTCGCAGGAATCAGGGATCAGATGACAAGGGTACGGGTGTAGGGAGGAATGGATGGAGGAGCAGTGGAAAAGGATAGAGCAAGAATGGAGAGAAAATTAGGAGAGCTTTCTGAAAAATGGAGAAAGAGCTCTCTGTGAAATGGGGAAAAAGAGGTTGGAAGGGAGACGAAGAATTGGGAGGCACAAGTCGAAAACTGCAGTAGCCAGGGTAAAGGCCCTAGAATTTGGGGGAAAAACAGGCTGAAGCAAGTCTCACGGGTAGTGACCAGAGAAGACACACCATACGAAGCTGAGAGGTGAACAGGAAGGAAGGAGATATGAATATGCTAAGGTCCTATCAGCCTGCAAAGAAGGGCCAGGGAAGTGGAAGGGAAAGCAGATGGGTGCAGATGGAGAGGGAGATAGGTCGAATGCTAAGGCACAACCATGCTACAAGAGCCACTGGAAAAATAAGGGAGAAAATGACCACATACAGACAGGAACCAGAGTCACAGGGGGAGAGGCAATGGGAGGAGGAAAGGGCAAAATCAGTGTTTATCCTTTGGGCTTCGGGGAGAGAGAGGAAAGGACACACACTGAAAGACGGCAGGAAGAAAGAAAGGAGTTTGGGGAGAAAATCATCACGGAAATAGGGGGAGAAGACATGGACGAGATTGTAAATTTTCAGAGAATAGGGGGGTACTGAAGGGGAAAAAAAACCGACCGATCAAGCTGATTCTCAGGACAGAAACAGTGGCAGAACAGGATCCTCCAAGAAAAACCACGGTTGAGAAGCTCGGAAGAGTACAAGAAGGTGTTCCTAGACAGAGACAGAACACAAAAAGAGAGACAGCAGCTGAGGGAGGGGACAAAAAAGCAAAAGGAGCTAGGAAAGGAGACAAGGATGGAACCAGCAGAGGTCAGTCAGAGCAGAACAGAGCAGCAAGAGCAAGCACAAAACACAATTATCCTCAGAACCCCACAACCTATCACACCATCCCCAACCACAATACAATCATACCCACAGCTTCCACCCAACCCCGAACCATAGAATCCCACAGTATGCTACCGGGTCTCCCCCCCCCACGGGCCCCCCCAAACCACAGTATTGGAAAGGAAATGAAGGTATGGTACACAAACGTGATGGAATAAAAAAAAAAGTGGGAGGAGTGGCACGAAAGAGTCAAAGAGGCATCACCAGACATCGTAGCAATCACAGAAACAAGCTTACAGGTATGATAACAGATGCCATCTTCCCAACGGGATACCAGATCCTGAGGAAAGACAGAAGGAACAGGGGGGGGGGAGGAGTGGCATTGCTGATCAAACACCGATGGAATTTTGATGAGCTGGAGAGAGGAGACAGTGGAGAAGTGATTGCATAGCGGGAACGCTTCACTCTGGAGGTCCCAAGGTGATAATTGCAGTGATGTATAACCCACCACAGAACAGCAGGAGGCCAAGGAAAGAGTATGACGAGAGCAATAGAGCGATGGTTGACACACTGGCTGCAGTGGCCAGAAGGCTCATACATGCAGGGCAAAGCTCCTGATCATGGGCGACTTTAACCACAAGGAGATCGAATGGGAGAACTTGGAGCCACATGGGGGCCAAGATACATGGAGGGCTAAGATGATGGAGGTGGTACTGGAAAACTTCATGTACCAACACGTAAGGGACACTACAAGAGAGAGAGGAGAGGATGAACCAGCAAGACTGGACTTGCTTTCACCTTTGAGTAGGCAGATTTTGAGGACATCACATATGAAAACCCCTTGGGCCAGCGATCATGTGGTTTTGAGCTTCGATACACAGTAGAGCTACAAGTGGAGGGGGAAGCAGGAAGGCCAGGACGAATGAAACCAAACTACAGGAAAGGGGATACACAGGAATGAGGAACTTCCTGAATGAAGTTCAGGGGGACAGAGAAACTGGCAGGGAAACCAGTTAATGAGATGATGGAATATGTAGTCACAATGTGCAAGGAGGTGAGGAGAGGTTTGTACCCAAGGGTAACAGGAATAATGAAAAAAGCCAGGATGAGCCCAGGGTTTCACTCAAAGATGCAAGGAGGCAAAAACCAAGTGTGCTAGGGAATGGAAGAAATATAGAAGGCAAAGGAACCCAGGAGAATAAGGAGAGTAGTCGTAGACCCAGAAACGAATATGCACAGATAAGAAGGGAAGCCCAACGTCAATATAAAAAACGACATAGCAGCAAAGCCAAATCTGACCCGAAGTTTTATACAGCCACATCAGGAAGAAAAAAAACCTTTAAGGACCAGGTAATTTAGGCTAAGGAAGGAAGGAGGAGAGACAAAAAGAAATGACAGTGAATGTATGTGAGGAACTCAAGAGATTCAAAGAAGTGTTCACAGAGGAGACAGAAGGGGCTCCAGAAAGACGAAGAGGTGGGGTACACCACCATGTGCTGGACACAGTAACACAACTGAGGAAGAAGTGAAGAGGCTTTTGGAGTGAGCTAAGATACCTCAAAGGCAATGGGGCCAGATAACATCTCTCCATGGGTCCTGAGAGAGGGAGGCAGAGGCGCTATGTGTACCCCTAACAAACAATATTCAATACATTTTATCGAAACAGGGAGATTGCCTGAAGGCATGGAAGACAGCAAATGTGGGGACCAATCTTTAAAAAAGGAGACAGACATGAAGCACTAAACTACAGACCAGTGTCATGACATGTATAGCATGCAAAATCATGGAAAAAAAATTGTCAGGGGAAGAATGGTGGAACATCTAGAAAGGAATGATCTCATCACCAGCAGACAACATGGTTTCAGAGACAGGAAATCCTGTGTCACAAACCCACTGGAGTTCTATGACTGGTGACCGCAGTAAGACAAGAGAGGGGAGGGTGGGTGGATTGCATTTTCTTGAACTGCAAGAAGGCGTTTGACACAGTACCACACAAGAGATTAGTGCAAAAACTGGAGGAAACCCAAACAGGAAAAACAGGGAAGGCACTGCAATGGATTTAGGGAATACTTGTCAGGGAAAACAGCAGCGGTAATGGTACGAGGCGAAGGTGTCAGAGTGGGCACCTGTGACCAGCGGGTCCCACAGGGGTCAGTCCTAGGACCAGTGCTGTTTCTGGTATTTGTGAACGACATGACGGAAGGAATAAACTCCGAGGTGTCCCTGTTTGCAGATGACGTGAAGTTGATGAGAAGAGATCATTTTGATCGAAGACCCGGCAGAAATACAAAAAGGGGTCTGGACAGGCTGCAGACCTGGTCCAGCAACTGGCTCCTGGGGGTTCAATCCCACCCAAATGCAAAGCATGAGGATTGGGGAAGGGCAAAAAAGACCGCAGATGGAGTACAGTCTAGGGGGTCAGAGACTACAAACATCACTCAAGGAAAAAGATCTTGGGATGAGTATAACACCAGGCACATCTCCTGAAGCGCACATCAACCAAATAACTGCTGCAGCATATGGGCGCCTGGCAAACCTCAGAACAGCATTCCGACATCTTAATAAGGAATCGTTCAGGGGCCCTGTACACCCTGTACGTTAGGCCCATATTGGAGTATGCGGCACCAGTTTGGAACCCACACCTAGCCAAGCTGTAAAGGAACTAGAGAAAGTGCAAAGGTTTGCAACAAGACTAGTCCCAGAGCTAAGAGGTATGTCCTATGAGGAGAGGTTAAGGGAAATCAAACCCGACGACATGGAGGACAGGAGAGATAGGGGGGACATGATAACAACTTACAAAAATACTGAGAGGAATTGACAAGGTGGACAAAGACAGGATGTTCCAGAGGGCTGGACACAGTAAAAAAGGGGACACAGTTGGGAAATTGAAGACACAGATGAATCAAGGGATGTTAGGAAGTATTTCTTCAGCCACAGAGTAGTCAGGAAGTGGAAAAAGTTTGGGAAAACGATTTTAGTGGAGGCAGGATCCATACATAGCTTTAAGCGAGGGTACGATAAAGCTCATGGTTCAGGGAGAGTGACCCAGTAGCGACCAGTGAAGAGGCGGGGCCAGGAGCTTGGGAAACGACCCCTGCAACCTCAACTAGGTGAGTACAACTAGTTGGGGAAAACGCGCACCACACACACGCGTGCACACAGCGCACACACATGCGCACACACATGCACACACGCCCCACAACACCTACACTCACACACACACACCCCACACACACGCCTACACACACCTACAAAAACACACCTACACCACCACACCTACACACACACACACACCTACACACACACCACACACACACACACACCTACACACACAGGGGCCCAGTGTCTAATCGACATGTGCCTAGGACAAAATGGTAACTAACACGTGCGCACACACACGCGCACACTCACAGGAAATTATTTAATCAGATATATTTTTGTCTAAGTAATGTTGTCTGCGTGATGTGTGGTGAAGGAAGTAATTTATTCAAGCAGATAATGTCTTTTGAGCGCAATGGCTCCTGGCAAGCAGATTAATTTACGAAATATGTGTGTGTGTGTGTGTGTGTGTGTGTGTGTGTGTGTGTGTGTGTGTGTGTACTCACCTATTTGTGGTTGCAGGGGTCGAGTCTTAGCTCCTGGCCCCGTGTGTGTGTGTGTGTGTGTGTGTGTGTGTGTGTGTGTGTGTGTGTGTGTGTGCGCGCGCGCGCACTTATTTGTGGTTAAATGAGACTATTCTCAGACTGTCCCCATCTATTGCCAGTGGCCAAATTCACTCTCTCTCGTATCGTATTTTTAAAACTTTGTATGGAGCCTGACTACACCACACCTGACATCGCTGTAGCTCATGTGTCTATCTTCATTCTGTGTCCTCCAGTTCACGTTTCTCGCCTCTCAAACTGCCTGTGCCTCTCTAGGCAATCAATTTCCCTAAGAATTTTGTATGTTGTTATCATTTATTCCCTGGTTCTTCATCCCTCCGATGTCGTTAAATTCAATTTCGTTAGCTCCTCCTGGTAGCTCTTTTCCTTGGGTTTGGGGGACAAACCTCACTGAATTTTTGGGAACCTTTCCCATTTCTAAATATGCTCTTTTTGGATGCGTGTTCCATACGGGGCTTGACCATTTTGGGTTCAAGGTCACAAAATAACTTTTTGTGTTTCCTGAAGTATTCTTTTAGAGTTGGCGGGAGAGTTTTGGGCTGCTGAGTACTCAAATTAGTTTCGAAAAGATTTCCCAAATCCCTAAACCCACGTCTGCAAGTGTTTCAAACCATTCCCCACCCTTTTTATTTCTCCATTAACTTGCTAGGCGTGCATTTAAAGAGACGGGAGCTGAATTTCTTTAATATTTCTGAATATTTTTTAAATATATGGACCTACATTTACTCTTTTCCCAGATCTCTATAAGCTTTCCCGTATACAATGACAAAACTGAACATCACACATATTGGAAAAACTACTACGCTCCCCTCTCCTAGAACCCAAAGGGCTGACATTTTAAAGGTCCCCACTTTCTTTGATGTATCCAGTTTCCATAAAGGGTTTCTTTACTTATTCCATTTTGTTGTGATTGCCACCATTAACTTATGGGTTGCCCCCTGTGCCTTATTTTTGTTTTTTCCAGTTTCCACCGAGTCTCTCATAACTTCTTCCCCTTTCCTTCTTCAGTCAAATTAAACCCGGTTTTTTTACTGTTTTTTTTTCTTTGAAGTGGCTTTTAAAGCAGGTTTGGTTGAGACTTTCCCTTTAAATTGCAGTGCCCATAATCAAACTTTTGGGCCAGTTTTCCAGCATATTCTTTTCTACCCAAATTTCTGACTTCCTTAATTTTACGGGTTTTTTTTCTCATCTATAGTTTTCGACTTTATCGCTCCCTCAAATTTAAAGGGCCCTTTTTTTCCCTTTGTATCCAAATATAAACCTGGTATAAAATTTCTAGATTCGCTGCTTTTCCCCAGATGGGTATTTTAAACCTCATCTCCAAAATTTTCTTTACAAGTCTCCTTTTCCAATTAAAACTGCAACACACACACACACACACACCACACACCACACACACACCACACACACACAAACACACCACACCCATCGAATGTCAAGTCTGCCCCAAAAAACTGCTGTATAGCCACTTTAAGAAGGAATTAACATTTCAAAAAAACCAAATTGGGGATCAGGCAAAGGGAAAAAGGTGGGGAATCACAAGAAACGATCAAGAGGAAATAAAGGGCTCAACAAAAAAAAGGAATTTAAAGGGAATATTTACGGGGAAAAAACGGGAAAGGGAACGGGGAAGACAAAATTTAAAAGGGGGGGAGCACAACAAGGGACATACCAACAATTGTTCGATGAAAAAAAACCCCAACTGAGGAGGTAAAAAAGCTAAGTGACCTTAAATCCCCCTAAAAAGGCGGTGGGAACCAAAAACTCTCCGTGGGGTCCTTAAGAGGGGAAAAGCAGAGACGCTGTGTGTGCCCCCTGACCAAAATTTTTTAACACACCCCTTAAAAAACGGGGACAACAAAACCCGGGGTATAAAAGACGGCAAATAATCCCCTTTTTTGGGAGAAGAAACTAGGACAAAAACTATAGACCAGTGTCACTGACGTGTATAGTTTTTTAAAAAGTAAAGGGAGAAGATAATCAGGAGAGTGGGGGGAAGAACGGGGAAGGGGAATATTATAAACGACAACAAGCAGGGATTCATGGAAGGAAAAAATCCTTGTCACAAACCTTCAGAGTTTTGTGAAAAGGAAACCAAAAAAAAAAGGACACGAGAGAAAAGGGAGGGGTTATTGCATTTCCTTGGTGCTAGAAGGCCTTCGACACAGTTCCTACAAGAATTAATCATAAGCTAGGGGAAATCAGCGCGTAAAACGGGAAAAGGGCACCAATGGATCAGGGGAATACCTGACAGGGAGACAACAAAGCCCATGGAAATGAAATTAAGGTATCACAGTGGGCCCCTGTGCCCGAGCGGGGCCCCACGGGGGTCACCCTGGGAAACCAGTGTATTTTTGGTTTTAATTTTAAAGGGAACTGAGGGAAAATTGAAGACTCAAAAGTGTCCCTGATCGCAGATTGTTAATTTTAATGAAAAAAAATTTAAAAATCAGATGATTTATCGGGCCCAAGGACTAAAAGAGACCTGGACAGGTTTGGAAAAAATGGCCCACCCAAGGGGGGCTTCTCAATTTTAAAACCCCACCAAATGCAGTCATAAAGATCGGGGAAGGGCAAAGAAGAGGGCCCCAGGGGAAATAGGCTAGGGGGGGCCAAAAGACGGAAAACCCCCGCCCCAAGGAGAAAGGATTTTGGGGTGGCATAATACCAAGAAACGTCCCGGAAGCCCCAAAACAACCAGATAACTGCTACAGTAAAAGGGGCCCCTGGCAAACCTGATTATAGCGTTCCGATCCCTTAGAAAGGAATGGGTTAAAGGGACACTGTATACTGTTTTTACATCGGGCCCCATAGGGGAAAAGGGCACCTTTTTTGGGAAACCCACACCGGGTTAAGCACTGCCCAACTCAATGACCGAAGAAATCCCTTTCCTAACATCCCTTTCGATTTCATCTGATTTCTTCAGTTTCCAATTGTGACCCCTTTTTTTCTGTGTCCCATCTCGAAACCCTGTCTCTGTCCCCCTTTATCTTTTCCCATGCTTTTTTTGTATGTCTTTTAACATGTCCCCCCCCCTTAAAAACCTCCGTCCTCCAGTATCGAAAGGGCCCCGTTTTCCCCTTTAAACCCTTTTCTTCGTAGGACTTTCCCCCTTAGATCGGGAAATACTTTGGTTGCAAAAAATTTTTCATTTTCTCCAATTTCAAACATAAGAAAAAAAGAAAGGGGGAACTTTAAGAAAGGGGGAACACGCAGGAGGCCTGCTGGCCCATACTAGGCAGGTCCCTCCTTTCTTATGTTCCCCTTTTCTTATGTTCTTAGTAAAAATTTGGGAAAGGGAAAGTGAAAAGTTTGCAACAACGATATTTCTAGATCAAAGGGGAAGTCCTACGAAAAAAAAGGTTAAGGGAAATGGGGCCTTACGATACGGGGGACGGATTTAAGGGGAAAATGATAACGCCCAAACAAAATACTGCAGGGGAATAGATAAGGGGGGACGAGACAGGATGTTCCAGAGTTTGGACACAAAAACAAGGGGTCACAATTGGAAGCTGAAACTCAGATGATTCAAAGGGGATTTTTGGGAAAGTATTTCTTGGGTCATAGAGTTTTTTCAGGAAGTGGAATACTATCAATTGATGTAGTGGGGGGCAAAAACCAACTTAGTTTTAAAAGGAGGTTTTGAAAAAAGCTCATGGAGCAGGGGAGAGGCCCTATTTGGGGGTTACCGGGGTTAAATTCCGGGGGATCAACGCCTACGGGGCCCCCCGGGGATCAGGAACTGATAACCAGGCTGTTACTGCGGGGCCCACGCGCCCAAAACCGTACAGCCACCCCCGGGCTGATCCGGAAACTGTTTTTAGGTACCCTGCCCAAAGCTTTTTTAAAAAAAGGCAGCCGGGGGCTTATTGGAAATTCCCCTAATGCTTTGGGAGGCTGTTGAACAGTTTTGGGGCCCCCGGGGACACGTAGGGTTGTTTTTCCCTTAGTTTTCCAATGGCGCCCCTACTTTTAACGGGGGGCATTTTGAAATCCCCTTTGCCCATTTCCTTTTACTTACGTGGGAGGGGTTTTCGGGTGTGCAGTTTTGGGGGCCCTTTTTCCTTCCAGGTTTTTTCCAAGTGTGCTATGAACATCCTCCCTCCTGCGTTCCAACGAGTAAAAAGTCAAGTTTTCCCAAAAAAGTTCCCAGTAGTTAAGGTGTTGCCCAGAACTTATACGCAGAAAGGGGGAAATCTCTGTCACTCCTAGATCTGAAATTTTCCCCTGCTTTGATCGGAGATTTTAAATAACAGAAAATTTTCCCCACCCTAGAAGAACAAGTGATTTAAAAAAGGACATCTTTGGGTTTGCCATCTCTTGTTTGAACGTTCTCATTATCCATCCTTCATTTTCTTTGAAAGCTGTGATTCGTGGCACTTTTTGTGTCCGGGAAAGTGGATCCTCAAAACATTACTACCCCCAAAGGTCCCTTCCCATTATTTTTCCGCTCTATTTATGGCCAGGGGGTCGTAGTAAATTTCTTTTCTATTTATAATCCCCCCCTTTTTTCCTTAACGGAGTATTTGGGGGAATTTTGTCCTCTTTGAACATTTATTGTTTACCGTTGCCCATGGAAAACTTTGTTTTTATTTTCTTGGGGGTTTAACCGCACCTCGCAGATGACACCCCCCCCCCCCCCTCATGCAGATCCTAGTATGGGCCCTCAAAGGATGATACGGGCTGGGGTGTACATCTCTGTGTCTGAAAATGAGGATAGGAATAAGATGGGGGGAGAAATGTCCGGGTGGAACAGAGCTCTTCACTATGGCCCGCCTTCCCATTTAAAATCTGGGTTTAAACCCCTTTCTCTTTGTGTTCGATTTTGTTAGGAAGTTGAAGATCCATCCCCCAAATTTCCCATTATTTCCCTTTTAGCAAGAAATTTTATGGGCTATTACGCCATGATCGCATTTGTCAATAAATGAAGAGGGGGGGCCAGGGCTGGTCTCGAACCCCTGAAACCCAAATAGGTTTAGGGAAAACAACACCGCCGCCCCAAAACACACGCGCAAATGCACACCCCAAAAACGCACCCCCCCCACCGCTTTTGCCACACGCGCACCAAAACCCCAACGCACATGCAACACGCGCACACACACACGCAAAACTACAGGGAAATTTTTTTAATCAGATAATTTTTGTCCAAAATAAAATTTTCTGCCCTATGTTGGTGAAGGGAATTTAATTTTTTCAAGCAATAATGTTTTTTTGAGGGGCAATGGCCCTGGCAAGCAATTAAATTTTCGAAAAATTGTGTGTGTGTGGTTTTTTGTGTTGTGTGTGTGTGTGGTGTGTTGTGTGTGTGGGGTTGTGTGTGTGGTGTGTGCCCCGGCCCCACTTAAAATTTTTGGTTAAAAGAGACGATTCTCAGACTGTCCCCATCTATTGCCAGTGGGCCCAAAAATTTACCCCTCTTTGTATCGTAATTTTTTTAAAAATTTGGATGGAGCCTGACCACAAACCCCACCAAAATCGCTGTAGCTCATGTGTCCCATCTTCATTCTGTTTCCTCCAGTTCACCCTTTCCCCCGCCTCCAAACTGCCCCGGCCCCTCAGGCAAAACAAATTTCCCCAAGAAATTTTTTAAGGGGTTAAACATTTATTTCCCCGGTTCTTCAAACCCTTTCCCATGTCGTTAAATTCAAAATTTTGTTAGCTCCCCCCTGGTAGCCGTTTTTCTCACTTGGGACAAACCTCACTGTATTCTTAGGGCCCCTTTTTCCAGTTTCTGAATATGCCTTTTTTTGATGCGTGTTTCCTACCGGGGGTTGACGGATGTTTTATCAAGGTCACAAATAAATGGTGTTTTCCCGAAGCATTCTTTTTGGGGTTGGCAGACGAGTATTGGCTGTGAGTACTCAAATTAGTTTTGAAAAGATTTGCCTCTTAAAAAACCCCTGCTCTGCAAGTGTTCTAAACACTCCCCATCCTTTACATTTCTCCATTAACCCTTTCTTTGGCGTGCATTTAAGAAGGGCTGAGCTGAAATTTCTTAAAATTTCTGAATATTTCTTCAAATATATGGCCCACATTTTGTTTCTTCCAGTTCAGTAAGCTTTTTCCCTATACCCAAAGGGCCCAAATGAAAATCAAGATAGTGGATAGAAAATACTTTGCTTCCTCCTAGAAAACCATGCTGACATTTTCAGTCACACTTTTTTTGATGTATCCAGATCCATCAAATTTCTTTACTTATTCCCCCTTTTTGTGAGTTTTGCCCTCCAATACTTATCGGGGCCCCCTGGCCTTAGTTTTTTTTTTTTTCCCCGTTTAAACCCAGTACGGGCTCATAACTTTTCTCCTTCCTTCTTCAGTTTGTTTTTACCCGGTTCTTTACTGTTTTTTTTTTCTTTGAAGTGGCTGTAAAGCCCGGTTTGGGTTTTAGACTTTGCCTTTTTTGCTGTTTTCATAAACAAACTGTTTTGGCCCTTTTCCAGCATATTCATTCTAGCCAAAAATTCGACTTTTAGTAAAAATTACTGGTTTTTTCCCATCTTTAAATTTTCCAAGTATCCCCTGCTCGAATCCCAAGGCCCATTTTGCTTTGTATCCAAAAATCTCCTGTTAAGAAAGTCTCTCTAGATTTCGTTGCATTTACCAGATGGGTACTTCCCTTTATCTCCTAAATTTCTTTTCAAATCTCCAAACCCAATTTTAAATTTCATTCAAAGTTCTTTGAAAACACTCAAAATTTCCTTCCTGAAAATCTGACTTCCCCACATCACCACCACCATACTTCCCTCCCATCTATACAACTTTCCCTTTAACTATACATTAAATCAGGACTGCCCTGACCCGCTACCTTTTCCCGAGAGCTTTTTATATTCTAAATTTACTTATGTCAAATGTACATATGGTAATACTGAAAGCAGTCCCCAATGATTTCATCTTTCTCCCTTGTCATCTTTTTAAAAAAGCGGACCAAAAATTTTTTCCTAATCCCCTTTCAACAACTAAATTATTTTCCCGGGCCCCCTATGTGGGTCCCACTTGTTCAATCTATTTCCCCTTTGGCTGAAATCTCCCGTTTTAAATAGCTTTCTTTTAAACCTTTCATGTATTTCCGGTTTTTTTGCTGTCCTTTTTATCCCCCCTTTGGTGCCGTATTAATTAGGTGGCGGGTTGTATATCAAAAACTACTTGGGGTCTTCCCCCGTCTTTAAAAAGGGGTTTCTCTGATTTTTCCTCCTTTTCCCTTTTCAAAAATCCCCTGTGTCTTAAATTAAAATGCGTCATCAGGCCCTTTCCCCGTTTTCCTCTCACCCTTTCCCCAAATTTCTTGGTATCAAGTGGAAATACCATTTTTCTGAAAACAATTTCGGTTGCTTGGCTATGTGAAAAGTTTTTTTTTCTGGTTGATTTCAGTGCTTTCCTTCAATTTTTTGCTCCGGTTTGTGGTTTTTCCTTTCTCTTCTTCATGTTGCTTTCGAACACTGCCCCCCACTACCTGGGGGAAGGGGGCGAGGAAAAGGTTGAAGAAGAGAAAAAGGTAGGGAAGTAAAAAAAGGGTTGGGTGAGGGGAGGGAAAATGGGAGGAGGGGAAAGGGGAAGGGGTATTTTCAGTGATGAGGGTGTTTCACTGGGGGCTGAGTTTTGGGGCAGCCCGGGCAAAGGGTTGAGATGAGTCTTGGAGGTTATCCCCAAGTTTAAATGCTCCCTCCTCCTGGCTCCTAGTCCCGTGCTCTTCTCCGCTCCTGATGGGTCTTCCGTACTGTCCCTTTTGCTTTTTTTGCACAGAATTCTGTTTTCCCAAATTATGTCCCCGGGAAAGGTTTTGTTTGAGGCCCGGGCCATATTTGCCAAAAGCAGAAACCCTTTCCGGGGCGCCTGAAAATTTGCCATCTGCCTCTTTCTCTCCTTTTTGGGCAGACGGTTTTAAAAATCTCACGTGTGAATCGCCTCTTTGTGGTTGCAGGGGTCGATTTGTAGCTCCTGGCCCCGTTTTCTTCGCTTTTCGTTTCTAGGTCCCCCTCTCCTGCTCCAATTTTCGTAAAATTTTTGTGTGTGTTTTTGTGTGTTTTGTGTGTGTGTGTGTTTTATTACCGATTTATTTGGAAAACAATATTTTTTTTTCCCCGGAGTATGCGGGGAAAGAAAAATTTAAAAAATTTAGGAACAGAAAGGAATTTTTAAGGGTTAAAAGTATTGGGGCTTTTGACAAAAGAGGGGTCCAGGTGGGCATTTTAAATGCTGCGCTAAACGGGCCTGAACGGAGGTGCCCATCCGTTTTGGGCGTTTTATCCGAGGGGTTTAAAATGAGTAAATTCGCTTAAAAGTGTCCAAAATGAAGCACTTAACTTGGGGTTCCCGAGGGCCCCTCTCACCTGAGGCTCTTGCTCATGCATTTAACGAGGAAACTTCTTTTAAAAAGTTCGCTTCCAGGTACTTAGTGGAAAACCTTTTTTTTAAATGGGGGCCGTTCAATAACGCTTGGGGCTCCCCTTTTTCTCATCCCTTTCCTTTTCTCCCCCTAATCTTCCACATCTTCCTCCTTCTCTCTTCCTCCTTCTCTTCCCCTTTTCCCCCTTTCCCCATCTTCCTCCCACTCTTCTTCCCCCTTTTCCCTCTTCCCCCTTCTCATCTTCCTTCTCTTTTCCCCATTTTCCCCATCTTCCCCCCCTCCTCGTCGTTGTTTCCCCTTTAAAAGGTACCCTTAATATTTTTTCGTGATTTTTTTCCCCGCAAAGTTTCGATTTTTGTTGCTTTAAAAGGAAGGGGAGGGTTTAAAACTATTGGCCACGCAGCTGCCGCCCCGTCCCTCCCCACTTATATAACCCAGCCTTTAAAAAATTTTTGGAAAGGGTTTGAAAACTTTTTGAAAACTCTGAAATTTGGGCCCCGAGGTGCTTTTTGGTGGTTTTTAATCAGAAAACGTTTTTAAAAGGGGTGGAAGGCCCCGGCAGGTTACCAAAAGCTTTCCCGCAGCGAGTCAACATATGATAATACCCGCGTCGGGAAACACCTTTTTCCTGTTTCCGACGAAAACCCAAAAGTACCAGAACGTTCAATACGGGGGCATACCATTACAAGGGAGGAAAGGGAGGTTTGAGGTTTTGTGTGTGTGTGTGTTTTTAGGGTATGGTGTGGAGGGTATAGTGGGGTGTGTGGGGTGTTGGGTGTGGGGGTATGGGGTTTTGGGACTTTTGGTGTGTGGGGTTTGGGGTGTGAAGGTATGGTGTGTGAGGGTTTTTGGGGAGGGGATGGTGGTGGGGTTTAGTGTTTTGAGGGGGAAAAGTGGGGGTTAGGGTACAGTGTTTTGAGGGTATGGTGCGTTTAGCGTATAGTGTGTGGGGAGTATGGTGTGGGGGTTTTAGTGTGGGAGGGTAATTGGGGTTTGTAGGGTAAAAGTGGTTTAGGGGAATGGGGGTGAGGGTATAGTGTGTGAGGGTTTTAGTGGTTAGTGTATATGTGGTGAGGGTTTTAGGGGTGGAGGGTAATGTGTGGGGGGTTTTTAGTGGTGGGGGGTATTGTGTGCTGTGGGGGCGTGTGGGTTGTGTGTGGTTGTGGGGGTGGTGTGTGTGTGTGTGGTGTGTGTGTGTGTTGTGTGTGGGTGTGTTTTTGTGGGTTTTTAGTTCCCTTTTGTCCTGGCACATGTCGATTAGACACTGGGCCTTTTTTTTTTGAATTTTTTACGTGGTGTGTGTGTGTGTGGTGCGGGCGGCGCGCGAGTGTGGGTGTGTGGTGGGGAGGGGGGGGTGTGGGGTTTGTTTTGTGTGTGTTTGGGGGTGGGGTGTGTGAGTGTGGTGTTTTGGGGTGGGGGTGTTTTGGCACTCCCCCTAATTGTGGTTTCCCGGGGTTTGAACTCGCTCCTGGCCCCGGGTGTGTGGGTGTGTGTGTGTGGGTGTGTTGTGTGGGTGTGTGTTTTTGGGGTTGTGGGGTGTGTTTGGGGTGTGTGGGGTGTGGGTGGGGTGGGGTGTGTGTGGTGTGTGTGTGGTGTTTTGTGTGTGGGGGTGGTGGGGGTGTGGGTGGTGGTGTGGGTGGTTGTGGTGGTTTTGGTGTGTGGTTTTGTGTGGTGTGTGGGGGGTGTGTGGTGTGGGGGGGTGTTTTTGGGGGGTGTGGGGGGGGTGGGTGTTTGGGGTTTTGGTGGGGGTTTTGGGTGTGGGTGTGGTGTTTTGGGTGTGGTGTTGTGGGTGGTGTGTTTGGGTGTGGTGTGGGGGGGTGGGGGTGTTTTTGGGGTGGTGGGGGTTTTGGGGGTTTTTGTGTGGTGTGTGGGGGTGGTGTGTGGGGGTGGGGGGTGTGTGTGTGGGGGTGTGTGGTGGGTTTGTGTGTGTGTGGTGTGTGTGGTTGTGGGTGTGGGTGTGGTGTGGTGTGTGGGTGTGGTGTGTGTGGGTGTGGTGTGTGGGTGTGGTGTGTGTGTTGTGTGTGTGTTGTGTGTGTGTGGTGTGTGTGTGGTGTGTGTGTGTGTGGTGTGTGGTGTGGTGTGGGTGTGGTGTGTGGGTGTGGTGTGGGTGTGTGTGTGTGTGTGTGTGGTGTGGTGTGTGTGTGTGTGTGTGTGTGGTGTGTGTGGTGTGTGGTGTGTGTGGGTGTGGGTGTGGTGTGGTGTGTGGTGTGTGTGTGTGGGTGGGTGTGTGTGTGTGTGTGTGTGGTGTGGTGTGTGGTGTGTGGTGGTGTGTGGTGTGGTGGTGTGTGTGTGTGGGTGGGTGTGGGTGTGTGTGTGGTGTGTGTGTGGGTGGTGTGGTGTGTGTGGTGTGGTGTGGTGTGGTGTGGTGTGTTGTGGTGTGTTGTGTGTGGTGTGGTTGTGTGTGTGTGTGTGTGGTGTGGTGTGTGTGGTGTGTGTGGTGTGGTGTGGTGTGTGTGTGTGTGTGTGGTGTGTGTGTGTGTGTGTGGTGTGGTGTGGTGTGTGTGGTGTGGTGTGTGGTGTGGTGTGTGTGTGGTGTGGTGTGTGTGTGTGTGGTGTGTGGTGTGTGTGGTGTGTGTGGTGGTGTGGTGTGGTGTGTGTGTGTGGCGGGTGGTGTGTGTGGTGTGTGTGGTGTGGTGGGTGTGTGTGTGGTGTGGTGTGGTGTGGGTGTGGGGTGTGGTGGGTGTGGTGTGGTGTGGTGTGTGTGTGTGTGTGTGTGTGTGGTGGTGTGTGGTGTGATGTGTGGTTTGTGGTGTGTGGTGTGTGTGGTGTGGTGTGGTTGTGTGTGTGTGTTGTGTGCGTGTGTGTGTGTGTGTGTGTGTGCGTGTGTGTGTGTGTGTGTGTGCGTGTGTGTGTGTGTGTGTGTGTGCGCGCGAGCGCGCACACCTGGAGAGGGTTTCGCTGGTTAATATTATATATGTCGTGCAGAATAGGTAGAACTGGTCAGTTAGCAAGAACGCAGTGAAATTTAAGTCCTTCCTAAATTTTTTTCTTATTCGTATAAAGATATATTTTTTCATTTATGCTAATGTATTAGTAGTAAGCAGTAAGTAGCAGGTAGTAAGTAGCAGGTAGTAAGTAGCAGGTAGTAAGTAGCAGGTAGTAAGTAGTAGTAAGTTGTAGTTGTAGTTGTTGTTGTTGTTGTTGTTGTTGTTTCAGTTTGAGAGTAAACAATCCTCCCTTGATATAAGACAGGATAGTCCTCTGTAAATAGCTTAGGTGTGGACAGTGAAGTCTCTCATGAACTGCGTTTCAGTGTACAAGTTAACACACACACTGTCCATATTTCTCTACTTATGTCTGGCTCTACCTACGTCTCTCTCTACCTACATCACATATACACTCTCTACATCACACGTATACACTCGCTCTCTCTACATCTCACATACACACACACTCTATAACACACACACCTCTCTACATCACACACACACTCCCTCTCTATATATATCTCTCTCTTCCACTCTCTCTACATCACTCTCTCTCTCTGCGCATATACCATTGTTGTTAGTCGTCTAATTAGCATAGATATTAGGACACCCCTTGCATAATATTAGCGAATAGTGATGTGATGCTTAAGTCAGTGTAACCCAGCCAACTTCCCTAATTAAGTCTCCCTCTCTTTGCAACTTAAGGAGAATTCACGAGGTGCATCTTGAGGCTTTTGAAAACTTAAGTTGTGATCACTAAGAACCTAATTTGAATAGCCAAGGAGCTTAATTTGGCTTTCGGAAGAGGTCGAGTCACCTTTTAAGACGGCTTCAGGTTGATCCCAAGCTGAATGTGGACTTGGCATAATTTGACACAAATTATGGAGGTGCTTATGGAGCACCCAAGAAATTATTATACACAAATTACCTAGACGAAGGAGAGCACTCATGACGACGTATCGCTCTGACTTTCCTAGGTTCCAGTATCCAGTGCTTTCTTCCTAGGCTCCAGCATCTAGTTCTCCTGATTTAGGCTACAGCATCCAGTGCTCTTAGGTTTCCAGGCTCCAGCATCCAGTGCTCTTAGGTTTCCAGGCTCCGGCACTCAGTGCTCCTGGGTTGCCAGGCTCCGGCATCCAGTGCTCCTGGGTTGCCAGGCTCCAGCATCCAGTGCTCCTGGGTTGCCAGGCTCTGGCATCCAGTGCTCCTGGGTTGCCAGGCTCTGGCATCCAGTGCTCCTGGGTTGCCAGGCTCCGGCATCCAGTGCTCCTGGGTTCCCAGGCTCCGGCATCCAGTGCTCCTGGGTTCCCAGGCTCCAGCATCCATTGCTCCTGGATTTCAAGGCTCCAGCACCCATTGCTCCTGGGTTCCCAGGCTCCAGCATCCATTGCTCCTGGATTTCAAGGCTCCAGCACCCATTGTTGCTGGGTTCCCAGGCTCCAGCATCCAGTGCTCGTGGAATTCCAGGCTCCAGCACCCATTGCTCCTGGGTTCCCAGGCTCCAGCATCCAGTGCTCCTGGAATTCCAGGCTCCAGCACCCATTGCTCCTGGGTTCCCAGGCTCCAGCATTCAGTGCCCCTGGGCTGCCAGGCTCCAGCACCCAGGCTCCAGCATCCAGTGCTCCTGGGTTACCAGACTCCAGCACCCATTGCTCCTGGGTTCCCAGGCTCCAGCATCCAGTGCTCCTGGGTTGCCAGGCTCCAGCACCCATTGCTCCTGGGTTCCCAGGCTCCAGCATCCAGTGCTCCTGGGTTGCCAGGCTCCAGCACCCATTGCTCCTGGGTTCCTAGGCTCCAGCATCCATTGCTCCTGGGTTCCTAGGCTCCAGCATCCAGTGCTCCTGGGTTCCCAGGCTCCAGCATCCAGTGCTCCTGGGTTCCCGTAAAGGCTTAGTATTTTTGTACTTAATAGTGTTTGAGAGATTTATTTGTACTACCAGATCAACACACTTTACTCTTAAATTCACATAGCCTAACAGGATAATTCTCTAGTTCAAGAAGTTCAGTTTCTGCCATTTGACTGGAAGTTTAGCGACAATGTTGTGATTCCTAACCTACCAACATGTGGACTGCATCACGAGTGTTTTACCATGTCACATATTTTTATGTAATGTTGTCTGTATTCTTTTGAATTATTTGTTGTCTTGCTTCTGCTGTTTATGTATTAGGAATGTCCTATATCTAAAGAGAGATGTTGTGGATTGTCTATCCATGATAAGAAAATGATGGAGAAGCTGGTGTCTTCGGTTGTTCAGTTCTTTGTTTTATCAGCTCGTTTTTCTTATACGGTTTAATTTACGGACTAAGAGCTATTATTCTAACTCGGCTAATTTTGAAGATCAGCTTTTTGTAAGATACACTACCACCCTAAGGATGCCACCCACAACAGTATATTATGTATACCACCCAGTGGCGGCGCCAAAGGAGGGGGTTTGGAGGCCTTATCCCTATAATTTCTTTCAGCACCCATAATTTCCATAAGCATCCCCATATTTTCCTTCAGCCCCCATGCTTTCCTTCAGGCGCGCATAATTTCCTTCAGCCCCGCATAATTTTCTTCACCCAGAACTTCCTTCTGCCTCCCCATAATTTCCTTCAGCCAATCAAGTCATGAAATACTTAGTTATTCAACTTGTTCTTAGGGATAAATCTTCATCTACGTATGCTACATGTTCATATAAGTTCTTAATAATGGAAGAACACTGCAGAGGCCTACAAATTGTTAACCAAGAGGACGTGTACAACTAAAGACATTTTATTGCGACAACATTTTGCTTTCCAAGAGGTTTGTCAGCTAGACAAAACTCCTGGAGAGTGAAAAATGTCTGCAGAAGAATATCTCATTAGTATAATAAGTGTCCTTTTAACTGACACATTATCCTCAATTGTTGCAGCAATCTTACTGCTGACTTAATGTTCCAATACCATACACTGCCATCACCTAACCTGTATACCTTTGTAGGTTGATATTAAATACTTGTGTGTCTAATTCCTCATTACATACTAGGCTGGCTACTCAAATGTTACTTCACGACCACTTTCTTTCATCTCAGGGTCTCTATTTCCAACCTATATAAATACCCATGTCTTATGCTCTTTGTCAGTTGACGAAGTCCCTAATGGACGAAACGTCGTTTGAAATCAAATTTCAAGATGGTCCTGTCAAGACAGTGCTTGTTCTGGTGCCAGATTAACGTTACTAGAAATTTCTTCAGCCCTAATAGACATGAAAACTTCAAATGCACACAAGGTAACAGAAGCAAGGACCCTGTACAGTCTCACTAATACATCATTCATAATAACTCTTACAATTATAAGGATGTTACTAAGTCACTGTCTGATCGCCTTCAGTCCCCTCACCTCCAGCTGGCTTCTGCTGTGGACCTTATCAAGTCAGTCCCATCTGAACTTCATGAAAAACGCTGTGAAAACTCATGGCATGGTATCTGGCAAGATCCAGTTCACTTTTGTGAAGCGGCTGGCATTGATGTGCAGCAAGAAAAAGTTCGGGAACGCTCTCAGTCACGTCATTTACAGGAGATTGTTGATTCTTAACTTGGATATTGTCAGAAAACGACTATTTCTCATGAATTTTGCACAAATATTTACCTCCAGTAGACATATGTTAATCAACGAATTAAACAAGATTTTCAAACAGTCCGTGTATCATACAGAAGAATTCCTCACCACTAAATCCTTTAGATGTTCTATTTCTAAATAAGTCTTTTATTCTGGAGATGGCATATAACTATGGTGTCAAAAAGGAAAATTTAAGTGGTTTCAAGTGTGACGTCTTCTCTAAAGACAAAGCCATTCCACTTGACTTTGCTAGTACGTTCAGACCAAACCGTGTTGCTCTTATAGATCTCTATAAACTGGTCGGCATCAGTGCGACTTTGCACATAGGAAAAATAAACTTGTTACGACGTTCCGATCCGATTTGGATCATTGTCATTCTAGCTCTGACTAGTAGTGACGCCTGATACAAGGTTGGGTCTATGCCAAAGTTCCAGGACGGCCTATAACATCGTCTGGTTCTTGTGATTTTCAGGTTATCTGAATTGTTTCATCGGGGTACAGGGGCCCTTTGAGTTGCAATATTATTCCTTCTAGAAGACGTATATCAAAAAATTATTTTAACTCAAACCCCAAAATACATGGATTTATGCAGAACCACCGTGAAAAGAATAGTGGTTGTTCTGCATATTGTGATATCACCTGTTTTCTGTGATTTTATTGCAACACATGGATTTATCGTAAGAGTAGACCGTTATATTACACTGATTCATTTGCCACGTTTTGGTTATTGAACTATTGAAAAACTGCTGCACAATTTTATACAACACGTCGTAAAATTAACTTTACAAGATTCCGTTTGCGGGCGCGGTAAAAATTTCCCCAGCTCAAACTGCCCGCGGGGGAGGGGAACACTGCTTACTCACGATGCATTATTCTAACAGGGTGAAGATCAAACCTGTGAGTGGGACAGTCAACGACTCGTCCAAACTAGCCCTTGCAGCTACCATCAGTGGTACTCTGCGTGTCAAGTGCAACGCAATCCTCTGTTTCAAGGAAGCTTTCGTGGTCATCTGCACAGATGACCTCGAGGCCGACAAACTAACCACCACCGAAGCTATCTCCACTCTCGACCAACGTGGATTCCAAGTCCTAACATCCCCAGCCCTGAAAGCCAAGAGAACTGTGTTTCTCAAGAAGCTCGAAAAACTCATCACAACCCAAGAGATCTCTGAAACCAAATCATCAATTGAAGACCAGAACACCTGGGTCAAAATAGAACACATCACTAGAATTCCCAAAGCTTCCTCCATGCTGAACGTCACCTTCAGCGACGTCAGCATGGCAACCAGAGCTCTCAATGAGGGCCTGGCCATCTTCTACTTACACATCCATCCAACATTTATCGAAGCAGAGAAATTTACATACATCCCTCAATGTTACAACTGCTATTCTTACCAGCATACCACGAAGAACTGCCCCTCCATAGACAAGAAGATCTGTGCTACCTGCGGCAGTGAAGGCCACGATTCCAAGTCATGAACCTCCATCACTCCACCCAAATGCCTCAACTGCAACAACGACCACCACACCTTGGCGGCCAAATGCCCTACCAGACGTGAACTACTGAAAAAACAGCTAGAACAACAGCAGACACCAACTACCCAAGCAACCTCATATGCTGCCATTACCAGGAATCTACCTGACTTCACCCCAGTTCTCCAGGCCTCCACGACTACATCTCCACCATTGCCCGTGGGTGACTCCACCAAAATCCTATACTGCATCATGTATGCCCACGTCCACAATATTGCAGCACCAGGCTCCTTCAACACCACGATCAACGAACTCTTCCAACTCAACAACATGCCTGACTTTATATTCCCTGCATCACCACCGTCAAGTGACATTGTGAAGTCCACTAACAACATTATCAACATCACCTCTGCTCCTCCACCACCACTGACCGCTCAAGAGCTCGACCAATCAGAGACCACTGAACCACAGCAGAATCCCACCAATGAGAGCCCACCTCCAGCCTCTCCCACAACCACCACGACCAACCAAGCTCCGCCATCCACTCCACTTTCTTCACCTCCTCCACCCCTCAAGTACAGAGGAGTCACGTTGGAAGAACTCATCCAACGACTCCAAGACAATACGTACTGTAAAATTCACCTACCACGAAAGACCAACTACCCTCCAAGAGATAATACACAAACTCGACAACCACAAATATGATTCCAACTCCCCCATCAACGTGCTACACCTCTCCAGAACAAGATTCAATGCAGTCAGCAGCGGATCAAGTGCAAAACCAACCACCACCAAGCTGACGTTCCCCAGCACTTTGCTATTTAGCTAAAGCTGGGGTGTGGCTCCAAAACGACCCTGTTTTCCTGGGCACCACCAGCCATCTCCTGCCGGGCACCCGAGTACCAGCCCTACTCTACTGACACTGTTGCCACCAGCACATCTCGCTCCAACACAACCTCCTGCAGTACCTCTGCACATCACGCTCCAGAGTGAATGGGCCACTCACCTCTGCAACCCCACCTCCTACTCCACCCTCCCAACCTCTTCCATTTTTCCAGCCCTCCCCTCCCTCTTCCTTCCCATCCTCACCAACCCTCAGGTCAGAGAACCTTGAACTGCCGCCTTGTTGTGGGTCAGCGGGGAAGACCTCCACCACCACCCTCCCAGCCTTCGTGAACACATGTTCAGTTACATTCTATCTTAGGAGCTAGCTGTGTTTGTGAATTGTGTTTTGATCTTTTAATTACCATATCAGGTATCTGCCAAGCAATCATGACACCCAGTAGGCATACCAGTGTTGCTGAAAGTGGCAAGAAAAGGTATAAGAGCTAACAAAGACAATAGAGATATTAGTCAAGAGATAGCCTGTGGCCGTAACGAAGCGTCACTTTGTGCAATTAAAAAAGAACGAGGTAAATATACGAATTTGTGTGATGAATAGCTGACTTGACTGACTTGACAATGAACTGACTTGACTGACATAAGTTAGACTTTTTCACTGAAGAGGACCCTGAAACGATATCGAGTTCTACAGCTGATGCTTTACCGTCAGTTGTACAATGTATTCCAGGGTAAAGTAGAACAGAAATCCATTACAGAATTTATGCACACTCCAGTACAACCATCAACTTCAGTACCAGAACCTCTACCATCCACCTCAGCCCAGTCTGGCCACAGCATAACTCTCTACTCTCTTCACAATCATCCACAAACACCAGCTCCCACAATTTAAGGTAAGAAATATAATTTATGTTGCATTTGTAGTCTTAAGCAGTCAAAATATCATAATACATCACGACAATGAACTACAATTATATATTCACTTTTATTTTTGTAAAATCTGGAGGTCTAAAAAAAAGCTGTTTGGCTTTTTGGGGGCTCCCAGGAACGTAACCCTCTTTTTCCCATAAGTTCTTCAGTTAATCTAACACGGATTTACCTAACATGGCGTTTTAAGGAACGTAACTACCGTGTAATATAATGGTCTTCTGTAATTTGTTCCAATTATCCCAAAAGTGCAACTTTTACTGTACCTTGGACATGAAATGTTGGTGTGGTGGTGGGGAAGAGGGTGGAGAGGTGACTGGTTGGAAGGAAAAGCCAACCAGTGTTTCTTGAAAAAACTGTCGAGAGTTCGCTCTTTCTGTTGCTTTTTCCTGGGATTCTTATAAGAAGATAAAACATTATCTTCAAAAACACAGGAAGACAGTGTTCAGTTTTTCAAATTCTGGGTACTTTATTGTGATTCGTTTCACACCTTCCCAATAAGTAAACAACGTCCGAATTTCTGCATCTGTTCTCGTATGGTCATCTTCCTAGATTTTTATTCCCCACAGTCCCTCTCATCCATCTCCCATAACTTCTTGGAGCTTTCCTGTTGTCAACTCCTGCCTGTGGTCCTGTATTAACTCTTCCACATCCTCATCAGCCTCCAGCCCAACTGCATCACCAAGAGCGACAATTTCCTTTAAAGTCACAGGTTCCTGAAGGCCACAAGTTCTTTCAGGATCCAGTGAGCACTAAGTGGAGTCTTTATGAACCTGCCACAATCTAAGATGTTAAACTTAGTCTTCCAGAATTCCTTGAGGTTGCTGGCTCTTTCTCCGGAAGTCTGTGTAAAGCACTTGACAAACATCTTGGTGTAAATCTTTAATTTCGCATTCGCTTGCTGGTCCATAGAGAAGTGATATTGGGTGGGAGGAATTTAACTAATAAATTTAAATTATGCCTCTAGATATTCGGCAACTTCTGGATCATGCTCTGATACATCATCCAACAATAACAGTTCCTTAAGAGAAAGTTTGTTGATCTGCAGGTAGCTCTCGACTGACGGACAAAACACTTCTTGGGTCCATTCACTTTCGAATTGTCTTGTTACCCAGACCTTGTTGCAACAGCACTACACACCTAACCTGACCTTGGTAAACAAGCAGAGGCTTCACATGGATTTATGCCCAGGCAAAGTGGCTTCCTACTCTGTGACGAATGTTCGCCTGGACGTTCTTTTCCAGAAGAGCCTTGTCTCGTCCACATTAAACACTTGTTAAGGAAGACGACCCGTCATCGTAACAATCTCTTCCGACTGAAGCTGAAGAACTTCACCGGTTTCCTAATCAGCACTGGAAGCCTCATAATATCGCAACACTTAATACTGGACCTTTTCGTGAAACCCTTGAACCAACCTTTGCTAACTTTAAAATCATCACACAGAGCAGCATCACTACTTGAGGCTAATGGTGATTTAAACCATCGTAAATTTGTCTTGCTCACTCAGATATAATTTACAGAATCCCTTCATCTGCTTCTCTCTTATCCAACAATAATTCACTTTCCATGTATAATCATTTTTCTGCCTCTTTTCGACATCTTAGATTCGTCACTTTAATATTCGTTATAGTTTCTCTTTGTTTAATAATAGTAGAAATGGTTGACTGTGGGAAGCTATATTAATGTACTAATTATAACTTCTCTTTCATTTTCTCACAATTTCTTGCTTAAACTACAGAGAAATTGCTCGTTTACTGCGCACTTTAGGGACCATGATGACTTGATAACACACAAGATGGTGTAATTAAATCACAAATTAAGTTATGAAGGTACACGTTATAGTTTCAAACCGAACAGAAAATATTGAACTGTAGTATGAACTCTGCTATTGGCTGAGATACCACCACAGAGACATTCAATCCCATTGCTGATTGGCTGCTATGCCAATTCCCCCTCCTATTGGTTCAAATGCTGCCCAAGAGACAATCTACCTCACTGCTGATTGGCTAAGGCCCACCCAAACAAGAACTGAAGCTCCTATCGGCTCTAACGCCACCCAAAAATCAAGTTAACACATCACTAGTTGGCCGAGGCAGAGCCTCGCGCGCCGACCATCGTACACATATCAAAAGTTTTTCATTGCAACTCAGAAATTCCTCCACGAGGGTAAATAATAATTCAAAATTACCTTAACTCAAGGAACCACTGCACTGTAATTTTTAATTCTATGACTCCTTAGGACTTACCTTGGAAAAACAAATAAAAATAACAGCAACAATAATAAATATAATCTAAGACCTTGTTAGGGTTCGCCCCATGAATAAATCTATTCTACTTAGAATATTCTAGCGAAGAATTTTCATTTGCGTTCATATTTAAATAACATCGAACCTTTATTATGACACAAAGGTTTTCATTTATCTAGCTTAGAATGATAAATCATTATGACCTTTGATATACTGCCAGATAACCAGGTTTGAACTCTGGCTCATGAATATACGCCCCTTCCCCATGGACACGACAGTAAAGTGTCATGGTCCAGCTTAACTACTCTCTTTATGCCTCTGTCAGTTGCCTAAATGGTTTAAATTAACATTTCAACCATTACAAGTGTCTCACTCCTCTCTTTGTGTTGTAGTCTAGCTGTACTTTCATGATTTTTTGGTTAGTGTATTTTTGCTCTCTGTTTCTCTCTTATTATACGAATCCTCTCTTTTTACACTTTAATGTTCAACCTTTCTGAAATAGTTATTATATTACTGATATAAACATATTTCTGTCTCTCTCCCTCTCTCAAACTAACACCAAAGAGTTTTACAGTTTAAAAATAAGAGTTTGTACTCTCATTTTACAAGCTGAGAGCGGCTATCTTACTTCAGTTTATTTTTAAAATCCGGCCCCAGCAACAGCTATATTATATACTAATTTTATACGAGTACCATTGTACTGGTATAAAATTAGTAATGGAGAGAGGGTGAAGGTGGAGCCATGAGTCAACCAGAGCTTACATTTGTTCAACTGAACTTAATGAACATTGACTGATTTATTTCTTTTAATTTGTAGCCTAGAACTTTTGTCCTACTTGGCTCATTTCAAGGTTCAGTCTATCTAAGGTATACTGCCATCCCCAGGATGCCATTTACAATAGCCTACTAACACCCAGGCACCGACTTACTGCTAGGTGAAAATGGACAACAGGTAGTAGGATTATAATTATTATAATCATGGGGAGCGCTAAACTCGTAGGATTATACAGCGCATGTGGGGGGGGGGGGTGGAAGGCATTCAGAGTCAATTCAGGGAACTGGAGCACAGGTACAGTTCCCTAGATCAAGTCCCTCACCAGCGTCAAGGAACCTCCCTAGAGGGGAACAGGTGGAAGGACATGCCAATCCTCATCAGTATATCGAATCCGGCTGCTTGGTTTTAGTCGAAGTCTGTGAGGTTGTTCCGAACTCGAGTCACTTGAGACATGAATGAATGCTCATGGACTGACGTCCTTCAGCAGATTATTCTCTGAATTATGTGGCAGAGAGCTGGTAGTCTTGTCGGGTAATAACTGCCTTGTGGCTGCCAACAAAAGTGGGCAGGGTGGACAACCCCAGATACTCGGCAAATGTATGTGAATTACGCACCAGGATGATGACTGACACTTCACATATTTTCGGAAAAAATCCAGCAGCGACAGAAGTCTTTTCATGACCGGTGGACAACACTTTAATAAAACTGGAAAAGCGAGACTGTAAAACTGGAGAAATCTGAAATGCAGATTGGACTAAAAATGAGAAAGAACGAGGGAGGGGAATATGTATCCAGGGAGGCGGGCTTTAAAAACCAGGAAAAAATTTATTTTTATTATTTTTTTTTTACAGAAAGCATTAAATTTGTAACTGTCATATAGCGCCTAGAAAATGGGAAGTAATCAGATTTGATCAGAAGAAAGGGATCAACATCGCTTCACCATCTTCAAGATACCCTCGAGAAAGGGGAAAAATGAGAGAGAGAGAGAGAGAGAGAGAGAGAGAGAGAGAGGAAAGATTGTAACTGGACAAAATTAGGAATAAAGTTAGGAGGCCTTAAATGACAATAGTAACTTGCTGGTATCAATGTTAACTAACCAGCCATGGTTGTTGATGCCACTAATTATAGTCTGTGCAGATGTACACAGTTAATACAAAAGTGTATACAAGTTAATAATACTGTAAATATAGTTTAACACAAAACATGTATATCGTTTAACACAAAAATATACGTAGCTTAAAGTTAAATATTGTATAGTTTAACATTAAAATTTACAGAATAAATAAACATATATACATAGTAAATATATATACTAAAACTGAATGACATTCAATATTATAGGCTGAGAGGGAACTTGGATCCCCTTTTCTGAGATGAACCTTCCGGTATGTGACATCCTTAACGACACTTCCTGCAGTATATATACTTTCATGCCAACTAACCAACCAACCAAAAAAAAAAAAAATGAATTTCCCGACAAATATGTACACCTAGAGATGTGTATCTCGTTGTGTGTAAAGAAAACAAATCCAGTATCAGGCCTTTGCTCAAACAAGATGGAATCTACACTGATAATAAAAGAATAAGTGAAAATCGATATGACGGTGCTCAGTGAGCCATTAATCACATTAAAAGTCCACCGTTTGAACGAATTCTTCATGAATGAAATTCTTAACCTTGTCAACATCTCCAAAATGTCTGAAATAACTCTAACCTTATTTGACTACGAAACAAAACATTGTCAACATTCTCTCACACACTGCTCTGTCCCAGGCCCAGATTCGTAGACCTCCATGTTCTTCAAGAACTACAAGAAACCCCCTAAAACATGCAATAAATGTTCGATGGAGTGGGAGCCTAGACATGGTGGTCATCCCACAGTCATTAAAAACAACAGATATAGCCCCGCTCCACAAAGGTTGCAGCAATGTAACAAATAGGAAAGACTCTAAACTGACAGCACTAATTTCCCACATTATAAAAATCTTTGAAAGGGGTTTTAAGAAATAAATCTGCCTCGCAACAGATGACGAACCCAGTAGAGCAGGTCGCCGTGTAGTGGTCGATTAGTTGCCTCTCGCAACTAGTCGACCGCTACAAGGTCTTGGATGCACTTAACGATATGCAAAATGCAGGTATAGTATACACAGACATGCAAAAGCCTTCGACAATTGCGATGATGGTGTAATAGCGCATCTTAAGCGTGCGAATGGAATAAATGGAAAAATAAGCAGATGGATTTTTAATTTTTTTAACAAAGAGAACACAAGAGTAATAGAACAGGCTTAAGTTAAAGGCTGCCACAGTGAAAAGCTCTGTTGCACGAGGCACAGTGCTCATCCCTCATCTTTTTTCCTCATTCTTATAACTAATAAAGACAAGGACATAAATCATAGCACAGAATCATCTGTTGCAGACGACACAAGAATCTACACAGTGTGTTTATCCCTTAAGGACACTGAAAATCTCCAAGCGGATATAAACAGTCTTCAAGTGGGCTGCAGAAGACAATATGGCGTTCAATGAGGATAAATTTCAGTTATTCTGTTTTGTAAAAATTGAGGAAATAAAGGTTAAAACGGAGTATAAAACTAATTCTGACAGCTCAACAGAGGAAAAACAAACGTGAAGTAATAATATCAGAGGATCTGACTTCCAAGGATCGCAACAATGTCATCCTCACAAAAAATGAAGAAAATGATAGGATGGAGAACGACAGCCTATTACTTCACACTGACAACTCCTTTTAAAAAAGATGCAGACGGAATTACATATTTAGAAAACCCAGAGAAAACCTTCACTGCACGTGTAACTTTAGTTAAGCCCCACCCACCTCCTAGGATTTACACTTGGAAAATCCTAGGATTGGTCCCAAAACTGCAAAACTTCATAAGGGTTGATCAGGCCTTGCTTCACGAAGTGGCTTGGACCGGGCCACGGGGGAGTTGATCCCTGAAGCATCCTTCAGACATACACTGCACAATAACACGCTCACACAAGCTGTTGTTTGTTCAAACTCCAATAACTCGAAACCTTTTATATATATATATATATATATATATATATATATATATTAATATATATATATATATATATATATTATATATATATATATATATATACATATATATATTATATATACATATATATATATATATTAATACATATATATATATATATACATATATATATTATATATTATATATATATATTATATTTACATATATATATTATGTATATATAAATGAGGATTCAAACCCATGTCGTTTTGGCCCGCCTCATGGTGAGCGAAAATCACACATGACGCTCTAACCCACAGGACCACGCAATCCTACAAGAACAGAGCGTCCAGCAGAGCTAGGTGTTTTACCTTGATCCGAGGACATACAATGGTCTGGGTGTCTCTGAGCTAATTTCAATCTAATCCCCGTTTGGTGTACTAGCTTCACGTGCAGTATTTTATATTACTGCAACCACGAACGAGTAGTACTGAATCAATAACTACACTGCGACTAGCCGAAGATTCGAACCCTCGGATAGCCATGTCTCAGCTGTTATACACTTTGAGTTTGCTTTAATCCAATATGCCCTTATATGAGGTTAAATAATTTTCGACTGTAGGTGAAGAGGTGATATGAAGCTTTAAATAACCTTTCAAGCAGTCGATAAGCATTAGGCCAAATTAACTAACATTCCAATTGTACCGAGGAATAAAACACAGTGGGAGTTTACTTTAATCCCTATGTCCATACACAGCCCCTGGCCCCACCTCCTTGATCACTTTGATCACCATCACTGATTTCTGGCTTTTTGTGCCTTCTCATATATACTCTCGAAGCTGTGTATTGAGTTTGCTTTTACCACTGCCTCTTCTAAGTCATTCCACTTCTCACCCATCCTAAACCTATATTAACAGGTTATTCTTGACAGGTGGTGAACAGGGTAGACACAGTTTTAATGACTTTCGAGTTGTCGGTAGCTTAAACTCAATTAATCACTCTACCAATCATAGGGATACCCGTAGGGATGTCGTCATCATAGGATACACCAGTATGTAATTATCCTTTTCATTAAATTGAGTAAAGCCAAGCTGGGCAAATCCAGGGGACGCTTAACTACTGAATGGGTCATGAAAACCCGTGTCAGAAGTCACTGTTTTATTTTCTGACCAAATATTATACACTGGGAGGTGAAATAAGCTCTCAGTGACAGCTTATTTCAACTGCAATTTAGGGGATTAAAGTGTCCTTGACTGGAAATGCACAGATTACATGAGTTTCAATGTCCCTGGTGTTACGCTACGCTTCAAGCTCAGCATAACAGTTACGCTAGGCTTCAAGCTCAGCATAACAGTTACGCTAGGCTTCAAGCTCAGCATAACAGTTACGCTAGGCTTCAAATCTAGCATAGCAGTTGAGTAATGCTGAAAGTATGAAATGTCTCACACAAGCAAACTGTTATTAAGTTCGTGGGTGAGAGCTAAACTAGGAGGAGTTACGCACTGCCTGGGAGAGAAAAATCAGGATTGATATATGGACGGGGAATGTAGCTCTTGTGTCTTGCTCCATGAGGCCTCACCAAGGATTGAGGCGCTTGTACCCCTCCGTTCCTTCCTTCCTTCGTTCCTTCCTTCCTTCGTTCCTTCCTTCCTTCGTTCCTTCCTTCCTTCCTTCCTTCCTAAGACGGATCAAGACATTTTCACACAATGTTTAATAGCAAATGAAATATAAAATATGTACTATGCAAAATTACTACAGTGAAAAAAGTAGTGAAATTATAAGCGTTTTTGTCATTTCTCACCTAATCTTCGATAATGTGAAAAATGACGTAAGTTCTTGGCATTTCACTATCATTTCACTGCGGTAATCGTGTATATTGTGATTGCCTGTGTAATGTGATCTTATTGCTTATATACTACAATATATACTACATATCATATATATAGTACAATACCATGTAAACTTAATAAATGTTGTGAAAAATTAATCTCGAAAATTGTTGGCCAGTTGTATTTCATATCCCCCCAACCCCCCCCCCCCCCTCCCCCAACGAGAAAATGGATTTCATGAGTCATTGTTCACCTGTAGTGAATTGTTTTTTTATTAACGATCATGCAGGAATGACCGATGAGAAAAATGACACCATAATTAAATTTTTCATTTTTTTTCGATTTTGTCAATTTTTCCGTGAAAATATTGCATATCTTGTTTTTATCACACCTGCTTCGGGGGGTTGCCTCGATGCCGGTGAGAGGGCTCTTGATCCATGGAACGAGACTTATCCTTCCCTTAGAGCCTGAATGCCTCCCATTTCCATACAACCCCTACCGGTCTAGCGCTTCCACCAGAATAAAATAAATAAAAAATACTCACCACACACATAGATCTTCCAGTCGCGTGATGTGGGCAAAAATATGTAGTAATAAATAATAAAAATAACTTTATTCAATTTATATCGAAGACAAACTTTGATACCCAGGACAATGTTATGAATATTTCAACTAGAACGACAGAAAGGCTTCGACAGGATGAGAAAATCTACAAGTAACTGTAATTTTGGTAATTATTTAATGTCAGGGTTTTTTTGATCACATCCATTGGTTATTATGTAAATTCTCCAGTATTAAGTGGGTTGTGCAACAGAGACTAATATATATATTTTTGACCAATAAGATAGCAACTGCTTTTGGTAATTAAGCTTGAAGAACAAAGTTTAAGCTTAAAAATGCATGGAGGCAACAGCAAGGTTTGTATGTGACATTTGTGAGAAGTTGAGAGAGAGAGAAAGAAAAAGAGAGAAAGAAGAGAGAGAGAGAGAGAGAGAGAGAGAGAGAGAGAGAGAGAGAGAGAGAGAGAGAGAGAGAGAGAGAGAGAGAGGAGAGAGAGAGAGAGAGAGACCTTTATTTAATCAGAGCTACAGAGAAGTTAAAGGAACGTACTGAAGAGCATGAAAAGATTACAGAACACAGAAAACGGCAGAGAATGAGGGAAGTAGCAAGGAATGATATGCAAGAATAAGAAGTTGAACGTCAGTTTGAGAATGACACAGCAGCCCTTGCTGCTGTGTCACTCTCAAACTGACGTTCAACCCCCTACACGTTCAATCCATTCACAAAAAGAGGAAGATGTCTATACAAGAGCAGGTTATGAGGCTGAAGAGAGAGGGAGAAGAACTCTTAGAAGATGATAGAGAATTTTGCAAGGAATTGAGCAGGAGATTTAAGGAGGTATTTATTCAATGAGCTAACAGGGATGGTGCCACAATACAAGGTAGAAAGGGAAAACCAGTATATATTGCATACAATTCATGTATCAAAGAAGAAAGTAATGATTCTACTAAAAGAGTTAAGCACATCAAAACCCATAGGGTATGACTGCATATTTTCAAGGATATTTACAGGAGAAGCAGAACTGTGAGAGCTTAAAGAAAACGTGATCCCACTATAAAAACAGAGACAGACAAGAGACACTGAAGTATAAGAATTATAAGCCAGTGTCATTGAGATGTATACAGTCCAAAGTACTGGAAAAGATAATCAGGGAAAGATTGATTAAACATCAAGAGAGGTGGGACCGTTTTTACAGGAAACCATAATGGATTTAGGGAAGGTAAATCTTGCTTCACTAACCTGCTCGAGTTCTGTGACAGAATGACAGAAATCAAGAAGGATAAGGATGGGTTGGCTGCATATTCTTGGACAGTAAGAAAGCATTTGATCCTGGACACAACCAGAGATTGAGTCACAAATTAGAGTGCAAGGAAGTTCCACAGTCGATCAAGGGAGACATAACAAACAGAAGACGGAGGGTGATGGTGAAGGCAGATGCTTCAGGATGGGAAAGTGTCTCATTGTTTGTCGACGACGTAAAACTAACGCGTCTACAAGCAGACTTAGACAAACTGCAAGAATCGTCAAACAAGTGGTTACTGGAGTTTAACCCTAGAAAGTGCAACGTTATAAAAATTTGGGGATGAAGAGAGGCGACCAGCGGCGGAATACAGCTGGAGAGGCGAGGAACTACAGATATCGCTCAAGGGGAAAGGTCTTGGAGTAAATTTCCCACCCAGCATATCTCCATAGATGCTTATTTAATCGAATAACATACGTATCATATGAGAGGATAGCTAATCTAAGAATTTCTTTCAGAAACCTTAATAGTCATTTAGTACTCTATACACACATGTTAGACCCATAATGGAGTATGCAGCACCAACATGAAGCCCTCACCTGATCAAGCATTTACAAAAACTAGAAAAGGTTCCAAAGTTCTCAACAAAACTAGTCTCACAGCTGAAAGGAATTAAGTTATGAAGAGAGATTAATGAAACAACCTGACAACTTTATAAGGATTAGAGGAGACATGATTTCGACATACAAGATACTCTGGGGGTAGATAAAAAGAACTTTTGAAACGAAGGCATTGATAAGGGCGAGAAGTAATAGACGGAAGCTAAAAATACAGAGGAACCACAAGGATGTTAGGAAATACTTTTTCAGCCGCATGGTCGTCAATAAATGGAATGAGAATAAAGAGTCACAATACTATGACTGGAAGAATAAATAACCCCGCACATAAGAGTAACTAATGACGACGTTTCGGTCCGAATTAGTCCATTAACTAGTTAATGGTCCAAGCTGGACTGAAACGTCGTCATAAGGTTCGATCTCCTATGTGCGGGTTATTTCGGTGGTAGAGTACCAAATTCAATACACAGTTTCAATAGTAGGTATGATACGGCCTATGAGGCCAGGAGCCAATAATGCCGGCGATTGTAGTTTAAGAGGAGGGGCCAGGAGCTGAGACCTGACGCCCGCAAACACAGCTCTGTGAATTGTGTCTGCGGGGGTCTTTCTTTCATACACACACACACCGCAGACAGACACACACACACACACACACACACACACACACATAGGTGGCCAAAGACTGCAAAGTTCACTCAAGGAAATAGATCTTGGAGTGAGTATATCACTGAGCACATCTGAGGAGCACATCAACCAGATAACTGTTGCAGCATATAGTCGCCTGGCAACCCTAAGAATAGCGTACCGATAACTCAGTAAGGAATCGTTCAAGACTCTGTACACCGCGTACGTCAGGCCCATACTGGAGTATGCAGCACCAGTTTTGAACCCACACTTGGTCAAGCACGCCAAGAAATTAGGGGAGGTGGAAAGGTTTGCAACAAGATTAGTGGCAGAGCTAAGGGGATTGTCCTACGAAGAAAGGTTAAGGGAAATCGGCCTGACGACATTGGAGGACGGGAGGGTTAGGGGAGATGTGATAAAGACATATAAAATACTGCGTGGAATTCACAAGGTGGACAAAGACAGGATGTTCCAGAGAGGGGACACAGAAACAAGGGGTCACAATTGCAAGTTGATAACTCAGATGAGTCAAAGGGATGTTAGGAAGTATTTCTTCAGTCACAGAGTTGTCATTAAGTGGAATAGTCTGGAAAGTGACGTAGTGGAGGCAGGAATTATACATAGCTTTAAGACGAAGTTTGGTAAAGCTCATGGAGCAGGGAGTGGACGTAGTAGCGATCAGGGAAGAGGTGGGGTCAGGAGCTATGAATCGAGCCCTGCAACCGCAAATAAGTGAGTACAAAGAGATGAATACACACACACACACACACACACACACACACACACACACACACACACACACACGCACACACACACACGCTTTCTGGAATCACAACAAAGGGCTATTCACGACACGATATATAACATATGTCAAGCTTACAAGAAATATATTCCGAGAGGAGTATATTTCTCTGTGTATATGCACTGAAAGTTTACTTTCATCTCTAGGAACTAAAGTATTTATATGGTCCTAGCCTAGTCGACAGTCTCTAAACTCAATTAACCAAACAACTACTCAACCATCTTAGAGTGCTGCTGCACCAGCAAGGAACGCAGACTTAAGCTACCATGTTAAGAAAATGAAAGAAGGTTTGCAAAGGTGTTAGCCATAGAAATAAAGGGATTAAAGGAGCTTAACGTAACGACATTAAAGCATAGAAGGATAAGGGACAACGTGATGCTGTCAAACGGTACAGAATATTCAGAATTGCTGGTAGAGAGGATAGGAATAGACAGATCGAGAGGCGTGAACAAGGTACAAGACGGGACAGTTCGAAGGTGGTGGAGGCAGGACTTATCCCTGCTGCAATAATAGGCATAATAGGGCTAACGAAGCCAGGAAAGTGAGCACAGAGTAACGACTAGTGTAAGAGGTAGAGCCAGGAGCTGAGACTAACTCTTCAACCATAAATACGTGCGCGCGCACACACACACACACACACACACACACACACCACAGAATTCAAACTGGGGTCTATGAAATAACAGCCCAACGCACTAACCACAGGGCCAACATCAGCATCGCACTAATAGGATTCTCTCTAACCCGCCACATGAGGAGTCGCTGAGCCCACCAGCTGTTGCCCAACTGCCATTTTCACAGACCCCAGATCGAATCTTCAAGAAACCTGTGGATTCTTACAAAAGTTTATTACGTTTTTATAACTCAAGGGTGATAAAAGAGGAGTTAATCTTTATTTTGCCCCAGGTTGCACAGCTGTGGGATGATCTCTGTGAAAATGGCGGTTAGGTACAGCTGGTGGCCTCTGAAACTCTTCAGTGCTACATTATATTCATAACTAAGCGCTAAGCCCATAAGGGTCATACAGCGCTGCTTCAGTGCTACGGTATGTGGAGGTTTGGAAAGTATCTTATTAGGCTGGTGCTGGCATAGCTGTGGACTGTCAGTTCAGACATTAGTTGGAACCCAGCAAATCAGTTACTCATTTTTTTTATACAGAACTCTTCCAGTGTACTGCTGGATGTGTTTATTTGGTTCACTGTAAATGTTAAATCTTTATAAAGTAAACTGGGAAACTTTCCGAGACAGGACTAAAATAATATTAATATGCAATAAATACTAGATGAGATCCCAGTGCTTTGTTTATTCATCCTAGACGAGTGTATCAATGTCAGGGCTGGACGGACGAAAAAGTCATGATTTCATTTAATTTTCTTGCTCAATTTCACATTATAGATTTTTATCTTAAGCAAGATATAAGATAACCTTCTAGTCTAGATTTTAAAATCTATAAACAAGGCTTGTTTCTTTTCCAGAGTATTCTGTGGTTCACAGGCAAAAATGTCAGATTTTTATGAATGTTTCATCCTTCTATATAAGTCTTTTTCTCGTCATTTTTATGGACGCTTGAATAAATTTTGTTTTTTTCCTAATGAACTTCCTTTAACATCTGTTCATTTTATTCACTTTGAATTCTTATACCGAAGTATAAAGAAATGTATGTTAATTTGGTGTTAGTCCTAATGGCGAATATCATTACTGGGATGAACTGAGGCTGCACTCGAAGGTGTGTACTGAGGCTGCATAAGAGGGTGTGTACTGAGGCAGCATAAGAGGGTGTGTACTGAGGCTGCATAAGAGGGTGTGTACTGAGGCAGCATAAGAGGGTGTGTACTGAGGCTGCATAAGAGGGTGTGTACTGAGGCTGCATAAGAGGGTGTGTACTGAGGCTGCATAAGAGGGTGTGTACTGAGGCTGCGTAAGAGGGTGTGTACTGAGGCTGCATAAGAGGGTGTGTACTGAGGCTGCATAAGAGGGTGTGTACTGAGGCAGCATAAGAGGGTGTGTACTGAGGCTGCGTAAGAGGGTGTGTACTGAGGCTGCATAAGAGGGTGTGTACTGATGCTGCATAAGAGGGAGTGTACTGATGCTGCATAAGAGGGTGTGTACTGAGGCTGCATAAGAGGGAGTGTACTGAGGCTGCATAAGAGGGAGTGTACTGAGGCTGCATAAGAGGGTGTGTACTGAGGCAGCATAAGAGGGATTGTACTGATGCTGCATAAGAGGGTGTGTACTGAGGCTGCATAAGAGGGAGTGTACTGAGGCTGCATAAGAGGGTGTGTACTGAGGCAGCATAAGAGGGAGTGTACTGATGCTGCATAAGAGGGTGTGTACTGAGGCTGCATAAGAGGGTGTGTACTGAGGCTGCATAAGAGGGTGTGTACTGAGGCTGCATAAGAGGGTGTGTACTGAGGCTGCATAAGAGGGTGTGTACTGAGGCTGCATAAGAGGGTGTGTACTGAGGCTGCATAAGAGGGTGTGTACTGAGGCTGCATAAGAGGGTGTGTACTGAGGCTGCGTAAGAGGGTGTGTACTGAGGCTGCATAAGAGGGTGTGTACTGAGGCTGCATAAGAGGGTGTGTACTGAGGCAGCATAAGAGGGTGTGTACTGAGGCTGCGTAAGAGGGTGTGTACTGATGCTGCATAAGAGGGTGTGTACTGATGCTGCATAAGAGGGAGTGTACTGATGCTGCATAAGAGGGTGTGTACTGAGGCTGCATAAGAGGGAGTGTACTGAGGCTGCATAAGAGGGAGTGTACTGAGGCTGCATAAGAGGGTGTGTACTGAGGCAGCATAAGAGGGAGTGTACTGATGCTGCATAAGAGGGTGTGTACTGAGGCTGCATAAGAGGGAGTGTACTGAGGCTGCATAAGAGGGTGTGTACTGAGGCTGCATAAGAGGGAGTGTACTGAGGCTGCATAAGAGGGTGTGTACTGAGGCAGCATAAGAGGGAGTGTACTGATGCTGCATAAGAGGGTGTGTACTGAGGCTGCATAAGAGGGTGTGTACTGAGGCTGCATAAGAGGGAGTGTACTGAGGCTGCATAAGAGGGTGTGTACTGAGGCAGCATAAGAGGGAGTGTACTGATGCTGCATAAGAGGGTGTGTACTGAGGCTGCATAAGAGGGAGTGTACTGAGGCTGCATAAGAGGGTGTGTACTGAGGCTGCATAAGAGGGAGTGTACTGAGGCTGCATAAGAGGGAGTGTACTGAGGCTGCGTAAGAGGGAGTGTACTGAGGCTGCATAAAAGGGTGTGTACTGAGGCTGCATAAGAGGGTGTGTACTGAGGCTGCATAAGAGGGTGTGTACTGAGGCTGCATAAGAGGGTGTGTACTGATGCTGCATAAGAGGGTGTGTACTGATGCTGCATAAGAGGGTGTGTACTGATGCTGCATAAGAGGGTGTGTACTGATGCTGCATAAGAGGGTGTGTACTGATGCTGCATAAGAGGGTGTGTACTGATGCTGCATAAGAGGGTGTGTACTGATGCTGCATAAGGGGGTGTGTACTGAGGCTGCATAAGAGGGTGTGTACTGAGGCTGCATAAGAGGGTGTGTACTGATGCTGCATAAGAGGGTGTGTACTGAGGCTGCATAAGAGGGTGTGTACTGAGGCTGCATAAGAGGGTGTGTACTGATGCTGCATAAGAGGGTGTGTACTGAGGCTGCATAAGAGGGTGTGTACTGATGCTGCATAAGAGGGTGTGTACTGAGGCTGCATAAGAGGGTGTATACTGAGGCTGCATAAGAGGGTGTGTACTGAGGCTGCATAAGAGGGTGTGTACTGAGGCAGCACTCGAGGGTGTGGACTGAGGCAGCATAAGAGGGTGTGGACTGAGGCAGCACTCGAGGCTGTGGACTTAGGAAGCACCTGAGGGTGTGGACTGAGGCAGCACTCAAGGGTGTGGACTGATGCAGCATTCGAGGAAATGAACTTAGGAAGCACTCGAGGGTGTGGACCGAGGCATTACTCGAGGGTGTGAACTAATAAAACACTCGAGGGTGTGGACAGAGGAAGCAATCGAGGGTGTGGACTGAGGCAGCACTCGAGGGTGTGGACTGAGGCAGCACTCGAGGGTGTGGACTGAGGCAGCACTCGAGGGTGTGGACTGAGGCAGCACTCGAGGGTGTGGACTGAGGCAGCACTCGAGGGCGTGTACTGAGGCAGCACTAGAGAGTGTGAACTTAGGAAGCACTCGAGGGCGTGTACTGAGGCAGCACTAGAGAGTGTGAGGTTAGGAAGCACTCGAGGGCGTGTACTGAGGCAGCACTAGAGAGTGTGAGGTTAGGAAGCACTCGAGGGCGTGTACTGAGGCAGCACTAGAGAGTGTGAGGTTAGGAAGCACTCGAGGGCGTGTACTGAGGCAGCACTAGAGAGTGTGAGGTTAGGAAGCACTCGAGGGCGTGTACTGAGGCAGCACTAGAGAGTGTGAGGTTAGGAAGCACTCGAGGGCGTGTACTGAGGCAGCACTAGAGAGTGTGAGGTTAGGAAGCACTCGAGGGCGTGTACTGAGGCAGCACTAGAGAGTGTGAGGTTAGGAAGCACTCGAGGGCGTGTACTGAGGCAGCACTAGAGAGTGTGAGGTTAGGAAGCACTCGAGGGCGTGTACTGAGGCAGCACTAGAGAGTGTGAGGTTAGGAAGCACTCGAGGGCGTGTACTGAGGCAGCACTAGAGAGTGTGAGGTTAGGAAGCACTCGAGGGCGTGTACTGAGGCAGCACTAGAGAGTGTGAGGTTAGGAAGCACTCGAGGGCGTGTACTGAGGCAGCACTAGAGAGTGTGAGGTTAGGAAGCACTCGAGGACGTGTACTGAGGCAGCACTAGAGAGTGTGAACTTAGGAAGCACTCGAGGGCGTGTACTGAGGCAGCACTAGAGAGTGTGAACTTAGGAAGCACTCGAGGGCGTGTACTGAGGCAGCACTAGAGAGTGTGAGGTTAGGAAGCACTCGAGGGCGTGTACTGAGGCAGCACTAGAGAGTGTGAGGTTAGGAAGCACTCGAGGGCGTGTACTGAGGCAGCACTAGAGAGTGTGAGGTTAGGAAGCACTCGAGGGCGTGTACTGAGGCAGCACTAGAGAGTGTGAACTTAGGAAGCACTCGAGGGCGTGTACTGAGGCAGCACTAGAGAGTGTGAGGTTAGGAAGCACTCGAGGGCGTGTACTGAGGCAGCACTAGAGAGTGTGAGGTTAGGAAGCACTCGAGGGCGTGTACTGAGGCAGCACTAGAGAGTGTGAGGTTAGGAAGCACTCGAGGGCGTGTACTGAGGCAGCACTAGAGAGTGTGAACTTAGGAAGCACTCGAGGGCGTGTACTGAGGCAGCACTAGAGAGTGTGAGGTTAGGAAGCACTCGAGGGCGTGTACTGAGGCAGCACTAGAGAGTGTGAGGTTAGGAAGCACTCGAGGGCGTGTACTGAGGCAGCACTAGAGAGTGTGAGGTTAGGAAGCACTCGAGGGCGTGTACTGAGGCAGCACTAGAGAGTGTGAGGTTAGGAAGCACTCGAGGGCGTGTACTGAGGCAGCACTAGAGTGTGTGAACTTAGGAAGCACTCGAGGGCGTGTACTGAGGCAGCACTAGAGAGTGTGAACTTAGGAAGCACTCGAGGGCGTGTACTGAGGCAGCACTAGAGAGTGTGAGGTTAGGAAGCACTCGAGGGCGTGTACTGAGGCAGCACTAGAGAGTGTGAGGTTAGGAAGCACTCGAGGGCGTGTACTGAGGCAGCACTAGAGAGTGAGAGGTTAGGAAGCACTCGAGGGCGTGTACTGAGGCAGCACTAGAGAGTGTGAGGTTAGGAAGCACTCGAGGGCGTGTACTGAGGCAGCACTAGAGAGTGTGAGGTTAGGAAGCACACGAGGGTGTGTACTGAAGCAGCACTAGAGAGTGTGAGGTTAGGAAGCACACGAGGGTGTGTACTGAGGCAGCACTAGAGAGTGTGAGGTTAGGAAGCACACGAGGGTGTGTACTGAGGCAGCACTCTAAACATTATCGGGTTGAGAATTTATTATAAATGGTCTGGTAATACTGACAAACTAAAAAAGGAAACGTGTGTATAGTTCAGGACATTTATTAAAGGAAACCTTTCTCCCTGAGTGGCTTCCGTCATTTCCTTTGGTAAATGTCCTGAACTCTACACAAATGTCTTTTTCCACTGATTCAGAATTATGCCGGGAGCATTTACTCTTCAAGAATTACACCATCTTCTCATCTGCAACAAGTTTAGGTGCTATAGAGAGAGTCTGGCTGCTCATGAATCCTTGATCTGTCTAATGAGCTAATTACCTAAATGTAGCGGTGGGTGAAGCATAGCTATTACCTGGATTTTTTCTGCTTCCTGACACTGGCAACGTTACCTTCTCATCTGTGGTCGATACAAGTATCGGCCAGAGTCGACGCGCATGTATAGTCCCACAGCCTCGGCTTCCCAGCAGTCCATAGTAGTGATTAAATGGTTTATAAAACTTGTCTAACCTACATATACACACGACCTGCCTCCACTAGTTGTTTTGTCCACTGGTGACTCCGGCTACCACTGCACCTCATCGGTCACCAATATATAAGCTCCATCACCGCGAATATGCTGCACTTTTGTCAAGATGGACTGAACACATCGACTCCAGGCTGAAGGACTGATTACCTCAAACTCCTCCTCATCTTCCACCTTACTCTGCATTGGTTGAAGAAGCCACTGGCTGGCTAAACGTTTCCAGAATAAAGATATTCAAGTGTCTTATCAGTCCATGATAGTGTACTGACGGTACCTGGATATTTCTGGCTTTAGTTGAATATATTTAGTCGGGATTTTCTTTGTGAACCCCCATTTGACTACGGCGAGGCTTCTTGATGCCATCATGTATTTTAGGTCTTGTGCTCTTTTGCTCTGATTTACAACGGATGACAGCATGGAAGCCACCGTGATGTTGCCGCAGATACACCTGTTTTCCTTGAGGATAACCCTTTCCTTGATGCTGGTGACTGGCTCTTATTCAAAGGAAGTCAAACTATCCTCTTCTTAGATCATATAAGACTGCCTCCTATTCTCCAGGTACTGTATAACCCTTTTGGGATTAGCAATTCCTCACTCATATAATAATAATGCAAGGATATGGGAGGCGAGGATAAAGACTACACTACTTCACATGGTCTAAAGACTGGCACGAGTTCTAATAATGCATAAGGAACAACCAGAAAAATCCTCGGCACGAGAGACACAGAGAGACTTTTGCTCGTCCCTCACGAAATCCTAATGACACGATTGCAAACAAACCATACCACGGGCGGGATTTGAACCCGCGGGCAGAGAGTCTCAAAACTCCAGACCGTCGCGTTAGCCACTAGACCAGCTAGCCACAATAAGATTCGTCCAACTAGGTGTATTTCTACAACATAGGAAGGTTAGCATAGGCACCACTGTGTCCACAAATGCAAGTTTTTACAGACGAATCTCCCGCTAGTGTGGCCGTGACGAACTCTAGCTCAAGTCCCCTCAAAGCCGTCAACATGACTCACGAAATCATAATGACACGATTGAAAACAAACCATACCACGGGCGGGATTTGAACCCGCGGTCAGAGAGTCTCAAAACTCCAGACCGTCGCATTAGCGAGAGATTCGTCTGTAAAAACTTGCATTTGTGGACACAGTGGTGCCTATGCTAACCTTCCTATGGAGTAGAAATACACCTAGTTGGACGACGGCTAACGCGACGGTCTGGAGTTTTGAGACTGACCTCGGGTTCAAATCCCGCCCGTGGTATGGTTTATGACTGTTGAAGTTATGTTCTCCACTCTGGTGCTATTTTAGTGAGATAGTTTGTGATCTGTATGGAAAGATGGTCTTTTTTCTAAACTGTACTTTAGAAGAATCTTTCATATTTGTCCGCTAAATGAAACGTGCAATTATAAGTATGTAGATAAAGTTATCTATTGTGTCTTGCGGGCAACTGTTTTAACGGAACCAAGAACCCCCGCATCGTTGTCACTTGCGTACACATACCTCTGTTGGCCTCGCTGGCCTCAGGGACTCACAACAAGGAAAGAAACTTCTGCAAACAATTCCCAGCAACCCCAGACCCGCCAGAATGTATGACCTGCCAAAAACTCACAAGCCTGGAATTCCACTGAGACCCATCTCCCCACCAACTTTTAGGGTTCTTGCTAAACACCTTTCTAAACTCTTGGGCACAATCAGCAGAGCACATCTTAAACACTGATCTCAATCGCATTCGCAACATTAACATCAAGAACAAGAAACTCTCTAGCCTTGACGTAACATCTCCATTCACCTAAGTGCCTACTACACAAGCCATTAATCTTCTGTGAAGGAAAACTGACGACCCTCTTGACCTTCCTAATCCAGCCAAAGATTTCATCGACCTTGTTGAACTGTGTATTGGCTTTATATGTTTCTCCTTCGAAAATCACATTTTTTCAGCAGACTTTTGAACTACACATGGGTTCCCCACTTAAGAGTCGTACTGGTGAACTTATACATGGAACATCTGGAAGCTGAGCGATTATCCTCTATTATTCCCTCTCATAATAACTCCCAGACGCTTCAACGTCCAAGCTCTCCAACACAAGCTCAACCACGTCGAACCCTCAATCTAGTTCACACCAGAAGAAGTCGACAACGCTCTTCCTTTGCTTGATTTTCTACCCTTCAAAGCTGACCAAGAACTTCGTTTCAAAGTCTGTCGAAAACCTTCCAATCAACACGATCTTCTCCACTTCTACTCTCACAGCGACACCTGGAGTTTACCTGGAGAGAATTCCGGGGAGCAACGTCCCCGCGGCCCGGTCTGTGACCATGCCTCCTGGTGGATCAGAACCGGATCAACCAGGCTGTTACTGCTGTTTGCACGCAATCCAACGTACGAGCCACAGCCCGGTTGGTTAGGTACCGACTTTAGGTGCTTGTCCAGTGCCAGCTTGAAGACAGCCAGGGGTCTATTGGTAATCCCCCTTATGTATGCTGGGAGGCAGTTGAACAGTCTCAGGCCCCTGACACTTATTGTATGGTCTCTTAACGTGCTAGTGACACCCCTGCTTTTCACTGGGGGATGTTGCATCGTCTGCCGAGTCTTTTGCTTTCGTTGTGAGTGATTTTCGTGTGCAAGTTCAGTACTAGTCCCTCTAGGAATTTCCAGGTGTATATAATCATGTATCTCTCCCGCCTGCGTTCCAGGGAGTACAGGTTCAGGAACTTCAAGCGCTCCCAGTAACTGAGGTGTTTTATCTCCGTCATGCGCCCCGTGAAGATTCTCTGTACATTTTCTAGGTCAGCAATTTCACCTGCCTTGAAAGGTGCTGTTAGTGTGCAGCAATATTCCAGCCTAGATAGAACAAGCGACCTGAAGAGTGTCATCATGGGCTTGGCATCCCTAGTTTTGAAGGTTCTCATTATCCATCCTGTCATTTTTCTAGCAGATGCGATTGATACAATGTTATGGTCCTTGAAGGTGAGATCCTCCGACATGATCACTCCCAGGTCTTTGACGTTAGTTTTTCGCTCTATTTTGTGGAAGGAACTTGTTTTGTACTCTGATGAAGTTTTAATTTCCTCATGTTTACCATATCGGAATAATTGAAATTTCTCATCGTTGAACTTCATATTGTTTTCTGCAGCCCACTGAAAGATTTGGTTGATGTCCGCCTGGAGTCTTGCAGTGTCTGCAATGGAAGACACTGTCATACAGATTCGGGTGTCATCTGCAAAGGAAGACACGGTGCTGTGGCTGACATCCTTGTCTATGTCAGATATGAGAATGAGAAACAAGATGGGAGCGAGTACTGTGCCTTGTGGAACAGAGCTTTTCACCGTAGCCGCCTCAGACTTTACTCTGTTGACTACTACTCTTTGTGTTCTGTTTGTGAGGAAATTATAGATCCATCTACCAACTTTTCCTGTTATTCCTTTAGCACGCATTTTGTATGCTATTACGCCATGGTCACACTTGTCGAAGGCTTTTGCAAAGTCTGTATATATTACATCTGCATTCTTTTTGTCTTCTAGTGCATCTAGGACCTTGTCGTAGTGATCCAGTAGCTGAGACAGACAGGCGCGAACGGCTCTAAACCCATGTTGCCCTGGGTTGTGTAATTGATGGGTATCTAGATGGGTGGCGATCTTGCTTCTTAGGACCCTTTCAAAGATATTTATGATATGGGATGTTAGTGCTATCGGTCTGTAGTTCTTTGTTATTGTTTTATTGCCCCCTTTGTGGAGTGGGGCTATGTCTGTTGTTTTCAGTAACTGTGGGACGACCCCCGTGTCCATGCTCCCTCTCCATAGGGTGGTAAAAGCTCGTGACAGGGGCTTCTTGCAGCTCTTAATGAACACGGAGTTCCATGAGTCTGCCCCAGGACCAGAGTGCATGGACATGTCATTTATCGTCTGTTCGAAGTCACTTGGCGTCAGGATAATATCAGATAGTCTTGTGTTAACCAAATTCTGTGGCTCTCTCATAAAAAATTCATTTTGATCTTCGACTCTCAGTCTGGTTAGCGGCTTGCTAAAAACTGAGTCATACTGGGACTTGAGTAGCTCACTCATTTCCTTGCTGTCATCTGTGTAGGACCCATCTTGTTTAAGTAGGGGCCCAATACTGGATGTTGTTCTCGACTTTGATTTGGCATAGGAGAAGAAATACTTTGGGTTTCTTTCGATTTCATTTATGGCTTTTAGTTCTTCCCGCGATTCCTGACTCCTATAAGATTCCTTTAGCTTAAGTTCGATGTTTGCTATTTCTCTGACCAGTGACTCCCTACGCATTTCAGATATATTGACCTCTTTTAGCCGCTCTGTTATTCTTTTCCGTCGCCTGTAAAGGGAGCGCCTGTCTCTTTCTATTTTACATCTACTCCTCCTTTTTCTTAAAGGAATAAGCCTTGAGCATACATCGAGTGCCACCGAGTTAATCTGTTCTAGGCATAAGTTGGGGGTCTGTGCTGCTTAGTCTATCTTCCCAGCTTATATCGTTTAGGACTTGGTTTACTTGGCCCCACTTTATGTTCTTGTTATTGAAGTTGAATTTGGTGAAGGCTCCCTCGTGACTAATCTCATTTTGTCGGTCTGGGGCTCCGCGCATTCATGTCTGAACCTCGATTATGTTGCGATCTGAGTATATTGGTTTTGATATGGTGACATTTCGTATCAGATCATCATTGTTAGTGAAGATGAGGTCTAGTGTATTCTCCAATCTAGTAGGCTCTATTATTTGCTGGTTTAAGTTGAATTTTTTGCAGAGATTTAAAAGCTCGTGTGTGTGAGTTCTCGTCAGAGCTGCCTCCTGGTGTTATCACTGCACCAAACGTGGTGTAATTCTAGGCTTTTTACTTCGTGCACTAAGCTGCAGCAATGAGTTCCTTGAGGAGGAATGCTCTCTCACTGAACAAGTATTTCCTAAACTTCACTATCGTCACTTCATTAGAGACTGCAGATGCAGGGCATATAACATCCTTAACTAACCTAGAAAAGACATTGCCGAGAAGAGATACATGGTCCTCCCCACCACCTCCGTTGCCAAACACGTTTCCAACATCTGGTCCAGTACGTCGTTCCAAGTGTCTACTTCCACATCCACTGGGGCATGCAAAGAATATGTTACAAATTATTCGGCGTACGTCACACTCCCATATAAGCTGCCTCCCAACCAGCGAACGGGGTGCTAAAGGTTTATCAATCAATAGGGTACCCGTCGTTAAATCAGTACCTTAGTTCATTGACCAATAACAGGCAAGCCCGCCAAAGCTGATGCAATGTGGCTCACTTGCGGTAAGCATTGGCAGACTTACCTAGCTGCTGGCTGAGCACTGTGCACTCTCTCCGGCTTCTGCTTTGGCATCTGTCACCGTGGTGTACACTAAATGTTTCATCTGTACATATTGTACATAGTGTACATACCAGTATATATCATCTGAAGGCACATATAAATTATAGTCTATGTTGAGTTTTGTTTGCTCTATTTCAAATCACGACCAGGTCTCACATGCCATTCTTACTTGTGTTCGTAATATCCACCATCAAGGACATCACCAGTAATAAACAGGACAAGCTGTATTTCAGAAAACCACTATGCAGGCAGATTGGACAATTTAAGGAACTCCTGCGTTCACCACCAAAACTTCAACAACCATTTAATTAGCTACAAAGACGCAAAACTTATCGCCGGAGAAGAAAACACACAGAATCCTCGAGTCATCAATTATCTGTACATCTAACAATTTCAGCCAGAACAACGGCTTCTATAATAGCTTAACCACTTGCCAAGAAACTTCATCGTTATCTTATGTAACTACATAGACACCCGCCCATCCAATGGGGGTCCTTATCAGATTCAGCCTACCAAACATTCTCTGCGGCCAAGGTGTAAACATTAGTAACAAAAATATTAACATTACTAACAGAACAGAGAGAACTAAGAACAGAGAATTAAGATCAATAGTAACGCAAGCACAAGTCCAAAAACCAGTGGAAGCAGAATAAGCAAGAGTAATAATAACGTTGGTAGACGTAAATGTCTTGAATCATCATTAATCACTTAAGCAAAATAAAGGCAGCTTCATCATCTCTGAAGTATTAGCAAGAATCCTCCTCAAAACAATAAAGCCTTCCATCACATAGTTCCTACTGCTGATACTACATAACGTAATCCTCCTGTTTGAGTCCTCAGGTCAGGAGGGGAACCTGGACAGTGGCCGGGCAACATGAGACGAAGCTGAGGATCAAGAAGACGGAAGGAGTGGCAGAAACAACGAAGAACCAGAAGAATACTGTGGAAACTTCGAACCCATTTTCTGTGAACCTGACGAATGTGAGTTGTCTACTGGGAACGTCACAACGAGCACTAAGGAAGCATTGGCAGACGAGGCTGAGTTGACATCCCTTGAAACCCTAGCGAATGAAGGCCAATGAAGGCCATTCCAATGAAGGCCATCCGAACGAAGACCATCGAGAACGTCACGACAAACTCCACCAGTGTAGCCATAGTGTGAGTTTAAGGGAAACAAGTTATAGCTATTGGTGAATATTGGAAAGCCAGTGGCACTATGTGTTAAGAACGGTAACAGCCTGTTAGTAAAAGTAATTACTGTTAGTACTACTACCACTAGTATTACAACTACTACTACTACGTCTACGACGATTATATTGTGCCTTACACCTATATATACCCTCTGTGTCCATGTATTTTTGTAACGGCTTGACAAAGTTCCTGGAGAGCGAAACGTTGCCACAGTAAAATGACACATTAGTTGCACTTGTGTCCGTTTACCTAACAAGAGTAATAACCACAGGCCAAGCATAGATAACCAAAAGAACTAGGCAGAACAACAGTAAAACAGGTAGAACCAGGTAGAACTTACTTAAGGAAGGCAGAGGCAGAGAGTACTAAAGGAGCGGTGTTTGGGGTAAGATGCCATGATAATTCTGTTGATAGCTTGGCTTTTAGCTCTACGATTTCACTTTGTAAACGAACAGCGTGCTAGGGCGACTCCGAATGGCCTCGTTAGCGCGTGTTATAGAATACCTCCAAGTCTATCTTCGCCGTCTCCTCCCTCCTCTCTGACAGCTTGTTTGTTCTTGGTCTGATTAGCGGGCGAGGAGAGACACCAAGTGATTGGTAGCTGAGTGGGTGGTGTGAATCTGAGTGGGTGGTGTGAATATGAGTGGGTGGTGTCTTGTTTGACTGAGGTTAATTCGCATGTGTGTGTGTGTGTGTGTGTGTAGGTGTGTGTGTGTAGGTGTGTGTGTGTGTGTAGGTGTGTGTGTGTAGGTGTGTGTGTGTAGGTGTGTGTGTGTGTGTGTGTGTAGGTGTGTGTGTGTGTGTGTGTGTGTGTGTGTGTGTAGTGTGTGTGTGTGTGTGTGTGTGTGTGTGTGTGTGTGTGTGTGTGTGTGTGTGTGTGTGTGTAGGTGTGTGTGTAGGTGTGTGTGTAGGTGTGTGTGTAGGTGTGTGTGGTAGGTGTGTGTGTGTAGGTGTGTGTGTAGGTGTGTGTGTAGGTGTGTGTGTGGTGTGTGTGTGTGTGTGTGTGTGTGTGTGTGTGTGTGTGTGTGTGTGTGTGTACTCACCTAATTGTGGTTGCAGGGGTCGAGACTCAGCTCCTGGCCCCGCCTCTTCACTGATCGCTACTGGATCCTCTCTCTCTGCTTCCTGAGCTTTGTCATACCTCTTCTTAAAACTATGTATAGTTCCTGCCTCCACTACTTCACTTGCTAGGCTATTCCACTTGCTGACAACTCTATGACTGAAGAAATACTTCCTAACGTCCCTGTGACTCGTCTGAGTCTTCAGCTTCCAGTTGTGACCCCTTGTCCCTGTGTCCCCTCTCTAGAACATCCTATCTCTGTCCACCTTGTCTATTCCCCGCAGCATCTTGTATGTCGTTATCATGTCTCCCCTGACCCTGCTGTCCTCCAGTGTCGTCAGTCCGATTTCCCTTAACCTTTCCTCGTACGACATTCCCTTGAGCTCTGGGACTAGCCTTGTTGCAAACCTTTGTACTTTCTCTAACTTCTTGAAGTGCTTGACCAGGTGTGGGTTCCAGATTGGTGCTGCATACTCCAGTATGGGCCTAACATACACAGTGTACAGTGTCTTGAACGATTCCTTATTAAGGTATCGGAACGCTATTCTCAGGTTTGCCAGGCGCCCGTATGCTGCAGAGGTTATTTGGTTGATGTGTGCCTCCGGTGATGTGCTCGGTGTTATGGTCACCCCAAGGTCTTTCTCCCTGAGTGAGGTCTGTAGTCTTTGTCCACCTAGCCTATACTCTGTCTGCGGTCTTCTTTGCCCCTCCCCAATCTTCATGACTTTGCATTTGGCTGGATTGAATTCGAGAAGCCAGTTACTGGACCACATGTCCAGCCTCTCCAGGTCTCTTTGCAGTCCTGCCTCATCCTCGTCCGATTTAATTCTTCTCATCAACTTCACGTCATCTGCGAACAGGGACACTTCAGAGTCTATTCCTTCCATCATGTCATTCACATATATCAAAAATAGCACTGGTCCTAGAACTGACCCCTGTGGGACCCCGCTCGTAACAGGCGCCCACTGTGATACCTCTTCACGTACCATGACTCGTTGCTGCCTCCCTGTCAGGTATTCCCTTATCCATTGCAGTGCCCTTCCTTTTACGTGTGCCTGATCCTCCAGCTTCTGCACTAATCTCTTGTGGGGAACTGTGTCAAAGGCCTTCCTGCAGTCTAGGAAAACGCAATCTACCCAACCCTCTCTCTCGTGTCTTACTTCTGTTACCTTGTCATAAAACTCCAGGAGGTTTGTGATACAAGATTTGCCTTCCATGAACCCATGCTGGTTTTCATTTATAATCTTGTTCCTTTCCAGGTGTTCGACCACTCTCCTCCTGATAATCTTCTCCATGACTTTGCACACAATACATGTCAGAGAGACAGGTCTGTAGTTTAGTGCCTCGTTTCTGTTTCCTTTCTTAAATATGGGGACTACATTAGCTGTCTTCCATTTCTCAGGTAGTTGCCCAGTTTCAAGGGATGTGTTGAAGATTGTGGTTAGAGGGACACACAGCATCTCTGCTCCTTCTCTAAGGACCCATGGGGAGATGTCCGGTCCCATCGCCTTTGAGGTGTCAAGGTCACTTAAGAGCTTCTTCACCTCCTCCTCAGTTGTTCGTATGTCATCCAACACTTGTTGGTATATTCCCTCTTGATGTTCCCTTCTGTGCTGTCTTCCCACAGCCCTTCCTGTCTCTACTGTAAATACTTCCTTAAATCTCCTGTTCAGCTCCTCACATACCTCCTGATCATTTCTTGTGAGTTCTCCACCTTCTGTCCTTAATCTGATCACCTGGTCTTTGACTGTTGTCTTCCTCCTGATGTGGCTATACAACAGTTTCGGGTCAGTCTTGATTCTCGATGCTATGTCATTTTCATACTGTCGCTGGGCCTCCCTCCTTACCTGTGCATACTCATTCCTGGCTCTGCGACTGATCTCCCTATTTTCGTGTGTTCTCTGCCTTCTGTACTTTTCCATTCTCTATTGCACTTTGTTTTTGCCTCCTTACACCGTCGGGTAAACCAGGGGCTTGTTCTGGTCTTCCCGTTGTTACTGTTGCCCTTGGGAATGAACCTTTCCACTGCCTCCTTGCATTTTGTTGCTACATATTCCATCATTTCATTTACTGGCTTTCCTGCCAGTTCTCTGTCCCACTGGACCTCCCGCAGGAAGTTCTTCAACCCTATGTAGTCCCCTCTTTTATAGTCAGGCTTTTCCCATTCTACTCCTGTTATTCTCTCCACTTGCAGCTCTATGTATTCAAAGCACAGAACCACGTGGTCGCTAGCTCCTAGGGGACTCTCATACTTGATGTCCTCAATGTCTGAGCTGCCCAGGGTGAACACAAGGTCCAATCTTGCTGGTTCATCCTCCCCTCTCATTCTGGTAGTGTCCTTAACATGTTGGTGCATGAGGTTTTCCAGCACCACGTCCAACATCCTGGCTCTCCATGTTTCGGGACCCCCATGTGGCTCCAGGTTTTCCCAGTCAATCTCCCTGTGGTTGAAATCCCCCATAACCAGCAACTTTGCTCTGCTGGAGTGAGCTCTTCTTGCCACCTCAGCAAGTGTGTCCATCATTGCTCTGTTGCTCTCTTCATATTCCTCTCTTGGCCTCCTGCAGTTCTGTGGTGGATTATACATCACTGCAATGACCACTTTGTGTTCCCCAGACTGAAGTGTACCTGCTATGTAATCTCTTTCTCCCGTCTCATCTATTCCTTCCATTTTCTCGAATTTCCATCTGTTTTTTACGAGAAGAGCAACCCCACCTCCCCCCCTGCCCCTTCTATCTTTCCTCATGATCTGGTATCCTGGTGGGAAGATTGCATCTGTTATTGTCTCCATGAGTTTTGTTTCTGTAACTGCTATGATGTCTGGGGACTTCTCATTGATTCTTTCTGCCATTCCTCATGTTTATTCGTTAATCCATCTGCATTTGTGTACCAAACCTTCAACTTCTGTTCTAATACTGTAACTGTGGTGTGGGGGGTGGAAACAGAGGGATCGGTGTGTGATGGTTGGTTTGGATTGTTCAGTTGCCTTGGGGGTGTCGTGGCTGGAGTTCTTCTGCAGGTGTTTCTGGGGGGTGCGCTTGTCCTTCCATTTGATCCTGGGTTATTCTGCTCTCCTTTTTCATTTCCTCCCATTTCTCCTTTCGTTTTTGAACTCTCTCTTTCATTGTCTTCCTTTCGTCCTGTGTTCTGTCTCGGTCGAGGTACACACTCCGGAACTCCTGCTTGTGTGTGTGTATGTGTGTAGGTGTGTGTGTGTAGGTGTGTGTGTGTGTAGGTGTGTGTGTGTGTGTGTAGGTGTGTGCGTGTGTGTGTAGGTGTGTGTAGGTGTGTGTGTGTATGTGTGTAGGTGTGTGTGTGTGTGTGTAGGTGTGTGTGTGTGTGTGTGGTGTGTAGTTGTGTGTGTGTGTGTAGGTGTGTGTGTGTGTGTAGGTGTGTGTGTGTAGGTGTGTGTGTGTGTAGGTGTGTGTGTGTGTGTAGGTGTGTGTGTTTGTGTAGGTGTGTGTGTGTGTGTGTAGGTGTGTGTGTGTGTGTAGGTGTGTGTGTGTGTAGGGTGTGTGTGTGTGTAGGTGTGTGTGTAGGTGTGTGTGTGTGTAGGTGTGTGTGTGTGTGTAGGTGTGTGTGTTTGTGTAGGTGTGTGTGTGTGGTGTGTGTGTAGGTGTGTTGTGTGTGTGTAGGTGTGTGTGTAGGTGTGTGTAGGTGTGTGTGTGTGTAGTGTGGTGTGTGTAGTGTGTGTGTGTGTGTGTGGTGTGATGTGTGTGTGTGTGTGTAGGTGTGTGTGTGTGTGTGTGTGTGTGTGTGTGTAGGTGGTGTGTGTAGGTGTGTGTGTGTAGGTTGTGGTGTGTGTGTGTGTGTGTAGGTGTGTGTGTGGTGTGTGGTGTAGTGTGTGTGTGTTAGGTGTGTGTGTGTAGGTGTTGTGTGTGTGTAGGTGTGTGTGTTGTAGGTGTGTGTAGTGTGTGTGTGTGTGTAGTGTTGTGTGTGTGTAGGTGTGGTGTGTAGGTGTGTGTGTGTGTGTAGGTGTGTGTGTGTGTGTGTGTGTGTGTGTGTAGGTTGTGTGTGTGTGTGTGTGTAGGTGTGTGTGTAGGTGGTGTGTGTGTTAGGTGTGTGGTGTGTGTGTGTGTGTGTGTAGGTGTGTGTGTAGTGTGTTGTGTGTGTGTGTAGTGTGTGTGTGTGGTGTGTGTGTGTGTGTGTGTAGGTGTGGTGTGTGTGTAGGTGTGTGTGTGTGTAGGTGTGTGTGTGTGTAGTGTGTGTGTGTGTAGGTGTGTGTTGTGTGTGTGGTGTGTGTGTGTGTGTGTGTGTGTGTGTGTGTGTGTGTGTAGGTGTGTAGGTGTGTTGTGTGTGTGTGTGTGTGTGTGTGTAGGTGTGTGTGTGTGTAGGTACTCACCTAGTTGAGGTTGCGGGGGTCGAGTCCGAGTGTGTGTGTGTGTGTGTGTGTGTGTGTGTGGGTGTGTAGGTGTGTGTGTGTGTGTGTGTGTGTGTGTGTGTGTGTGTGTGTGTGTGGTGTGTGTGTGTGTGTGTGTGTGTGTGTGTGTGTGTGTGTGCGCGTGTGTGTGTGTATGTGCGTACTCGCCGAATTGTGGTTGCAAGGGTCGATTCTGAACTCCTGGCCAGTCTCTCTGCTGTTCGCGAGTGGCTGTCCAGGTCGTTCCACTTCCTGTCCACTCGCTGTCTAGGTCGTTCCACTTCCTGTCCACTCGCTGTCTAAGTCGTTCCATTTCCTGTCCACTCGCTGTCTAGGTCGTTCCACTTCCTGTCCACTCTAAGGCTAGAAGAATGTTACCTACGATGCTTGTCACTCATCTGTGCCTTTAACTACCAGCTGTTACCTCTTGTACCCGAGACTTGCCTCTTAAATTCTCTCCCCCGTCCACCCTGTCGCAATCATATCACCTCCGATCTTTTTGTTCTCTTGTATCGTCAGGTTTAGCTCCTTTAACTTCTCCTCATAGGTCATACCCCTCAGCGCTGGGACTAGTTTCGGTGCAAATCTTTGCACTTTTTCCAGGTTCTTAACATGCTTTCCGTACTGGCGTTGCATTACTCCCTGATGGGCCTGACATATGCTGTGTATGAGGTCGTGAATGCTTCCTTGCTGATGTTCCTGGAAGCTACCCTTGTATTTGTCAGTCTCGTGATTACTGCAGCAATTATTCGGTTGATTGTGTACCTTAGGAGAAATGCTCGAACTATGCTCACCCCGAGATCCTCTTTCAGCGGAGTTTGCAGTCTTTGTCCCCCGAGCCTTTACAGTTTCTAGACGTCTCCGATTTTCACATATTTACATTTACTGGGGTTAAACTCCAATAGCCACCTGTCAGACCAATCCTACAACTAGTCCTGATTCATTATTAATGTTTCCTGATCTACTTCCGTTTTTATTCTCATCAGTTTCCAATCATCTACGAACTGGGACGCCTTTGATTCGATTTCCTCTTTCAAGTCGTTTACATACACACAAAAAAGTACTTTTCCAAGCACTGACCCTTGTGGAACATTTCCACAATAGTTTTTATTTATCCTCTTCCCTTCCTAATGACTTTCCTCCTATTTTCATTTTGAAAGTATTTTTTTGTCACTTTCTAGCTCCTTTTATCAGCTACCTTATGCTGCTTAAAAATACTAAGTTCGAGCGGCCTTAAACTACACTCAGAACTAGTGTGGTGATTTACACTGGCTGCCTCTTAACATCTATCATCTCATGACTACTGATTCTTTTTCAGATATTTGTCACTTTTTATGCAATATCTATTTCAAACTTCATCATCTTGTTGACCATGTGGCACTAACTTTCGCTATATTAATTGTTCTGTGTTCTATAGTTTTCCAAATCTCCCAAACTGCTATATATTGAAGGTCAAAATTTTTATATTTTGCATGTCTTGCGTCACACTACTTCACTCTCTAATCTATGTGGTGTTACCTCTCATCCTTTTGTTTGTCTAAGGAAAAATGCAGAAATTTCTTTTACCTTGTGTTCGTCTCACTCTCACCAGCCTGTGTATGTGTGCTCACCAATTTGTTTGCGGGTGTCGATTCGTATCTCCTGTGTGTACAAGAGTGTGTGTGGGGGCGTTCGAGGGGGGGGGGGGGGAGGGAGAAAGGATTGTATTTACCCGAGCTGATTTTTGCGAGTTTTGAAGGTTCTTGTGGTCCCTCTTAACTTTCTGTTGATTTAAATGATTTCCATCTGCTCGTTAATATTTCTTGTCTCTACTGTGACCTGTACGATATCTGTGACCTAGTTCCTGTTACTTCTGTCTTACATTCATAATTTCTACATTTTAATTATGTTTATTTTTAATGCTTATATATATTATTCTGCCTTAGCTTTTCTTCAAATCGTAGACCTGGCAGTATTTTTGTTATATATTATACAATCCCCACAGGAGTGCGAACTACAACAGTAGATTGTCACCCATGAACCTACTAAGTGTTATATAAACACGTGCAGTAGGTGTTATGTACGTGTCGCCCTGCTTGGTATATAACATAGAACAGTCAGATAACATCCTGGTGCGTGTGTTCTGCTGCTTTGGTAAACACATACAGCAGGTGTAAGGAGACTTGCTCATGTTTCTCCCTTGCCAAAGATACGACCCACCTAAGTTGACTAACACTAAAGTACCAGTATAGTACGATTTGAATAGAGGTATTGGGTGTATGGAAATTTATGTATACATCTCTCACTGCCCAGGATTCTAACTCAGAATGATTCGTTTGTGAACAGATTGTTTCGGCAATGGAACATACGTCGAAAATTTCGAAGTAAATGCAGCGTTTTACGCATCTTTCTGGTCCTACTTGGTATTCAGCTTCTGTCTGTGCTCCCTCGTCCTGGTCTCTCCCATGCTGAATACTCTATTTTTCTCCATCTTGTCTAAATCTTGGAGTAGTCTTAAAGCCGTGATCATTTCTCTTCTAAGTTAAAAGAAGTTCGTTCTGTCTCTCTTTAAAGTTTTTTTTTTTCTTATTTCAGTCACCACCCTGAAAGCAAATCTGCGTACTCTAGTTTCTTAAATTCTGCTGCGTGGAGGCTCGACACTGGAGCTGAGCACTCGAGATTGGTTCTACGTATGTAATAACACTTGTGTGTTAGTGTCAAAAGAGATTTCATACATAAGATAATTTGAACCATACCCCCGGCTGGGATTGAACCCGCGGTCATAGAGTCTCAAAACTCCAGCCCGTCGCGCTAACCACTAGACCAGCTAGCCACAATAAGATTCATCCAACTAGGTATATTTCTACACCATAGGAAGGTTAGCACAGGCACCTCTGTGACCACAAATGCAAGTTTTTACAGACGAATCTCCAGCTAGCGTGGCCGTGACGAACTCTAGCTCAAGTCCCTTCACTGCCGTCAACATGACGGGCTGGAGTTTTGAGACTCTATGACCGCGGGTTCAATCCCAGCCGGGGGTATGGTTTATTTGCAATCGTGTCATTACGATTTCTTAAGTCATGTTGACGGCAGTGAAGGGACTTGAGCTAGAGTTCGTCACGGCCACGCTAGCTGGAGATTCGTCTGTAAAAACTTGCATTTGTGGTCACAGAGGTGCCTGTGCTAACCTTCCTATGGTGTAGAAATATACCTAGTTGGATGAATCTTATTGTGGCTAGCTGGTCTAGTGGTTAGCGCGACGGGCTGGAGTTTTGAGACTCTATGACCGCGGGTTCAATCCCAGCCGGGGGTATGGTTTATTTGCAATCGTGTCATTACGATTTCTTAAGTCATAAGATAATTTGAGCTGTGTCAGGCGTGACATATATACTCAGGTATATAATAACATTGAGTTGTTTACTCTCAGATGAACTTCCACCGGCTTCCTCTCTGCCAGTTTTCAATAAATTTCATTTGTTGACGTGAAATTCTAGTTACCATTTTTCATGTAATTTCAGAAGTATCAACGATGAGAGCTGCCGCGAGTCTTCCTTCGTTACCATTTTCTTTACAATATATCTCGAACTCAGTGCATCGCATAGATTTCAAACTTCTATGGTTTAACATTACTATGGTTTAATACCATGGTTTAACACAACTATGGTTTAACACCACCACTGTTTAACACCACCATGGTCTAACACCACTATGGTTTAACACCACCACTGTTTAACACCACCACGGTCTAACACCACTATGGTTTAACACCACCATGGTTTAACACCACTATGGTTTCACACCACTATTGTTTCACACCATGGTTTAAAAACTACCATGGTTTAACACCATGGCTTAACACCGCTATGGTTTAACACAGCTATGGTTTAACACCCTTGCTGTTTAACACCACTACTGTTTAACACCACTATGTTTTAACACCACTATGACTTACTACCACCATGCTTTAACACCACCATGGTTTACCACCACCATGGGTTAACACCACCATGGTTTATCACCATGGCTTAACACAACCATGGTTTAACACAAACATGGTATACCATCACCATGGTTTAACATAACTATGGTTTAACACAGCCATGGTTTACCACAACCACGGTTTATCCCCATCATGGTTTACCCTCACTATGGTTTACCACCATCAAGGTTAACACCATGGTTTAACACAACTATGGTTTACCACCAACACGGTTTACCACCACCATGGTTTAACATAACCATGGTTTATCATCACTATGGTTTAACACCATGGTTTAACAACTATGGTTTCCCAGTCATACCTTGAGAATATCGTCTTGTTTTATAATTATTAAAATTCTAAACACTTTTGAAGCCTATTGTAACTAAAGTGTAGTCCCTCTCTACCCTGTGAAGCCCTTCTCCACTCTGCATAGCCCTTCTCCACTGTGTAGCCCTTCTCCACTGTGTAGCCCTTCTCCACTGTGTAGCCCTTCTCCACTGTGTAGCCCTTCTCCACTGTGTAGCCCTTCTCCACTGTGTAGCCCTTCTCCACTGTGCAGCCCTTCTCCACTGTGTAGCCCTTCTCCACTCTGCATAGCCCTTCTCCACTGTGTAGCCCTTCTCCACTGTGTAGCCCTTCTCAACTCTGTGTAGCCCTTCTCCACTGTGTAGCCCTTCTCCACTCTGTGTAGCCCTTCTCCACTGTGTAGCCCTTCTCCACTCTGTGTAGCCCTTCTCCACTCTGTGTAGCCCTTCTCCACTCTGTGTAGCCCTTCTCCACTCTGTGTAGCCCTTCTCCACTCTGTGTAGCTCTTCTCCACTCTGTGTAGCCCTTCTCCACTGTGTAGCTCTTCTCCACTCTGTGTAGCCCTTCTCCACTGTGTAGCTCTTCTCCACTCTGTGTAGCCCCTCTCCACTCTGTGTAGCCCCTCTCCACTCTGTGTAGCCCCTCTCCACTCTGTGTAGCCCCTCTCCACTCTGACCATTCCCTCTCCACTTTGGGTAGTCAGTCCCCTTTCACTCTGTGTAGCCCTTCTCCACCCCATGTAGTTCTCCACTCTGTGTAGCCCTTCTCCACTGTGTAGCCCTTCTACGCTCTGCGTAGGCCTTATACAATGTGTAGCCCTTCTCCACTCTGTGTAGTCTCTCTCCACTCTGTGTAGTACCTCTCCACTCTGTGTAGTACCTCTCCACTCTGTGTAGTCCCTCTCCACTCTGTGTAGTCCCTCTCCACTCTGTGTAGTACCTCTCCACTCTGTGTAGTACCTCTCCACTCTGTGTAGTACCTCTCCACTCTGTGTAGTACCTCTCCACTCTGTGTAGTACCTCTCCACTCTGTGTAGTACCTCTCCACTCTGTGTAGTCCCTCTCCACTCTGTGTAGTACCTCTCCACTCTGTGTAGTACCTCTCCACTCTGTGTAGTACCTCTCCACTCTGTGTAGTACCTCTCCACTCTGTGTAGTACCTCTCCACTCTGTGTAGTACCTCTCCACTCTGTGTAGTACCTCTCCACTCTGTGTAGTACCTCTCCACTCTGTGTAGTACCTCTCCACTCTGTGTAGTACCTCTCCACTCTGTGTAGTACCTCTCCACTCTGTGTAGCCCTTCTCTACTCCGTGTAGTATTCCACTCCCTGTTGTCCTCCATTCCGTGTAGTAACGCAATAAACCACAAGGGCTTACTGCATCTATTGCATACATAATTTCAGCGTCCTATCAGTTTTCATGGTCATATATATATATATATATATATATATATATATATATATATATATATATATATAATATATATATATATATATATATATATATATATATATAATATATATATATATATATATATATATATATATATAATATATATATATATATATATATACAAGACAAGCCACGGGGGGTGGAGATATGTAGCTCAAGTACTTTCACACTTCTCAGTGCATCATCAGGAGCTGTGCAACGTTGCAAGAGAGCAACTAAAGCAGTCTAAGGAAAACCGTGGAAGGTGACACATCCGCACTACGCTACCCTGAGAACTCTCCTGCTTTAGTTGCTCTCTTACAACGTTGCACAGCTCCTGATGATGCAGTGAGAAGTGCGAAAGTACTTGAGCTACAGATCTCCACCCCCCGTGACTTGTCTTGCATAGTTAAATCTCCCGTCTGCGATTGTTTGCATATATATATATATATATATTATATATATATATATATATATATATATATATATATATATATATATATATAACATTTTTCTCTCCATAGACTTCTCAGTGTTCCACTCAATATTTTTTCCCTCATCACTTCTATGATTCACTTCGTCTTCCATAAACCCATCTGCTGACAAGTCTACTCCCACATATCTGAATACTTTCACTTCCTCCAATCTGATATCCAATCTTTCATTACCAAAATTTTTTATCACCTTACTCTTTCCTATGATCTCTTTTAATTTCCTTCTTTTACAAACCCCCCCCCCCAAAAAAAAAAACTCATCCACCAACTTTTGAAACTTCTCTTAAGAATCTCCCAAAAGCACAGTGTCATCAGCAAAAAGCAACTTTGACAATTTCCACTTTGTGTCAGATTCTTTATCTTTTAATCCCACTCCTCTTCCCAACCCCATCTATAAATATTGAACGGCCATGATATTACACATCCATGTCTAATGCCTACCTTTACTAGGAAATAATCTCCCTTTCTCATACATACTAACCTCGTAAAAACTCTTAACTGCTTTCTGTAACCTACCACCTATTCCACACACTTGAAACATCTGTCACATTGCTCCCCTATCCATCATATCATATGTCTTCTGCAAATCCATAAAGGCAACGCAAACTTTTTTTACCCTTATCTAAATACTGTTCTTCCTACAGCCAACTTGTTCATCTACGATCCTGCTCTGCCTTACTCTTAACTCTTTCATTGATAACTCGACCCTAAACCTTACCAGGTACTCTCAACAAGTTTATTCCCCAATATTTTTTACTCTTTTATTTTGCCTCCTATGCCTTTGTACAGAGGAACCATGCATGCTATCATTTCCTAGGTACCTTCCCCTCTTTCACACATTTATTAAGTAAAAGTATCAACCAAATTATATCCCCACTTGCTTTTGGCCTTGATCCCATCAATCCCAGCTGTTTCACCCGCTTTCATTTTACCCACTTCCTCACGCACATCCCCCAAACACATAGCTGGTTCTTCTTCACGAAGAGCCAGCTTCCCTATCACCAATAACAGTTCCCAACACCTCTTAATCACCATCTAATAACTAACCTCTCCTATTTTTATTTGTTAATGTATTAATCTCGCTCCTAAACTTTTTCTTTATCTCAGCAAAATTTGTTGACATCTCACCCACTCTTTCATTTGCTCTCCTTTTACATGTCTTCACCACTCTCATAACCTCTCTTTTTCTCTCCATCATTCCACCAATCGCTCTTCTTCCCTCCCGTACAAATCATCTTATATCCACAAGCTTCTGCTGAACACTCCAAAACTACATTCTTAATTAAACCTACCCCATACCACGTCGACCTCATTGCCTATACTCTCACTAGCCCATCTGCCTACCCTAGTTGCTTATATCTTACCCTAACTGCTTCCTTATTTAATTTATAAACCTTCACCTCTCTCTTACTTTCTGATACCATTCTACTTGTACCCCATCTAGCTTTTACGCTCACTGTGGCTACAACTAGAAAATGATGTAGTATATCTGTTGCCCCTCTATAAATACATACATGCTTAAGTCTACCCGTCAGTGTTTTATCCACTAATACACAGTCCAACAAACTATTGTCATTACGCCCTATATCATATATCGTATACTTATTTATCCTCTTTCTCTTAAAATATGTATTACCTGTTACCAAACCTCTTTACCTATTCGGCACGACTTTATATATATATATATATATATATATATATATATATATATATATATATATATATATATATATATATATATATAATTGTGTGTGTGTGTGTGTAAATCGTGCCAAATAGGTAAAATTGGTCAAATAGCATGAACTTGTTTAAAATTAAGTCCTTTCTAAAATTTTCTCTTATACGTTTAAAGATGCATTTTTTAATTTCTGTTAATGTAAAAATTAATAATTTGTACCAAAAGAACGTTAGGAAACTTACCTAACCTTATTATAACAAGCGTAATTTATTTTAGCCTAATCCAACTAAATATATTTTAGATAAGTTTACAAAAATTTAATAATAAACAAACACAATGAAATGCATTTTTTCGAAATTATTGCATGCACAAAGTTTTGCTTGCCTTATTCGGCAAGAAGTGCGTTGCTATTTGTCAAAATCGCAAGTTTTACCTATTGGGTACGACACACGCACATATTACACACACACACACACATATATATATATAAAGTCGTACCGAATAGGTAAAGAGGTTTGGTAACAAATAATACATATTTTAAGATAATGAGGATAAATAAATATACGATATAATATATATATATATATTATATATATATATATATATATATATATATATATATATATATATATATATATTATTTTATTATCACACTGGCCGATTCCCACCAAGGCAGGGTGGCCCGAAAAAGAAAAACTTTCACCATCATTCACTCCATCACTGTCTTGCCAGAAGGGTGCTTTACACTACAGTTTTTAAACTGCAACATTAACACCCTCCATATAATATATATATATATATATATATATATATATATATATATATATATATATATATATATATATATATATATATATAAATAAGGAATTCGCAAGAGCAGGCGAAATATACACAAACACTTTTCTCTGGCTGAAGGAGACTCGAACCTACGAACCTGGGAACAAGGTACGCAGTGCTATACCAAACTCACCACACTGGACCAATACCTTGGAGTCCAGCTTGCGCTGGACTTTTGATCCAAGGCAGCCAGATGAAAAGCTGTAAACCTTCTCCCTGAAAGCTGGCTGCCTTGGATCGAAAGTCTAGCGCAAGCTGGACGCCAAGGTATTGGTCCAGTGTGGTGAGTTTGGTATAGTACTGCGTACCTTGTTCCCAGGTTCGTAGGTTCGAGTCTCCTTCAGCCAGAGATCAGTGTTTGTGTGTGTGTGTGTATATATATATATATATATATAAATTATATTATATGTGTATATATATATATATATATATGTATATATATATATATATAGTTATATATATATATATATATATATATGTATATATATATATATATGTATATATATATATATATATATGTATATATATATATATATGTATATATATATATATATGTATATATATATATAATGTATATATATATATATATATATATATATATATATAATATATATATATATTATATATTACATATATAAGGCTACCTTCTCCATACCCTGCTCAGCCAGAATCACCCACCTACAGTGTTAGGAAACCACCCACCTACAGTGTATTTTGGAGGAACCATTGTAAATTTTAAGTTGTTGTTATGTTAGGTAAATATATGTACTGGCGCCTAGGTGTAAGAGCTTCTCAAGAGGCATTTAAAATATTAAACAAAATACACCAACGTAGGGCTAAGCTTGTGTCTTCACAAAAAAACATTAAGTAAATAGTCAATATTTATATCAACTATCAGGAAGGGCACAATAACTAACATGTACAAAAATGTAATACATTTATAGTAAGTAATCTTAATTATACAACACACAATACCCTCTACATATTAACAGTGGGGCTCTATGACACCCTCCCCCCCTTTACAGGCAAAACACTTACGTGTACTCTCCCTATACTACGTCCTTACATAAACGTACCCAAAATCCTCTCCTGTCATTGTACAGGATTAATACGCGTCCGTTTTCAGAACAAATCCCTTCCACTGACATTAATGGAGCGTTTGTATACACATATTTTGTACAATGTCCTGCGTAATAACCATCCACCTACATTCAGTGTTTTCTACTACTGACACTGGTGGGACTACCCACCTACAGTGTGTTCTGAGGAAGGAAACAACCCACCTACAGTGAGTCTTGCAGGGACCACCCACCTGCAGTGTTTTATATAGTGACTACCCACCTGGAGGAGCCACGAACCTACAGTGAGATCACGTACTGTACTTCCCTCGTGAATGGTACTACACCTTCTGTAACTATCCACGTTGATCCTAATATAGCCTCTCCTCATTCCCCTGCTATATTCAACGCTATGATCACTTTCCTCGTCCCCTTGCTTCATAAATCCCCTTGATCCACACGTACTGTCACATTTCACCAGCTAGCTATAAAATACTGCCCTAATATCCTTATATATGGGCAATGCATAATTCGTAACGTCATATAATTCCCAAAATAAGTACATAAAGGACACAAGGTGTGATAAATTATGATCACACTCTTGGAAAAAGACTGAAATTTAATCCCCCGAGTGGCCTTCTCATTTTCTTTGTGATAATTCACAACAAATCACTTAATTACAGAAATACAACAAGCTCTGTAACTGCTCCACCATTACCTGGACAAACATCACTCCTGTAAACACGATTAGGTTTTACGTTAGTAAGATAATCATCTTGTATTATGACAACATTTGAAGTATACTTTGGTAAGTATTTATTGGGTACACTTAATGCTCAATAAATCACTCCTAACCAGAGCCCCGGGTGTTTCAGGTTGGCAGCCTCAGGTGTTGCTCATGGGTGAGGCAGCTGGCAGCCTCAGGTGTTAGCCATGTGTGAGGCAGCTGGCAGCCTCAGGTGTTAGCCATGTGTGAGGCAGCTGGCAGCCTCAGGTGTTAGCCATGGGTGAGACAGTTGGCAGCCTCAGGTGTTACTCATGGGTGAGACAGTTGGCATGGGTGAGGAAGCGTTCATAGGTGTTACCTCAACACTGTTATGCAGTTTAGTTTAATGGGAAGTACTTTGTTTATTTTATACATAAAATATAAAACCCTATTTAAAATGGAGAGAAGAGAAAAGGTGTATGCCTATACAATGAAAAATTTTCCATGAGAGAGAGAGGTGGTACAATTAATTTTTTAAGGGGTGGACATGCAAGCTAGTGGAAGGTCTCGGGCAGCTGACCAAAAACTCAATTGGTGGGTCATCATATGAATAAGACCTACGTCAGGAAAAACTTGCTGTTACCTGACAAATTTTATCTAGCCTGTCTATTTTGAGACTGTACCTAGATCATAAAGACGGAGTTAAACTTCTGCTTTTAACACTGTTATTACTGTCACCATTACTACTTTACCTTACTATTGTTATGGCCTAAGCTGAAGAACTACATCATCCTGACGTAGTTCCTGAACAAACATCAGTAGGCTATTGATCACACGCAGTTCCTGTACATTATTATTAGTATAATCACAACTAAACAATAAACCCATAAGGCTGTAGTTCCTGTATATTATCTAGTTGAGTAAGACTTTTGTAAATTGTTTGTCCGGCTAGTTTTGTAATGGCTGTTCTGTTCATTCACTTTACACTTGAAATAGTTCTCCGTGTTTGAGTATATCAGTGACTTAGCATCTTCAAGGGATAGAACAAGCTCACAGCTTTGCTTCTTTCTTCTTATAGTTTATTTCTTGATGAAGATACAACTTGTCATTTATTTCATTTACCAATCAAAACTGAGCAGCATACCCGAGGTGTGCTCTAACTACATTATAGTCACAGCTGGTTTACGCGTTTTGCGTTCTTAATTCCTCGCTCAGAAACCAGTCATCCTGTTGGCTTAGCAAGTTGCGGGCAGACGTAGTGTCGTATATCGTCGCTTATTACTCAAAAGTACGTACCACATTTTAAATTAATATTTGATATTATGTCACCACTGACACGCATTTTCCATGTCTCCAAGATGGCAACCTGTTCAGTTAACTCTGAATGCTCACACGCAATGGACGATGTATTTTTATTTTTTGTTTCAATTTTCTGTCATCCTTGAATCTCATTATTTTATTAATGTTTTAAAATTTATGTATATTGTATTAAAAGACTGACCTAAGACTGATTCCTGAGAATGTTCACACTTGACGGCTGCCCACTCAAAACACTTCTCCCATTAAGAACCACTCATTGTTTATCAGTGATTTAGTTATCACTCAGACTTGAAGGATGTCTCATCTCCCTTCAGTTTTGGTCATCAATCTTAGATATGATAACTTGTCGAAGGTTTTTTATTTTTTTTAACTTATGAAGGCATTAAGTCCTAAAAAAAATTATTACAATAAAAACTAACTTTTGAAACCATTAAAAGTCCCAAAAAATATTACAATAAAAACTAAGCTCTAAACCCACAAACTACACAAACGATGTGGCTATTCTACAATTTTCAGGACGTTACGGTGCCATTGTTTAAAGATAACTGACGAACTCCATGTCAGGACTGATCTCTTAGTGTCAGTTCATTTTTGTTTTAGGTTATTAAGATGTCTTCCAAATATGTACCATTTCCATTCTAATGAGTCTTATTTATTGATGTTACCCTAATGTAACGATTGTTAAAGGCACTTGTCTTCCTTTCCTTACCGAAAGAATATTTGTTGAGTTCCTAATCACTAGGCTCTACCATTGTCGAACGAGTTGTTCAATAATTTTGTTAGTGAGTGAGCAACTCCAGCAGGCTGTTACTCCGCGTAATTTGTTGATGTTAAGGATTGCCGAGAATTTTCTTGAATCAAGGTTTCTCATTAGCGTTTTCAATTCCGGTCCTGGAAATAAGTTTTGCGACCTATGTGAATGATGGTATCGTATTGGGTTAATTGCAGAGCTGAAGGCTGTCTTGTCTACTGAAGCTATTTAATAAGAGACAGATTATTATTATAATCAAAAAGAAGGGCTAAGCCACAAGGGCTATACAGCAATAAGAGACAGAAAGAAGGAAAGAGAAATTTGAGGAATTAAGAGGAGCAGGGAAACGAGGAGGAAAATAGTGAGTGGGGGATAAAGGAAAGGAAGAGGAAGGTGGTAGAGAGGAAGAGAGAGGATGGGAAGGGTGAACGGCAGAAAGGTGAAGATGAAGCTTACGAAGAATAAATATACTGATGAAAAGAGGGTGGAAGAGAGAATCTGAGAGTCAGTGTGAGAGAGAGAGAGACAGATGAAACTAAACTAAAACAAATGGTGGTGAGCACGCCAGCTGTACCATGAGTGACCAGGGAAGGTCAACCAGTCTACCAGGGCGAGAACAAACAGGAAGCGCAATTGTCTGGCGCTCAGGATCATGCCTCCATCACGCCTTAACATGAATTAATAAATTACTATTACTCAAAAAAAATAAAAATAATAATAATTATCATACAGTCCAACTGAAACATCTCCATCAAGGATTCTTCTCTCGACAAATATCAGGTGATACGAGTGAAGATTTAATTTAGACCAAATGGAAGGAACGCAGTTTCTCCAGAAATGGTTGTGATTGGTTATATTCCTTGATGTGATTTAGCGTGTTCTGTCATGAAAGACTCTGATTGGTTGGCTTTCATCTCTGGAATGAAAGGAATAACTTTGACGAGACGCCTGACGCCATTGTAATAAAGTTTTCAGATTGGTCAGTGCTGAGCGATGCAATAAAAGAAATATAATTGGACGAGATGCTTGACGTCAATGCTATGACATGTTATGAATAATAATAAAAATAATAATAATAATTGAAGACACGCTAAGCCTGAAGTGGATCAAGCTCGATTCGAGAAAGGGAAAGGTAGCTCCAATTCATTGGATCCAGAGCTTCTCAACAGTATCAAGGACCTCCTTGAAGGAGTTGAACTATGTTGCAAAAGATATACAAGTAAACGAGAGGCGTGACGTCACAGTGAGCCAACATGGAGGCTTGGTTAAACTTGATCCAGGCATAATGGCTTCCTACTAAAACTTAATTGACCATAAAAAAAGGCATAAAAGAGTGAGAAAAAGGTTGAAGGCGGCGGTGAATACAAGAAGCTCTCTGCAGGCTCCTGAAGCCTTACCATACCACGGGCGGGGATAGAACGCGCGATCAGAGAGTCTCAAAACTCTCTGATCGCGGGTTCTATCCCCGCCCGTGGTATGGTTTGTTTGCAATCGTGTCATACGATTTCGTTAGTCATCCTGAAGCCTTGTTATCACTAGGATTCACTAGGCTCCCGGAGCCTTGTTTTCATAAGAATTAACTAGTCTTCCTCAGCCTATCACAATGATTCACCAGGCTCCGGAGCCTTGTTATCACTAGGATTAACTAAGCTCCTTCAGCCTTGCTATCACAAAGATTTACCAGGCTCCCTTAGCCTCATTATCACAAGATTCACTAGGCTCCCGGAACCTTGTTGTTGCAAGGATTCATTAAGCTCGCGGAGCCTTATCACAAGGATTCACTAGGTTCCAAGAGCCTTATCACAAGGATTCGCTAGGCTTTCGGAGCCTTATCGCAAGGATTCGCTAGGCTTCCGGAGCCTTATCACAAGGATTCACTAACAGGGGGTAGCAGAGTTCTAGCAGGCGTGCCAGAGTCCTAGCAATGGGTGCTAGAGTCCTAGCTGGGGGTGCCAGAGTCCTAGCAGGGGTGCCAGGGTCCTAGCAGGGATGCCAAAGTCCTAGCAGGGAGTGCCAGAATCTTTGCAAGGGTGTCAGAATCCCAGTGTCTTCTTTCATCATAGGTCATCCTTCAACTTCCTAAAGCCCATGAATAATTATTGCCCTCTCCCTCTCTTCCCTCCAAATCTCTGGATCCGATTAAAGCATCTTTGTTTCCCTTATCATCTCCTGGGCTCCCAAGTGGCCTGATATCACTTCTTAGCTCCTTACCCTCCTTCAGCCCCCAGGCTGTCGTCTGATGTTCCTGTTTTTTTCAACACTTCCAATTCTTCCTGCAGGCTCTGTATCTTTGCCTCAGCAGCTGTATAATATTAGGTGAAAGATAAATATAGATATAATTATTGCATCAGTTTTCTGAGAATGCTATTGACTCAAACATTTCTTGGTGAAAAGAAAGGCATTTACAGGCGAATCAAAAGAGTTGAGGTTTACCTTAATAAGAACTAGTCGTCTGGAACCTTATCACCAGGATTTACCAGGCTCCTGGAACCTTATCACCAGGATTCACTAGGCTCCCAGTCTTGTTATCATAAGGATTCACAAGGCTCCCGGAGCCTTATCAAGAGGATTCACTAGGCACCCAGAGTCTTGATATCACAAAGATTTACGAGGCTCCCGGACCTTGTTATCACTAGGATTCACCACCAGAAGCTTATTCAGTGCTCTAGGTTAACTCTTTTCTTTTCTAATCCGTTTTCTTCCCTTCATGTTCATTTTGACAAAAATTTGCTGTCTCCGGTGCTGCATTCGCCTGTTTTCAACTGAAGAAGCCAGGTAGTACAGGCGAATTATTATTATTATAATCAAAAAGAAGCGCTAAGCCACAAGGACTATACAGCGGTACAGGCGAAACGATTCGACAACAAACCTCAAAGAAGAACAATGAAACTGGTGTCAATGCACAAAATATCCTATTTGGTCGTTTTGCGAATGTTACTAACCCCAGTCGGCGGCCTCCTAGTCCTAGTGATTACACCGGTTCCGCAAGTGTTAATGGTTCTGGAATATTGTATTTTAGTTGTCGCAAGTATTAATCATTCTGGAATACTGTATTTTAGTTGGCCCGTGGTCTGGTAGCGAAAACTCTCGCTTCACATGCTGAGTGTCCGTGTTCGATTTCCGGCAAGGGTGGATACATTGGGCGTGTTTCCATACACCGGTTGTCTACGTTCACTTATCAGTAAATATGGGTACCTGGGTGTTAGTCGACTAGGTGTGGGTCTCATCCTGGGACAAAACTGACCTAATTTGCCCGAAATGCTCTGCATAACAAGCTGCTTTCTATAAAGTACATGTCATTGATGTCAGCTAAGTCTGTGTACCTTCCACATGTACTTGTAGAAATAAAGATTATTATTATTATTATTATTGTGTAGCTTGCCTGTGATTAATGCAATGCATATGTTTTTGTTTTTGTAGGGCTGTGTGTGCTTTGTGTCTGTGTAGTTCAAATCTTCTCTCCTGGCCTTTTGAGCCGAGTAACATGTACTCTTGAAGCTGTACTGGGAGCACACCTCAGGAACTTTCTCATCATGGAGTTTGTTCTAAATTCTTAAAACTCAAAAAGTGGAGAGGTATTTCCTAACAACTCTGAGAAATATCAGCTTTAATCATCTCTCCGTGCTCCTGTATTGAGTCTTCCCAGTGGGGTGATAGAGGCTAGGACCTTGGGTAGCTTTAAGAAGAGACTGGACAAATATATGAGTGGGAGGGGCTGGGTTTGATTGGTGTCAAGGGGTACGGGAGTTATTTCTTGAGTAGCTTTAGGTAGATGTCGTTTTGATAAGGACCTGCCTCGTATGGGCCAGTAGGCCTTCTGCAGTGTTCCTACATTCTTATGTTCTTATGTTCTTCACATGACATGCCATTTCTTCTAGGTATCACGTTTCCATTGTACTTTTGTTCTGTTGCTAGGTCATTAACTTGAGTTCTTTTCTCTTGATTATGAAGGTACTCATCTCCTGGCTCACCAGGGATTAGCATGCAACACATCAATTAAAGAACTCGAGTAGGTTTGTCAGGCAGAATCTCCCATCGTCATTATTAAATATGGGGGATTGCATTAGTCTGCTTCCAGTTAGATCGCAGTTGTACAGGCTCTGATGACTTATGATCATCTGTATGGTCTCGCACATTAGTTCTGTTCCTCTTAGTGCCCATGGGAAAATGTTGGTTCGTTCCTCTAGTGTCTTCTTCACTTCTTTGTTGTGTGAACTTGCTACTGTTACCTGGCATCATTTCCTATTCTTTTTTGAACATCTTCCTAAACTTGATAAGCTTTTTGTATTCCTCCTTGTTATCTAGTGGAGATAGTCCTTCTTCCTGCTTCATAACCGCACAAGGACGATGTCCTTCTTGTGAGGTTATGAAGCAGTTTTGGTTCTGTTTTAACTTTCTCTGTTAAGTCATTTTCAAAATCTTTCTTAATTTCAGTTTGTACTCATGTCAGGGGCGTCGTAAGGGGGGGGGGGGGGGTTCTGCCCCGGGTGACACCACAGAGCCTCTAAAGAAGGTGACACTAATGCCCACAACAGTGCTGCACCAACATAAGAGAAGAATCCTTCGTTTCTATATAGCCTATTATATGACTACAGAGTACAAATAAGCCTAAATAGGGAAAATCATTGATTTTGATGATGTGATAGATGATTTTGCAGGATTGAAGGCAAGGAAATGTTATATCAGATTCACTGAGATGTTACCTGTACTCAAGTTCAAATAGGAACAAGTGTTTCTCTGATATTGCAATGTTTTTCTTCATTTTTCAGTTTTTTTTTTTTTTTTTTTTTTTTTTTTTGCACTGTTGAAGATGAATAAATGTAGGATCTGTTGCTGTACTCAAAGTGGTATTTGAGTTTATGTTTCCTCAATATTACTACGATTATTTATTTTATCATTAATAAAGTTGAGAAGTATTCTCTTGTTCAGTTTATGGCCCTTAAACGTTCTCATTGCTAATTAGTCACTGGTCATGCAATAGTGACATAACTGAGTTTACCCCCCATCCCCCCGCCCTTGAATTTCATGGGGGTGACACCAAAGATGCTGCCCCGGGTGACACCAGAGATTCCGCCCCGGGTGACACCAGAGATTCCGCCCCGGGTGACACCAACTCGAGCGACGCCTCTGACTCATGTATTGTCATGTGTGTACTCACTTACTTGTGATTGCAGGGGTCAGGTCACAGCCCCTGGCCCCACCTCTTCGCTGGTCACTATTAGGTCCATTCTCTCCCTGCTCCATGGGCTTTATCGTATCTCTTATGGATCCTGCCTCCACTACCTCACTTTCCAGACTGACTGAAGAAATACTTCCTAACGTTCCTGTGACTCGTCTGTGTGTGTGTGTGTGTGTGTGTGTGTGTGTGTGTGTGTGTGTGTGTATAAATGTATATATGAGCGTGGCATTTGAGTTCATGTTACATTTCTTTACTCTCTCTCTCTCTCTCTTTCCACTCTCTCTCTCTCTCTCTCTCTCCTAATCTGACTAGAGAGCGACGTTCATGAATATTTACACTGGAGGTACAAAGTACAACTTACAACAACATTTTCTTACTTTCGTATGACCAACCCGTAGGAGCTGGAGGTCATACAGTGCCTGGGAATGTGAGCCAATTGAATTTTGATCCAAGGAAAGTAGCGCCAAGATCATGGATCAAGATCCCTTCACCAGAATCATGATGGTGGAACGATGTATAGAATATGTGATAAGAGAGGCAAGAAGAAAAGAGACAAGAGAGAATAAAAGAGAATGAAGAGATAATAAGAGAGAACTAAAGAGAGAGGAAAGGATACGGACACAAGAAAGAAGGGGAGGATGGGAAGGTTAGGAGAGGGGAAGATAGGGGAGGAAATAAAGTTAGTGGAAAGAGTCGAGAAGTGTATGAACAATGTGTAATAAAACAATTAAAAAATTATCAGGTGAAGGCACACAGGAAGAAGAAGAAGAAGGAGAGAGAGAGAGAGAGAGAGAGAGAGAGAGAGAGAGAGAGAGAGAGAGAGAGAGAGAGAGAGAGAGAGAGAGAGAGAGAGAGAGAGAGGGAGAGTGAGAGGGAGAAGAGAGAGCACAATTATAGTGGCTTAACACCACCCCATTGCATTAGTGCATTTCACCAATAAAATAAACTCGAAAAGCCCAGAACAAAAAAAGAAAACACCCCAAGCAAACGCTCACCCAGTATGTCGAAATTTTTTTCCTATATATTTTTCAGCAATACTGGTGTTTGAAGAGGAGGGAAGCTGCTGTAATCCAGTGTAAACAATGAGAGGGAGTGGAAGCTTCGACGCCACCACCAGCCTCACCGTAATGGAAACTCAAACATCCAGAAACACTAACATTTAATATCCACACTTCTCGCTGGAGCTGACGATATACTCTTTGTGCCAGCGAGAAAAAAATATCGCAAATTGAGTCTTGTGTAAGATTTTATTGGTGTGGGAATGGAAGGAGGTATATGTTCGTGTATGGTTACCGTCCTGTCTATAGAATTATCCAGCTCTCAGTTATTTGAAATCAAGAACGATTGAGAGTCATCAAAGCATCACCATGACCTAGACAAGACAGAGTTTTTGATGCCAGTAATAGAACACGAGCCTGGAAATTCCAATTTTGTTATAAATAACTTGGATGATTTGGAAATATTCCTTCACCAATAGTGAGAGAGAGTTGGTGAAGTATACTGGGAAATATTTCAACAGTGAGAGACAGTTGGAAAGGAATACTGGGAAATATTTCTTCAAGACTGAGAAACGGTTGCTGAAGGAACACCCTGGAACATTGCTTCAGTAAGAGGGGGGGGGGCAGGAGGAAGGGAGAGGAGGGGATTAGAGAACGAAATCCGAGATGAAATTGTTTCTTGACAATAAATTTATAATAGAAGATGAGATAACAATAAATTGATAACTGCAAAATTACACACACACACACACACACACACCACACACCGCACGCACACACACACACACACACACACACACACACACACACACACACACACACACACACACACACACAGGCCTACAGCGTAGTGGGTCACTAGCGCCAGGCTCCGAGAATCTCAAGTGTTTTTAGGGCGTGCTTTAGCAGCAACCAGTATTAGTGACAACGTCAGTGAACAACCCTACAAGTGATAACCAAAGTTATTAGTTAATAAAATAAAGAAAAGGCGAGAGAAAGCCTGAAATTATACAACAAAATTTCAAAGTGCCAGTTCGTTAGAGGCCTAGTTGGCACTTGTTGCCACAGTTACAAATATACAAAGTACAAAGCGAGTGACTAAAGACAAAAGATCAAAAAAGAATTAAGAGAGGATGGTTAACGAGAAACTGTGAGGTAGCAGACAGCGAGTGTGAACAAGCTAGCCAGAAAGGGGAAATATATATATATACATACATATATATAAATATATATAACCAGAGAAGGTGGCAGCAGTAGGCCTGAGGAAGTAGAGCCGCCATAACAAGTTGGGTGTCATCACAAATAATAAGTGTACTTACCAAAAGTGAAGTGTAAATTATAAAAGTAGCAATATACAAGTGATAAGTGTGGTAAATGAGGACTCAAACGGGCAATGAGAATAGAATAATTGAAGAGGTCGGAGGCGGAAGGGCGAGGTGCACGAGTCATCGTACATCAGGCATCTTGATGGACGTCCCCTCTGAGGAGTAACGTACACATCACCTGTTTGTGGTTGGCGGGAAGTTTGAGTGGTAGAGCCGGCCCTACGATCACTGGTGGCTGGCTGTCACATACCCTGCTCCAGAGTGATTATCATACACACAACACCTAGCAGTAGTAGGAAGATAAAATTTGTAGGAGCAAGGAATAGGCAGGAGGAGTAAGTTGGGGCCAATAGGACTGACAACAGTTTTAAGAGATAATGTTTTAAGACACAAAGACAGTACAATCTGAGAAGCAAGTATTGGGTACACATGTAGTATAAGGTAGTACACAACAGGGCGAAAGACTCTTTAACACACATTAGTATTATAATTATTAGAATTACTCTCAATATTAATGGTATTTTATTAGTATTATGGATACATAGAGGCGAAGTGTATTTCTGGGACACACAAACAACTCACGTGCTCACGCACACACGTGCGCACACCCACCCCCCGCACCACAGTTACAGTATTAGAACAGAAGTTGAAGGTTTGGTACACAAATGCAGATGGATTAACGAATAAACATGAGGAATGGCAAGAAAGAATCAATGAGAAGTCCCCAGAGATCATAGCAGTTACAGGACAAAACTCACGGAGACAATAACAGATGCAATCTTCCCACCAGGATACAAGATCATGAGGAAAGATAGAAGGGGCAGGGGGGGAGGTGGGGTTGCTCTGCTCGTAAAAAACAGATGGAAATTCGAGAAAATGGAAGGTATAGATGAGACAGGAGAAAGAGACTACATAGTAGGTACACTTCAGTTTGGGGAACACAAAGTGGTCATTGCAGTGATGTATAATCCACCACAGAACTGCAGGAGGCCAAGAGAGGAATATGAAGAGAGCAACAGAGCAATGGTGGACACACTTGCTGAGGTGGCAAGAAGAGCTCACTCAAGCAGAGCAAAGTTGCTGGTTATGGGGGATTTCAATCACAGGGAGATTGACTGGAAAACCTGGAGCCACATGGGGGTCCCGAAACATGGAGAGCCAGGATGTTGGACGTGGTGCTGGAAAACCTCATGCACCAACATGTTAAGGACACTACCAGAGTGAGAGGGGAGGATGAACCAGCAAGATTGGACCTTGTGTTCACCCTGGGCAGCTCAGACATTGAGGACATCAAGTATGAGAGTCCCCTAGGAGCTAGCGACCACGTGGTTCTGTGCTTTGAATACATAGTAGAGCTGCAAGTGGAGAGAATAACAGGAGTTGAATGGGAAAAGTCTGACTATAAAAGAGGGGACTATAAAAGAAGGGACTACATAGGGTTGAAGAACTTCCTGCGGGAGGTCCAGTGGGACAGAGAACTGGCAGGAAAGCCAGGAAATGAAATGATGGAATATGTAACAACAAAATGCAAGGAGGCAGTGGAAAGGTTTATTCCCAAGGGCAACAGTAACAATGGGAAGACCAGAACGAGCCCCTGGTTTACCCGACGGTGTAAGGAGGCAAAAACAAAGTGCAATAGAGAATGGAAAAAGTACAGAAGGCAGAGAACACACGAAAATAGGGAGATCAGTCGCAGAGCCAGGAATGAGTATGCACAGGTAAGGAGGGAGGCCCAGCGACAGTATGAAAATGACATAGCATCGAAAGTCAAGTCTGTCCCGAAACTGCTGTATAGCCACATCAGGAGGAAGACAACAGTCAAAGACCAGGTGATAAGGCTGAGGAAAGAAGGTGGAGAACTCACAAGAAACGATCAAGAGGTATGTGAGGAACTCAAAATGAGATTTAAGGAAGTATTTACAGTGGAGACAGGAAGGCCTCTCGGAGGACAGACCAGATGGGGACACCAGCAAGGAATATACCAACAAGTGTTGGATGACATACATACAGATGAGGAGGTGGTGAAGAAACTGCTAAGGGACATCAATACCTCAAAGGCAATGGGACCGGACATCTCCCTGTGGGTCCTTAGAGAGGGAATGGATATGTTGTGTGTGCCACTTACCACAATCTTCAACACGTCCCTGGAAACTGGGCAACTACCTGAGGTATGGAAGACGGCAAATGTAGTTCCCATTTTTAAAAAAGGAGACAGAAAAGAGGCACTAAACTATAGACCTGTGCCACTGACGTGTATATTGTGCAAAGTTATGGAGAAGATTATCAGGAGGAGAGTGGTGGAGCACCTGGAACGGAACAAGAGTATAAACGCCAACCAGCACGGATTCATGGAAGGAAAATCCTGTGTCACAAACCTTCTGGAATTTTATGATAAAGTAACAGAAGTAACACACGAGAGAGAGGGGTGGGTTGATTGCATCTTCTTGGACTGCAAGAAGGCCTTTGACACAGTTCCTCACAAGAGATTAGTGCAGAAGCTAGAGGATCAGGCTCATATAACAGGAAGGGCACTGCAATGGATCAGAGAATACCTGACAAGGAGGCAACAATGAGTCATGGTACGTAATGATGTATCACAGTGGGCACCTGTGACGAGCGGGGTCCCACAGGGGTCGATCCTACGACCAGTGCTATTTTTGGTATGTGTGAACGACATGATGGAAGGGTTAGACTCGGAAGTGTCCCTGTTCGCAGACGATGTGAAGTTAATGAGAATCAAATCTGATGAGGACCAGGCAGGACTTCAAAGAGACCTGGACAGACTGGACACCTGGTCCAGCAAATGGCTTCTAGAATTTAATCCCGCCAAATGCAAAGTCATGAAGACAGGGGAAGGGCACAGAAGACCACAGACAGAGTATAGGCTAGGTGGCCAAAGACTGCAAACCTCGCTCAAGGAGAAAGATCTTGGAGTGAGTATAACACCGAGCATGTCTCCAGAAGTACACATCAACCAGGTAACTGCTGCAGCATATGGGCGCCTGGCAAACCTGAGAACAGCGTTCCGATACCTTAATAAGGAATCGTTCAAGACACTGTACACCGTGTACGTCAGGCCCATACTGGAGTATGCAGCACCTGTTTGGAACCCGCACTTGATAAAGCACGTCAAGAAACTACAGAAAGTGCAAAGGTTTGCGACAAGGTTAGTTCCAGAGCTAAGGGGAATGTCTTATGAAGAAAGGTTAAGAGAAATCGGCCTGACGACACTGGAGGACAGGAGGGTCAGGGGAGACATGATAACGGCATATAAAATACTGCGTGGAATAGACAAGGTGGACAAAGACAGGATGTTCCAGGGAGGGGACACAGAAACAAGAGGTCACAATTGGAAGTTGAAGACACAGATGAGAGAGAGATATTAGGAAGTATTTCTTCAGTCATAGAGTTGTCAGGCAGTGGAATAGCCTAGAAAATGACGTAGTGGAGGCAGGAACCATACACAGTTTTAAGACGAGGTTTGATCAAGCTCATGGAGCGGAAGGGGGAGAGGACCCAGTAGCAACCGGTGAAGAGGCGGGGCCAGGAGCTAAGACTCGACCCCTGCAACCACAAATAGGTGAGTACACACACACACAACCACACACACACACACACACACACACACACACACACACACACACACACACACACACACACACACACACACCATCACACACCACACACACACACCCGCACACCACACACACACACACACACACACACACACACCCGCACCACTCACACACACCCGCACCACTCACACACACCCGCACCACACACACACACACACACTACCCATGTATGCATTAGTAATTCATAATATATTTACATTTTTATTACTAGCTCAATATCTCCTAATAAATGACTTTATGTTCCCCTATATTAACTCTTATTACTTTTATTTACATCTTATTGCAGAAGCAACAACTGAGTCAAGACAATGGTATCGTCAACGCTGGTGCTGCTGCTGCTGGTCCCCATCTTGGCCTCTGGTAAGGTTCTAAACACTATAATATGCAATGTTGTAATATCCTTAGTGCTCCAAACCATTTAATTGTTTCAATATCATGCATGACGATACACAAATCATGCATCATTTACATCATGTCAACATACTGGGAAAGCTCCATTTTAATGTAAAAGGGAAATTACCAAAGACTCCAGTCTTCAGAAATACATGATCAGTCGAGCTGCGTGCTGGTAGCACCAATAGCTTGGTTGATAACACTAGTAACCTCACGGCCTGGTCCCAATCCAGGCCTCGGGGCAGTGATCCAAAGAAGCATCTTAGACTACATGTTATCCCTTAAGAAAACACACACGTATGTGGCTTATATAAAGCGGTCGAGCAAGATTGAGCATACGATATCATGTATGTGAATTTCGACACCTTTGCCGAGGACACAAGAGCTGTACACAATGACCTAGAAAGGTTGACGTTGTGGTCACACATGTGGCAGATGCAGCTTTATGGGGTCAATATCAGTGTCATGTATAATGTAAACAATTCTGACCTCAATCTGCATACGAAAAATATTTAGGAGTTCCAGTTAGCGGTAATTTAAAGCCAATAGAACAGTGTATAAGTGTAGGCAGTAAAGATAATAGAATTACTGGCTTCATTTTAATTGCGTATATAACAGAAGTCCTCAGGTTATACCTCAACTTTGTGTGTCATTGGTAAAGTCTCGTGTAGATTGTGCTGGTCAGTTCTCCTTCCCATAGTATTGAATGGCCATAATTCCGCTCGAAAGGAAAGGAAGATAGGCTAAAGGCGCTGAATTTACACTCTGAAAATACCTAAAATTAAAAAGGGGATATGACTGAAGTGTATAAATGGAAATTTAGAATAAATGAAGGGGACATAAATTTGCTGATGATATCCAGCCAAGAGAGAAATCGCAAAACTGGGTTCAAGTTGGAGAAATTTAGATTTAGAAGGGATATAGGAGAGTTCTAGTTTGGTAATAACAACATATTGACTGATGATAGCAGTTATTATTGACTGGTGATAGCAGCTATTATTGACTGGTGATAGCAGTTATTACTGACTGGTGATAGTAATTAATGACTGGAGATAGCAGTTATTATTGACTGGTGATAGCAGTTATTACTGACTGATGATAGCAATTAATGACTGGTGATAGCAGTTATTACTGACTGGTGATAGCAATTAATAACTGGTGATAGCAGCTATTACTGAATGGTGATAGCAGTTATTACTTACTGGTGATAGCAGTTATTACTGACTGGTGATAGCAATTAATGACTGGTGATAGCAATTAATGACTGGTGATAGCAATTAATGACTGGTGATAGCAGTTATTGACAGGTGATAGCAGTTATTACTGACTGGTGATAGCAATGACTGGTGATAGCAGTTATTATTGACTGGCGAAAGCAGTTTATTGGTTGTATATACTGAGCTATTTTACTATATACTTTTCATATATTTCGTTGGTGTCAGCTTTCAAATTTTATATTTACTTGCAATTTCTGACATTATCTGGTTTATCCCTGAGCTCTCTTGTTCATCACTCGGCGAGTGATGAACAAAATCGTGCCAACCCTGACATGTCAACGTTTATGATATTATATTAATTACAAAGACCATTCTACTCTCTGTCATTCACGACAACCACTAATATTCTAACTACAGAAAACTGTTGTCATCAACCAGCTCTCATATCGAAACAGCCGACTAGTTTAGGATCGTTCGTAAAGGCTCAAATTTTTGGGAGTCCTTAGGATATAATTTCTTCTATTGCAGATGATTCACGTGTAATTTAAAAGCGCTAAGACAAAATAACAAACATGAAATACACATACACATTATATATATATATATATATATATATATATATATATATATATATATATATATATATATATATATATATATATATATGAGAGAGAGACTGATTACCTCAAACTCCTGATCTTTAGCATTCTTCTTTGTACTGGACTGATGAAGTCATTGTGTGGCGAAACGTTTCATAATAAAGATACCCAAGTGTTGTACATGTATCTAACTTACCGACCTGTCGGTTCTCTGAACCACTTATCTACATAAACACAAGTGGAGGCAAGTGATGTTTATGATTTGACATTCTGTTGGAGTGTCAGCAACCTAACATTTATGACAAGATCTGGGGAAACCGGTTAAGCGGTCATGAGTGTGTGAGGCGGGAGGTACAATGCTGCTACTCTGAGGGACGTGTAGCAATGTTGCAGTTCAAAGAATTATTACAAATGCGATACCAAAAGTCTTGTGGGAGGACAGCGATTGACTGAACAACTGTAGATATGCTTCCTCTATTACTCTGTCACCCTAATACGGTGAAAAATGGCCGGTGAGTTCTAAAATACTCAGACGTTTAGATTAATACATATGTATATTCTTACATGTATTAAAATATAAATTTATACAAATATTCACACGAAAAGCCTATAAAAACTAAAAAAAATACCGATTAATAGATGAATTTTCACGGTGTTGCCAAAATAAATACTAAATTAATAACCTTATTGTGCCTTATTATCACTTATATGATGATTACTTTACCCTCAGTCAGGAGATAAAGTAATTAAGGGTGAGGGGAAAGTGTAGTAACTAGTGATGAAGGGAGAGTGTACTAACTAGTGATGAGAGGAGAATGTAGTAACTAGTGGTGAGGGGAGATTGCAGTAACTATTAGTGAGGGGGAGAGGGTAGTAACTAGTGATGAGAGTGTAAGAACTAGGAGTGAGGGGAGAGTGTAGTAACTAGTGTTGATATGAGTGTGGTAACTAGTGGTGAGGGCACAGTTTAGTTACTATTAGTGAGGGGAGAGGGTAGCAATTAGTGCTGATTTGAGTGTAGAAACTAGTGGAAAGGGCAGAGTGTAGTTACTATTAGTGAAGGGAGAGTGTAGAATTAATGTTGAGGGGAGAGTGTAGCAACTAGTCGTTAGGAGAGAGTGTAGTAACTAATGGTGAGGGGAGAGTGTACTAACTAGTGGTGAGAGGAGAGTGTAGTAGTGTTGAGGGGAGAGTGTGATAACTAGGGGTGAGGGGAGAGTGTAGTAACTAGTGCTGATTTGAGTGTAGTAACTTGTGTTGAAGGGAGTGTAGTAATTAGGGGTGAGGGGGAGAGTGTAGTAACTAGGGATGAGGGGAGATTGTAGTAACTAAGGGTGAGGGGAGAGTGTAGTAACTAGGGGTGAGGGGAGAGTGTTGTAACTAGTGGGAGGAGTGTAGGAACTAAAAATGAGGGGAGTGTAGGAACTAGGGGAGAGGGGAGAGTGCAGGAACTAGGGGAGAGGGGAGAGTGTAGGAACTAGGGGAGAGGGGAGAGTGCAGGAACTAGGGGAGAGGGGAGAGTGTAGGAACTAGGGGGAGAGAGGGAGAGTGTAGGAACTAGAGGAGAGGGGAGAGTGTAGTAAGTGTTGATGTGAGAGTAGTAACTAGTGGCGAGGGCACAATGTAGTTACTATTAGTGAGGGGAGTGTGTTGTAACTAGTGGTTAGGGGAAAGTGTAGTAACTAGTGGTTGAGTGTGGTAACTAGTGGTGAGGGGAGAGTAGCAACTAATGGGGAGGGGAGAATGTAATAGCTAGTGGTGAGGGGAGATTGTAGTAATTAGTGGTGAGGGGAGTGTGTAGTGACTAGTGTGGAAAGGAGAGTGTAGTAACTAGGGGTGAGGAGAGAGTGTAGTAATTAGGGGTGAAGGGAGAGTGTAGTAACTATCGGTGAGGGGAGAGTGTACTAACTAGTCTTGAGGGGAGAGTGTAGTAATAAACGGGGAGAATATAGTAGCTAGTGGTGAGGGGAGAGTGTAGTAGCTAGCGGTGAGGAGTGTGTGTAGTAACTAGTGTTGGGGGGAGTGTGTAGTAACAAATGGGGAGGGGAGAATATGGTAGCTAGTGATGAGGGGAGAGTAGTAACTAGTGGTGAGGGGAGAATGTAGTAACTAGCGTTGAGGGGAGAGAGTAATTCTCCCCTCAGAGTGCCACCAGTCAGCTCAAATAATTATAAAGTAATTCTGGAATGCTTCAGAGATTATTCTTCGTAATTAATTATTTGAAAGATAATTATAGGCACTGCTGATATAAATTATCCTTGATGATGGAGGATCATACGAACTACCACTGCTATGTATAATATACTGCACCACTCTCTATACATGACTATGTATAACATACTGCACCACTCTGTATACATGACTGCTATGTATACACTGCACCACTCTGTATACATGACTGCTATGTATAATATACTGCACCACTCTCTATACATGACTATGTATAATATACTGCACCACTCTGTATACATGACTTATGTATAATATACTGCACCACTCTCTATACTTGATTCCCCTCTTAAGCTACCTGTTCCCATCTAACACTGGCTAACAAAGTCACGTGTTCGCTAATAACACTGGGTAACAAAGTCACGTGTTCGCTTCTAACACTGGCTAACAAAGTCACGTGTTCGCTTCTAACACTGGCTAACAAAGTCACGTGTTCGCTTCTAACACTGGCTAACAAAGTCACGTGTTCACTTCTAACACTGGCTAACAAAGTCACGTGTTCACATCTAATACTGGCTAACAAAGCCACGTGTTCACTTCTAACACTGGCTAACAAAGTCACGTATTCGCTTCTAACACTGGCTAACAAAATCACGTGTTCGCTTCTAACACTGGCTAACAAAGTCACGTGTTCGCTTCTAACACTGTCTAACAAAGTCACGTGTTCGCTTCTAACACTGGCTAACAAAGTCACGTGTTCACTTCTAACACTAACAAAGTCACGTGTTCACTTCTAACACTGGCTAACAAAGTCACGTGTTCACTTCTAACACTGGCTAACAAAGTCACGTGTTCACTTCTAACACTGGCTAACAAAGTCACGTGTTCACTTCTAACACTGGCTAACAAAGTCACGTGTTCACTTCTAACACTGACTAACAAAGTCACGTGTTCACTTCTAACACTGGCTAACAAAGTCACGTGTTCACTTCTAACACTGGCTAACAAAGTCACGTGTTCACTTCTAACACTGACTAACAAAGTCACGTGTTCACTTCTAACACTGGCTAACAAAGTCACGTGTTCACTTCTAACACTGGCTAACAAAGTCACGTGTTCACTTCTAACACTGGCTAACAAAGTCACGTGTTCACTTCTAACACTGGCTAACAAAGTCACGTGTTCACTTCTAACACTGGCTAACAAAGTCACGTGTTCACTTCTAACACTGGCTAACAAAGTCACGTGTTCACTTCTAACACTGGCTAACAAAGTCACGTGTTCACTTCTAACACTGGCTAACAAAGTCACGTGTTCACTTCTAACACTGGCTAACAAAGTCACGTGTTCACTTCTAACACTGGCTAACAAAGTCACGTGTTCACTTCTAACACTGGCTAACAAAGTCACGTGTTCACTTCTAACACTGGCTAACAAAGTCACGTGTTCACTTCTAACACTGACTAACAAAGTCACGTGTTCACTTCTAACACTGGCTAACAAAGTCACGTGTTCACTTCTAACACTGGCTAACAAAGTCACGTGTTCACTTCTAACACTGGCTAACAAAGTCACGTGTTCACTTCTAACACTGGACTAACAAGTCACGTGTTCACTTCTAACACTGGCTAACAAAGTCACGTGTTCACTTCTAACACTGGCTAACAAAGTCACGTGTTCACTTCTAACACTGGCTAACAAAGTCACGTGTTCACTTCTAACACTGGCTAACAAAGTCACGTGTTCACTTCTAACACTGGCTAACAAAGTCACGTGTTCACTTCTAACACTGCTAACAAAGTCACGTGTTCACTTCTAACACTGGCTAACAAAGTCACGTGTTCACTTCTAACACTGGCTAACAAAGTCACGTGTTCACTTCTAACACTGACTAACAAAGTCACGTGTTCACTTCTAACACTGGCTAACAAAGTCACGTGTTCACTTCTAACACTGGCTAACAAAGTCACGTGTTCACTTCTAACACTGGCTAACAAAGTCACGTGTTCACTTCTAACACTGGCTAACAAAGTCACGTGTTCACTTCTAACACTGGCTAACAAAGTCACGTGTTTCTAACTAATTTTGTACCCATGAATTCAGTACTGGATTTATGATTCATTATGAACACACTGTGTGTACATGCTGTGTGTACATGCTGTGTGTACATGCTGTATGTACATGCTGTGTGTACATGCTGAAGACCAGTGTGATGACTGTCTACAAAGCTCACTTACATACACACACACACACACACACACACACACACACACACACACACCTCACTCAAACGCACATAAAGCTCACTCCCACACACCAAACTCACTCCCACAAAGCTCACTTCCCCCCACTAAGCTCACTCCAAGTGGAAAGCTTACTAAACGTTCATTACGGCCGAGGGTTATAAGTTGTATTTGGGTAATTAATCTGACCAAGAACTCTGTAATTAATGCAACAGGTGTAATTAACCTAACAGGTGTAATTAATGACCTTTGATAATTGATGATGGAGCTTCATCAACATTTTAACTTCATTTTGCAACGTTTGGATAAAGCAAATTCAATATTTATGGTTTTTTTATCCTATATTTGCAAGTATTTTTTTGGCCCAAAACTTTTTTTTTTTTTTTAATTTTGACTATGATCCAGTCATTAATAATTTTATTGGTAATAGAGAGAGAGAGAGAGAGAGAGAGAGAGAGAGAGAGAGAGAGAGAGGAGTGGAGATGGAAGGAAGAGAGGGAGATGAAAGAGGGAAGGAAGACAGAAGAAGGAAGAAATAGAGGGGAGGAGACAATAGGAGACAAGAATAGAGGGTAGGAGACAAGTGCAAGGAAAGGAAGAGGTAGAGACAAGAGAGGAGGGACCGAGGACGTTGTGAATCCGAGGAAATTTAGGAAATCCTCACAAATGTCTTCTTGGTTAGTGGAGGTCATCGGTAAGATGTTCCTCTTAGTGTTGTCAGCTCGGTAAGATGTTCCTCTTAGTGTTGTCAGCTCGGTAAGATGTTCCTCTTAGTGTTGTCAGCTCGGTAAGATGTTGTTCTTAGTGTTGTCAGCTCCGTAAGATGTTCCTCTTAGTGTTGTCAGCTCGGTAAGATGTTGTTCTTAGTGTTGTCAGCTCGGTAAGATGTTGTTCTTAGTGTTGTCAGCTCGGTAAGATGTTGTTCTTAGTGTTGTCAGCTCGGTAAGACGTTGTTCTTAGTCTTGTGAGTTGAGCTCCTCAATAAAATATTCATAATAATGATGTGAGCTCCTCAATGAGATGTTCATCTTGGTCAAGGTTGTAACAGACTTACAAGTGTAACAGACATGAAACAGGTGAAACAAAACTCAAGCAAGCAAAACAAAACTCAAGCAAGTGAAACAAAACTCAAGCAAGCGAAACATAACTCAAGCAAGCGAAACAGAACTCAAGCAAGTGAAACAGAACTCAAGCAAGCGAAACAGAACTCAAACAAGTGAAACAGAACACTCACCTGATGATGGTAAAATTACCGAGGCTTATTATTCCCACATCAAGACCATCACAATACCAAACATTTTCTCCAAACTTTTCTCATTTTAAAGAGACGAATTCTTTTAGTATAATAATGAAAGCGCTAAGACCACAGGGCTCCTACAGCGCCTGGGTAACGGGTGTTAATCAAATGTGATCCTAGAAGAGAAAGGTCTGCTCGGCTTTCTCGTATCAAGAGCCATTCGCCAACATGAAGGTAACGTTCTTGAAGAGACCGAGAGATGGAGCCCATATTTTTATTTTGACTTTATTAATCCTCTCAGCATTTTCATACATCTCTGCAACCTGCAGTGACTTACCGTATTTTCAGGCATAAAAGCGAGCTTTTTTTTCCCCCCGACAAAAAATCTTGGAAAATCATCCTGCGCCTTATATGCTCAAGGAAAGAGTAAGGTTAGGCTTTGGGTTACGCTGTAGCAGTTGTTTACTAGCATTATGCTATAGGTGCTTGGAAACAGTCTTATACGTCTCATATGATCGTTCGTCTTGTATGCCGGTAAATACAGTAGTTCGAAGAGCTTCAGTACGTCACCACCCGATACGTCAGCCAATTCTACAAACGGAACTGCTTTGACTGTCAACTCCTGAACAATGATTTGGGCGCTATTGTACCTGGACAAGCACCAGGCTAAAACACTAGCAGTAGAGACTGATCCAGTAGAAAGACGTGAATGTAGACGTGGACGAGAACTAGGACAAATCCACCAGTCTCAAACCTGTAACAAACGCAGATGCGACCTAATCATCATAATCACAAGAGTTAGCAGCAAATCCTAGAAATAACGTAGCTACCAAGTCAGCAGCGCCGCACAAACAGTGCTGCTAGTAGGTCACTGCCCTCACAGTTTCCGGGTGTCACTTCTTGCCATATTTAATCACTGATTACATGAGACTATCAGTCCACTGATAGTCTGAGGTAATCAGTCCCTCATCTATGTTGGAAGATAATCAGTTTCTTAGCCTAGTCTGGCTAAGAGATTGATTATATTCTATTGTAATTGATGGATTAATTACCTCAAGCTACTTCTCCACGCCTACTGTCTCCAGGATTGTAATTCATCTCTGTATTCGATTGATGAAGTCTGCGGAGAATGCCGAACGTTACACCAATAAAGAAACCTAGTGTTGCATATTCATCAGAGCTTTATAAAATCATGAGCTGATGACGCCCTAGCAGAGTGAAACATTTCTACATAAAGCTTTCTCTGCAACGAATCCTTTGTTCAATATAATCAACATTACACTATTCGGATCCTGCTTATATTCACTGCCTCCTGAGGAGACTAAAAGAGGATATCTGTTGTGGCAAAAACAAAAAAAAAAAAACTGGATTGGCTGACCAGTTCTTTTGAAACCTTAACTCTGAACACATCACAAAACACACAAAGTTGCACATGCTACTACTTGATGCTGGTGAAGGACTTGATTCCAAAAACCGGAGCTATTCTCTACCTTCTTGGATGAAATAGATTTTCCATATACGGATATATCAAAATAATCCTATTCCGCTTGAATACATGATTTTATGCTTAATGCAGACGCGCAAGCCTACCAGCCTTGTCTGTGTCCTTTGACAGGATGAGAGAAGACCTATGGAGACGGTCCATCGGTATCCTCTTCGGCAACATTTGTGGCAATGGCAGAATTACCTACAAAATGTTAGGTAAATGGACAGAGATGCAACTATTTTACATTTTGTTGTGGCAAGGTTTCAGCCTCCAGGAGCTTTGCTAAGCAGTTACAAACATTACAAGAACACAGAGGGTATGTATAATTCACCAGTATTGGTAATGAAGCCAATAATGTGAGACAAATGGACACATGTGCATTTTTAATGTCCTTGTAATGTTTATAACGGTTGACAAAGCTCCTGGAGAGCGAAACGTTGCCACAATAAAAATGTCACATTAGTTGCATCTGCGTCCATTTACCTGACATTAGTGGCTTCATTACCAATACTAATGAGCTCGTGGAGGGTTTCACAAAATACTCAGCATCATGATTGCCTCTGGATATAGCTTCGCTCTAGAGGACTTTTGACAACCTCGATGCTGTATCAAGGGTGATGAGGGTTGAGGCCATAACCTTCGTGACAACCTATCATTCTTATAATAACGTCTGAGGCACAAAAAAAGGGTAATTACAAAAACTTGAAAAGCAAAGTGTGGACATCATCTTTATACCATACAAAAAATAATATAATTTAGTTCAGTAAAAAAAAAATAAGGACTTAAAATAACACTGCTAAATAAAAAATAAAATTTACTTAGGCCGATATACGAACGAGAGGCTTCAGGTGGTGAGTGTAGAGAGCTCTGCTCGTCTCGGCTCCATTAACTTTCAAAGAACATGAATGCTGTTTCCCATGCATATGCTCTCGTAAGTCCGAAAACGATTAAACATTACCGGTCTGCAATAATCATTTTACTCTCGTCTGTGCTAGGTCATTTCCGGAATGGAAGTTGACAAAAAAGCAATCAGTAAGAGTGGGCGCCAAAACATAGTGGCCATTGGTTTATCTATCTTACTGCATAATTCCACCTCTAAATCGACAAAATGGGACTACTTACTAGCAGTTCAAAATAAGGCTGACTTGATGACGATTTCTTTGAAGATATAATTTTAAGATTCAGTTAATTAACCCTCCGTGAGTAGATACAAGAACTGTGTCCAGGTTGAAGGAGATGGCTGACATAAATCTTAGATTTATACAGCTAGGCGAGGCCAGGCAAAGCGAGCTCAAGATTGTTGAGAACACGTATTGACCAGCTAACTTCGCCTGGAACTTACGTTTACTAGCATGACTTAGCTCAAGATAGTCTTCTTTATGGAAGATAGCGAATGTAGTCTACTTAAATAACGAAGAGAAGAAAAACAGCAAATAAAGATAAATAAGCGTCACTGTTAACATCTTTCGAACAATAAACTGGATATATTTTCAGTCACTGCATCATATTAGGTTGGGTAAAATTTGTCAGGAAACAGCACAGGTGTTTCCTGACGCGGGTCTTAGTCACATGATGACCCGCCACTGTAGCTTTTGGTTATCTGACCGAAGCCTTCCGCTGGCTTACCCCTCCACTCCTTTAAAAATTATTATAATTATAACCGTTTTATAATGCTGCGTCAGTATCATACGACGCATCAGGCAGTAAAATTTGTTGCTGTTTATCATGGTTTTAGTTTAATTAGGAGAAAGCGTTAAACCTGTAGGGGGCTTACCTGGAGTTTGCCTGTAGAGGTTTTCAGGGGGTCAGCGCCCCCACGGCTCGGTCTGAGACCAGGCCTCATGGTGGATCAGGGTCTGATGAACCAGGCTGTTAATGCTAGCCGCACGCAAACTGACCTACGACCCACATCCCAGTTGGTCAGGTACTGACTTTAGGTGCCTGTCCAGTGCCTCCTTGAAGACAGCCAGGAGTCTATTGGTAATCTCCCTTATGTATGTTGGGAGGCAGTTGAACAGTCTTGGGCCCCAGACATTTATTATGTTGTCTCTCAGTGTACTCGTGGCGCCCCTGCTTTTCATTGGGGGAATGTTGCATCTCCTGCCGAGTCTTTTGCTTTCATAAAGAGTGATTTTCGTGTGCAAGTTTAGTACTAATCCCTTTAGGATTTTCCAAGTGTATATTATCATGTATCTCTCTCTCACGCACCCCAGGGAATACAGATCAAGGACCTTCAACCGTTCCCAGTAATTTAGGTGCCTTATCGTACTTATGTGCGCCGTGATAGTTCTTTGTACATTCACCAAGTCACCGCCGATGGAATGGGAGAGATTTAGATTAGTTCCAAGCAAAGAGTCGAAAAGTCCATTTCCTTGGTTGAAGAGCTTCTCACCAGCATCAAAGTTTCTATATCAAAGCGCTACATAATCCAGTTATGTAGCGCAAAACACACGTAACAATGGCATTTTGAGATTACACTTGTAAAGTAAAAGGACACAAGTGCAACTAATGTGACATTTATTGTGGCAACGTTTCGCTCTCCAGGAGCTTTATCAAGCCATTATAATGGCGAAACGTTGCCACAATAAATGTCACATTAGTTGCACTTGTGTCCTTTTACTTTACATATTGTCGGTAATTCTACCAACTTTATTACGAGATTACACTTGCAGAAATAGTACCTACACAAGCGGTTAACACCACCAGACTCCTAACTAGGATACACAAGTGTTAAAATTTTGTAGCCAATCAGAAGAGTTAAAGCCGTCTCACGCAAATTAATTTCGGGAATGGTCTGAGTTAGGTTGGTCCAACTTCAACACTAAACTTAAGTCGACGGCCACAAATTTTATATATATATATATATATATATATATTATATATATATATATATATATATATATATATATATATATTACATTGTGCAAAACAACAACGGAGAGGAGGGGAGTTGAATGATAGATAGCTCTAGGCCTTTCGTGTTGCAATCAACACATCAAGAGCTTGCAGTGTTGCAGAAAAGAGGAGGTCCAAGCTAATACGATAACAGGTAACGCCTTTGCTGGAGTGAGGCAAGAGAGACGGGAGGCAGGAGACAGGACGTGCTTCCAGGCATACCTGCCCCTTGCCTCCAACCACTCTGCCTCACTCCAGCTAAGGCGCTCCCTGTGATCGTATTTGCTTGGACCTCCTACTCTTTTCTGCAACACTACAAGCTGCCGATGTGCTAATTGCAACACGAAAGGCCGAGAACTATCATTCAACTTCCCCCGTGGTTGTTTTGCATCCTGTATCGTGTATATTATTGTGACCACGAACGAGTGGTATTGAATCAGTAACAAAATTATATAATATGTATATATATACATTATATATATATATATATATATATATATATATATATATATATATATATATATATATATATATATATATATATATATATATATTATATATAAGGACCTATATTAAGATTAAAAAAATATTGTTCTCTCAGTATCTTACAATTATGTCACATACATAATCTTAACCTCGCAGATACGTTAAAGTTTTTTAATAGAAGAAAATTCCATAAATTAATATATGAATATGACTACTCGCGGGCCACAAAAAAAATCAACCCGTGGGCCACTTGTGGCCCACGGGTCCGTAGTTGGACCACTCAGTTTTATGTACTATGTAAAACTGAACCAAGGACGCCTTCACTTCCCAAATTACATTATGTCGCCGCTGGCACAACGATTTAAAGCTTCACTAAACTCGTGAAAACTGTCAACTCTTTAAAAACACAAGTTTTCAGTATTTCTCAGTTTTCTTTTTCTAAGTTCCATTCTTAGTTCTTTTTATTTAAAATTAACTACAGGTTACTAAGAAAAAAATATTGTGCTTTTATGTACAATTTCGTAAACATCTATAAACTGGCAATTTGGCATTATAAAACTCAAGTTCAATAATAAAAATGCTTCCAATTACGATATTCCAACGGTTGAAAGTTGAAAGCCGACCTGGAGCACCGTTCACTATTTCTTAAAAACTAATTTATTTAATACAACTGGCAACTTAAAATTTATATAGTTCAAAGTAAACTCCAAGCTTACTTTTATTAAAGCTCGTTAACACAAAGCTTCAAGCTTATGGGAAAAGATATTCTTCAGTTATTGTTCTGAATCTAAAGATTCGAAGTTTTTAACAGTATCAAAAAATTGGAAAAAAAATCACCCCAACATTATAAACTTACTGTGTGATCCTTGTAATGTTAGGTATCAGTGTTAATATTTTGATGCCGATAAGACGAGGTATTCTTTAGTTAGTTTATGGGAATCAATATCACTGTTTAATAAAGTAGCAGACTGGTACTTGTGCAGCACGAATGCAAAGGAGAAAATAACAATCTTTTACTGGGACCCACCTTCAAAGGAAAAGGTGGTCTATTTGGCGTGGTAAAGTGTTCTTCTTCCAAGGAATTTGACCTCTGGACTTCTCAGATCGAAATTAAATAACCTTACCCCTCCCCTCCTATCTCCATTCGGCCTCCTTACGGATATCCCTTCGCCCATCTTTGAATTACAGCTCTCAGGCTGAGGCAAAATTAATAAAGTAGCAGACTGGTACTTGTGCAGCACAAATGCAAAGCGATCCATGCTCTCTGGAACACGCACACGGCAGAAAATGTGTCTGAGCCAAGATGTTGCAGCGCCAGGTAGTGTCGTAAGCTTGTTCAAGAAGGAAAAAGACTGCAGTAACTGTCTCACAATTAGCAAAGACAGTGTAACGTACGTATCCAAGCTAATTAAGGTGTCGATTGTAAAACAGCTTTTACAAAAACTAAATGATGAGGAAAGAAAGAATTGGTTAGCTTGGTTAGCTTTTGCTAACCAAGCGTTCCAGCAACATACAAGTTCCATTGGTAAAAGTGATGGGATTGTAACAACCAGAAGACACTGGCTTGTAAAAAAGGCAAGACAATGGCGGATTTCCAATGAAGGAGGGAGAACTCCTTTGAAGCAAATGACACTGATAAGCTGTAAAAGGACAATGAGTACCATATAGGTTGTAAGTGTTGAAGTAGACATGGATATCGTTAGGCCCAGCCGACAGTTGGCTGGCACGTGGATAGTGTCGACCTGACTTCGTGGAGAGCGAGGGCTACCTCTAGGATTTGGGGAAAGAAATAAGAAGTGACGCAGCCCCTAAGATGCGCACACAAGGTGATGCTCAAGCACTGTGGCAAACTCAACAGGATCTGTATCGCTATCGCTATTCAAGATCCTGAAAATACTTGCAAGTCATTTTCCGTACCTTTTTTTTTCCAGACTACCCACAAAGAAGCAGTGGCAGTCGCAGTGGACACACAAGCTTGCTAGCATGTACGTTTTCACCACCCGACAAACACTCCAAGTAAAGCCTTTTATTCAGACAACACGAGCACGGTAGGGAGATTACCAGGGTACACGTTTTCGATAGTATTTACCTAAGGTACATGAGATTGTAGCCGATGATGCAGCAAGAACACAAAAACAATAGTAAAAAAAAGAAAAGGTTGGAACAACTCGTCAGATAATGATGGAAAAGGAGAAACATCAGGAAAAGAGGTATGGGTGCATAAAGCACCCAGACCGCTCGCTCAAACTGCCAACCGGAATACCAGTAACGGAGTAAGGCAATGAGGTTTAGCTCAAAACCGATACCGGGTTCGAAGGAATTTCCGAGGGCGTGTTGGGGTCAGGTTAGAGAGCTGGATGAATAAGGGGCCCGGGAGGAGGCAAGGCATGATTATGATTGTTTTTCACTACCGGCATTTGCAGTCACCTACCTTGGTGGTTGATCCTGTCTGGGTTGATTCTGGAGGTGTCATCCTGGTGTACTGGGGATCTTGGTATACCTGGTGTGATTGGAGGGGGGATTCCCCGCAGCACGAAAATCATCATTTTTTTTATTAAAAGAATACGGTTCGGAAAGGGGGCAAAGCTAAGAGGAAAAACGAAAAGAAATCGTAGCTCCCCTTCTCCAGAACCAAGAGTATTGTGGGTACTCTTGGTTCCGGAGGGGTGGGGGCTACGGTTTCTTTTTGTTTTTCCTCGGAGCTTTCCTTTCATTCTCAACCCTAATTTTTTATATATAATACAAATAATGGTGCTGATGCTGTGGGAACAATTCCCCCCCGCACCAGGTATACCAGGATCCCCAGTACACCAGGATGCCACGTCTAGAATCAACCCAGCCAGGATCACCCAACAAGTTAGGTGACTGGAAATGCCGGTAGTCGTACTCCTTTGGCCATCACCTCCCGGGACCGGAGGACAACCTCAGGAATACTTCGTCATCCAGTTTCAGGCGAGGCTGGCCTCACTGGCCCATGAGGGCTACCCAGCACGTCCCCCAGATAATCCAATTCCCACCACAAACAAGACTACCACCGAGATCCTCAACAGTAATGGGACGGATAACAATCAATTTTGCCTCAGCCTGAGAGCTGTAATTCAAAGATGGGCGAAGGGATATCCGTAAGGAGGCCGAATGGAGATAGGAGGGGAGGGGTAAGGTTATTTAATTTCGATCTGAGAAGTCCAGAGGTCAAATTCCTTGGAAGAAGAACACTTTACCACGCCAAATAGACCACCTTTTCCTTTGAAGGTGGGTCGCAGTAAAAGATTGTTATTTTCTCCTTTGCATATTAAAATAATTCATCGGCCTTTATACAGAAGGTAATTTCATGTAGTTATTCCCTTTTTTCCTTGTTTACCTTTCTGAAGGAAAACTGACGATAATACTGAATAAAAGACACAGTTGGAGAGGAAGCTTTAATTGTGATGACGTTACACTCAGTGCAGATATTTTTACCCATAATAATCAAGATCTAGACACAGCGTAACGATGTGGCAATAACAGCTTCCTCTCCAACTGTCTTTTCTCTTTTGACGCGAAGTGTTCAAGTACATATAATGAACATTTAATGTAAAAGTACATAGTGTTCATATAGTGTCCATAAACTGTAGTATACATGGTCTTCAGGGTGTTCTAGCTTTACCATATATATTAAGAAACACACACAGTAAATATAACGCAGGAATACTGAGCATATCGACTAACACGCGTACATCATGGAAAAACCGCCGAACCTCTAGGATTCAGCGTCTATATATATTTAACTGAGGATGGTTACAGTTGTAGGCTGAAAACTGCGTTACTCTTCTTATGGTTTGCTAAATATTATTCTGCATGTGGCTCAGTCTGCACCATTGACCAGTGTTAACACTCCTGTGTTGATGTGTGTGATAAGTCAACGCTGGCTAGGCTCCCTTGACTGTTACATCAACCAGGTCGGAGGTAAAGCTTAGTGTTCTCTCTTTTGTATCTGTCTTCAAGTACTGTCCTTCTTGATGTTATAGTTTGTGTATCTTATGTCTCCAAATTTATCCTATACTGAGACAGATTGAGAAAAAGTGAGACTGAGATATACAGAAATTAAGTGAGAGGGAATATGGAAAGGAGGAGTGTTCTCTCTCTCTCTCTCTCTCTCTCTCTCTCTCTCTCTCTCTCTCTCTCTCTCTCTCTCACACACACACACACACATGGTGGGTGCAGACGTGGGTACACAAGGCTCCGAGAACCTTCGTGTTCTTGAGGCGTGCAATAACGGCTAGCAGTAATCAGTGGTAGTGACAAAGTCAGTGAACAAACCTGCGAGTGATAACTATAATTATTAGTTGAAAAAATTCGAGGGGAAACCTAAATTCAGTATTTTCTTTTAAAGTGCCAAACCGTTGTGGATCTACTAGGCACTGTTGCCACACAGATACAAACATAAAAAGATCGAAGCGAGTGTGGAAACGGGTGATCAAGAATTACCAGCGTTTGGTTAACAAGTGAAATGTGGGGCACCGTAATGTGAGAGTGAAAAAGTTAATAAGCAATAGGAGAAAGAAAAAATAAAATATACAACAAGGGAAGGTGGCAGTAGGCCTACTGAAGCAGTGACGTCACAACAGTTTGTATGCCATTATATATATAAAGTGTAACACCGAATGTGAAGTGTATTCTGTAATAAGTGAAAAGTGAAATCACTTGAGGAACGCGGGATGCATGAGCATATATGGTTATAAACATCACGGGTGAAGGAGTTACAAAATAGTGATAGAAGGCCTATGTACGACGACTACGTCATCAGCTTCTGGCAACTTGTCATCACACTGCTGCCAGCGCAAGTATTGCTCACCTGTTGAGGTTGCATTTTGCAAGGTTGAGTCTGGTCCTGCATCACTGTTAGATACTGATCACTCACTCCTGCAAGCCATTACCAGAATTAGAGTAGAAAAAGCATAGACGAGAGTGCAAGGAGTAAAGCGGTAGTGAGGGATAACGTCAGACACTTAAGCTGAGACAAGCTAAATTTTACAGCCTAGCTACTTTCTGAATTTTAGAAGTAGAATCGATAAGTGTTACAAGTATTGATAAGCTTAGAATTACTGGTATCTACCGGTATTTATTAGCAGTATGAATACTTAGAAGTGGGGGCACACACACACACACATACACACACACACACACACACATACACATACACACATACACACACACACACACATACACACACACACACACACACACACACACACACACACACACACACACACACACACACAGGAACAAGCACTTGTAAGCTGTAGCACACACGCAAACACACACATACACAGGATTTCACACCGTCCTGTGAACTGACCATCTGAACCTCGCTCCTTCTCTCTCCCTCTCTTCCCTCTCCCATCTCTCCCCTCTAACATCTCTTACCTCTAACACCTCCCCCCTCTAACATCTATCCCCTCTCATTATCTCTCCCCTCCCTCTCCCCCTAGCCTCTCTCTCCCCTCTTGCTCTTCCATCTCCCCCCTCTTTCCCCCTTCTCCCCCTCTCTCCCCCCTCTCTCTCCCCCTCTCTTTGCCTTCACTCTCTCTCCCTCTCTCTGTCTCTCTCTCCCTCCCTCTCTCCCTCTCTCTCCCTCTCTCTCTCTCTCTCCCCTCTCTGTCTTCCCCATTTTCCCTTCTAACTCTCCCCCTCTCCTACCCTTCCCTTCACTCTCTCTCCCCCTCTCTCTCTCACTCTCTCTCCCTCTCTCCCCTCTCTCTCTCTCTCTCTCTCTCTTGCTCTCTCTCTTCCCCATTTTCCCTTCTAACTCTCCCCCCTCTCCTACCCTTCCCTTCACTCTCTCTCCCCCTCTCTCTCTCACTCTCTCTTCCCCTTTTTCCTTCTCACTATCCCCCTCTCTCTACCTTCCCTTCTCTCTCTCTCTCTCTCTCTCTCTCTCTCTCTCTCTCTCTCTCTCTCCATCTCTTCTCCATTTTTCCTTTCTCACTCTCCCCCTCTCCTTCCCTTCCCTTCTCTCTCTTTCCCCCTCTCACACTCTCTCTCCCCTTTCCCTTCTCACTCTTCCCCTCTCTCTCTCCTTCTACCTTTCCCTTCTCTCTTCTCTCACAAAAAAAAAAAAATGGTGGGGACTCGCAGGAACCAAGGATCAGATGAGAATGGTTCTGGTAGGGAGGAGTGGATGGAGGAGCAGTGGAAAAGGATGGAACAAGAGTGGGAGAGAAAATTAGGAGAGCTTTCTGAAAAAATGGAGAAAGAGCTCTCTGTGAAATTGGAAAAGAGGTTGGAGAAGGAGACAAAGAATTGGGAGGCACAAGTCGAAACTGCAGTAGCCAAGATAAGGGTCCTAGAAGTTGAGATAAATAGGCTGAAGCGAGTTACAGGGGGCAGTGACCAGAGAAGACACAGCATGTGAAGCTGCGAGGCCGAACAGGAGGGAAGGAATTATGAATTATGCTTAGGTCATATCAGCCTGCCAAGGAGGACCAAGGAGTGAAAGGGAAGAACAGCTGGTTGCAGATGGAGAGGGTGATAGGTCGAATGCTGAGGCACAACCATGCTATCAAGAGCCACTGGAAAAATCAAGGGAGAAACTGACCACATACAGGCAGGATCCAGAGTCACAGAGGGTGAGGCAATGGGAGGAGGAAAGGGCAAAATCAGTGTTTATCCATGGGCTTCAGGAGAGAGAGGAAAGGACACACACTGAAAGGCAGCAGGAAGAAAGGAGATTGAGAAAATCATCACGGAAATAGGTAAAGAGATGGACGAGATTGTAAATTTTCAGAGAATAGGGGGGTACTCGAAGGGGAGAAACCGACCAATCAAGCTGATTCTCAGGACGGAAACAGTGCAGAACAGGATCCTCCAAGAGAAACAACGATTGAAATACTCGGAAGAGTACAAGAGGGTGTTCCTAGACAGAGACAGAACAAAATCAGAATGACAGCAGCTGAGGGAGAGGACAAAAAAGCGAAAGGAGCTAGGAAAAGAGACAAGGATGGAACCAGCAGAGGTCAGTCAGAGCAGAACAGAACAGCAAGGGCAAGCACACACACAACTATTCTCAGAACCATACAACCTATCACACCATCCCAACACACACTACAGTCCATACCCACAGCCTCCACCCAACACCGAGTTATAGAATCCCACAGTATGCCACCAGCTCTCCTACCCTCACAGGCCCCCCAAACCACAGTGTTGGAAAGGAAACTGAAGGTATGGTACACAAACGCTGATGGAATAACAAATAAGTGGGAGGAGTGGCATGAAAGAGTCAAAGAAGCATCACCGGACATCATAGCTCTCACAGAAACCAAGCTTACAGGTATGATAACAGATGCCATCTTTCCAACGGGATACCAAATCCTGAGGAAAGACAGAGGGAACAGGGGGGGTGGAGGAGTGGCATTGCTGATCAAAAATCGCTGGAATTTTGATGAGCTGGAGAGAGGAGACAGTGGAGAAGAAAGTGATTACATAGCGGGAACGCTTCACTCTGGAGGTCCCAAGGTGGTAATAGCAGTGATGTATAACCCACCGCAGAACAGCAGGAGGCAAAGGCAAGAGTACGACGAGAGCAATAGAGCGATGGTTGACACACTGGCTAGAGTGGCCAGAAGAGCTCATGCATGCAGGGCAAAGCTCCTGATCATGGGTGACTTTAACCACAAGGAGATCGATTGGGAGAACTTGGACCCACATGGGGGCCAAGATACATGGAGGGCTAAGATGATGGAGGCGGTACTGGAAAACTTCATGTGCCAACACGTAAGGGACACTACAAGAGAGAGAGGAGAGGATGAACCAGCAAGGCTGGACTTAGTATTCACCTTGAGTAGTGCAGATATCGAGGACATCACATATGAAAGACCCCTTGGGCCAGTGACCATGTGGTTTTAAGCTTCGAATACACAGTAGAGCTACAAGTGGAGGGAGAAGCAGGAAGGCCAGGACGAATGAAGCCAAACTACAAGAAAGGGGACTACATAGGAATGAGGAACTTCCTGAACGGGGTTCAGTGGGACAGAGAACTGGCAGTGAAGCCAGTTAATGAGATGATGGAATATGTAGCAACAAAATGCAAGGAGGCTGAGGAGAGGTTTGTACCCAAGGGTAACAGGAATAATGAAAAAGCCAGGATGAGCCCATGGTTTACCCAAAGGTGCAGGGAGGCAAAAACCAAGTGTGCTAGGGAATGGAAGAAATATAGAAGGCAAAGGACCCAGGAGAATAAGGAGAGCAGTCGTAGAGCCAGAAACGAATATGCACAGATAAGAAGGGAGGCCCAAAGACAATATGAAAACGACATAGCAGCGAAAGCCAAATCTGACCCGAAACTGTTGTACAGCTACATCAGGAGGAAAACAACAGTCAAGGACCAGGTAATCAGGCTAAGGAAGGAAGGAGGAGAGACAACAAGAAATGACCGTGAAGTATGTGAGGAACTCAACAAGAGATTCAAAGAAGTGTTCACAGAGGAGACAGAAGGGGCTCCAGAAAGACGGAGAGGTGGGGCACACCAACATGTGCTGGACACAGTGCACACAACCGAGGAAGAAGTAAAGAGGCTTCTGAGTGAGCTAGATACCTCAAAGGCAATGGGGCCAGATAACATCTCCCCATGGGTATTGAGAGAGGGAGCAGAGGCGCTATGTGTACCCCTAACAACAATATTCAATACATCTATCGAAACAGGGAGATTGCCTGAGGCATGGAAGACAGCAAATGTAGTCCCAATCTTTAAAAAAGGAGACAGATATGAAGCATTAAACTACAGACCAGTGTCACTGACATGTATAGTATGCAAAATCATGGGAGAAGATTATCAGGAGAAGAGTGGTGGAACACCTAGAAAGCAACGATCTCATCAACAGCAGCCAACATGGTTTCAGGGACGGGAAATCCTGTGTCACAAACCTACTGGAGTTCTATGACATGGTGACAGCAGTAAGACAAGAGATAGAGGGCTGGGTGAATTGCATTTTCTTGGACTGCAAGAAGGCGTTTGACACAGTTCCACAGAAGAGATTGGTGCAAAAACTGGAGGACCAAGCAGGGATAACAGGGAAGGCACTACAATGGATCAGGGAATACTTGTCAGGAAGACAGAAGCGAGTCATGGTACGTGGCGAGGTGTCAGAGTGGGCACCTGTGACCAGCGGGTTCCCAGTCCTAGGACCAGTGCTGTTTCTGGTATTTGTGAACGACATGACGGAAGGAATAGACTCTGAGGTGTCCCTGTTTACAGATGACGTGAAGTTGATGAGAAGAATTCACTCGATCGAAGACCAGGCAGAACTACAAAGGGATCTGGACAGACTGCAGACCTGGTCCAGCAATTGGCTCCTGGAGTTCAATCCCACCAAGTGCAAAGTCATGAAGATTGGGGAAGGGCAAAGAAGACCGCAGACGGAGTACAGTCTAGGGGGCCAGAGACTACAAACCTCACTCAAGGAAAAAGATCTTGGGGTGAGTATAACACCAGGCACATCTCCTGAAGCGCACATCAACTAAATAACTGTTGCAGCATATGGGCGCCTAGCAAACCTCAGAACAGCATTCCGACATCTTAATAAGGAATCATTCAAGACCCTGTACACCGTGTACGTTAGGCCCATATTGGAGTATGCGGCACCAGTTTGGAACCCACACCTAGCCAAGCACGTAAAGAAACTAGAGAAAGTGCAAAGGTTTGCAACAAGACTAGTCCCAGAGCTAAGAGGTATGTCCTACAAGGAGAGGTTAAGGGAAATCAACCTGACGACACTGGAGGACAGGAGAGATAGGGGGGACATGATAACGACATACAAAATACTGAGAGGAATTGACAAGGTGGACAAAGACAGGATGTTCCAGAGATTGGACACAGTAACAAGGGGACACAGTTGGAAGCTTAAGACACAGATGAATCACAGGGATGTTAGGAAGTATTTCTTCAGCCACAGTAGTCAGTAAGTGGAATAGTTTGGGAAGCGATGTAGTGGAGGCAGGATCCATACATAGCTTTAAGCAGAGGTATGATAAAGCTCACGGCTCAGGGAGAGTGACCTAGTAGCGATCAGTGAAGAGGCGGGGCCAGGAGCTCGGACTCGACCCCCGCAACCTCAACTAGGTGAGTACAACTAGGTGAGTACACACACACACACACACACAAAAAAAAAAAAAAAAAAAAAAAAAAAAAAAAAAAAAGGGGGACTACGCGGGAATGAAGAACTTCCTGAACGGGGCTCAGTGGGACAGAGAACTGGCAGGGAAATCAGTAAACGATGGAATACGAGACAATAATATGCAAGGAAGTTGATGGGAGGTTTGTACCCAAGAGTAACAGGAATAATGAAAAAGCCAGGATGAGCCCATGGTTCACCCAAAGTTGCAGAGAGGCCAAAACCTAGTGTGCTAGGGAATGGAAAAAATATAGAAGGCAAAGGACCCAGGAGAATAAGGAGAGCAGTCTTAGTGCCAGAAATAAAAATGCACAGGTAAGAAGGGAGGCCCAACGACAATATGAAAACGAAATAGTAGCGAAAGCCAAATCTGACACGAAGCTGTTGTACAGCCACATCAGGAAGAAAACAGTCAAGGACCAGGTAATCAGGCTGAGGAATAAAGGAGGAGAGGTCACAAGAAACGACCGAGAAGTATGTGAATAGGAACTCAACATGAGATTCAACGAAGTGATCACAGAGGAGACAGAAGGGACGGAAGACGGAGAGGCGGGGTTCACCATCAAGTGCTGGACACAATACATACAACCGAGGAAGAAGTGAAGAGGCTGCTGAGCGAGCTAGATACCTCAAAGGCGATGGGACCTGGTAAGATCTCTCCATGGGTCCTGAGAGAGGGTGCAGAGGCGCTATGTGTATCCCTAACAACATGTGCAACTCTTGGGTATCTTTATTGAGGAAACGTTTCGCCACACAGTGGCTTCATCAGTCCATACGTAGGAGAAACTTGAAGAACAGGAGGAGAATGAGGTAATCAGTCCCTCAACCTTGAGTCGATGTGTTCAGTCCATCAATCTTGAGTAGAATACGGCATATGAGCGAAGAAGCAGCTTATAAACCGTATGGCAGGAGAGGTGCAGCAGTCATAGGTGGAGTCACATTTGTTCAATGTGGAAGTAGGTCGTGCCCAAGAATTAGGCAAGCGAAGAATTCCTAAGTATTAAGATCCCAAGAAGTTGCAGTGTCTGACAGGTTTGTAGATGAATGGTTCAGAGAACCGACATGTTGATAAATTAGACACATGTGCAACTCTTGGGTATCTTTATTGAGGAAACGTTTCGCCACACAGTGGCTTCATCAGTCCATACGTAGGAGAAACTTGAAGAACAGGAGGAAAATGAGGTAATCAGTCCTTCAACCTTGAGTCGATGTGTTCAGTATATCAATCTTGAGTAGAATACGGCATATGAGCGAAGAAGCAGCTTATAAACCACTTAGAAGCCACTGTGTGGCGAAACGTTTTCTCAATAAAGATACCCAAGAGTTGCACATGTGTCTAATTTATCAACATGTCGGTTCTCTGAACCATTCATCTACAAACCTGTCAGACACTGCAACTTCTTGGGATCTTAATACTTAGGAATTCTTCGCTTGCCTAATTCTTGGGCACGACCTACTTCCACATTGAACAAATGTGACTCCACCTATGACTGCTGCACCTCTCCTGCCATACGGTTTATAAGCTGCTTCTTCGCTCATATGCCGTATTCTACTCAAGATTGATGGACTGAACACATCGACTCAAGGTTGAGGGACTGATTACCTCATTCTCCTCCTGTTCTTCAAGTTTCTCCTACGTATGGACTGATGAAGCCACTGTGTGGCGAAACGTTTCCTCAATAAAGATACCCAAGAGTTGCACATGTGTCTAATTTATCAACATGTCGGTTCTCTGAAAAATTCATCTGCAAATCCCTAACAACAATATTCAACAAATCTATCGAAACAGGGAGATTACCTGAGGTATGGAAGACAGCAAATGTAGTCCCAATTTTTAATAAAGGAGATAGACAAGAAGAACTAAACTATAGACCAATGTCACTGGCATGTATAGAATGCAAAGTCAGGGAGAAGATTATCAAGCGAAGAGTGGTGGAACACCTAGAAAGAAATGAGTTTATCAACAACAGCCAACACGGTTTCAGGGTCTTGAAATCCTGTGTCACAAACCTACTGGAGTTCTATGACAGGGTGACAGCAGTAAGACAAGAGAGAGGGGTGAGTAGATTGCATTTTCTTGGACTGTAAGAAGGCGTATGACACAGTTCCACACAAGAGATTAGTGCAAAAACTGGAGGACCAGGTTGGGATAACAGGGAAGGCACTACAGTGGATCAGGGAATACCTATCAGGAAGACAGCAGCGAGTCATGGTACGAGGCGAGGTGTCAGAGTGGGTGCCTGTGACGGCTGGGGTTCCACAAATGTCAGTCCTAAGACCGGTGCTATTTCTGGTATTTGTGAACGACATGACGGAAGGAATAGACTCCGAAGTGTCCCTGTTTGCAGATGATGTGAAGTTAATGAGAAGAATTCTATCGGACGAGGACCAGGCAGAACTACAAAGGGATCTGGACAGGCTGCAGGCCTGGTCCAGCAATTGGCACCTGGAGTTCAACCCCACCAAGTGCAAAGCCATGAAGATTGGGGAAGGGCAAAGAAGACCGCAGACGGAGTACAGTCTAGGGGGCCAGAGACTACAAACCTCACTCAAGGAAAAAGATCTTGGGGTGAGTATAACACCAGGCACATCTCCTGAAACGCACATCAACCAAATAACTGCTGCAGCATATGGGCGCCTAGCAAACCTAAGAACAGCATTCCGCCATCTTTATAAGGAATCGTTCAAGACCCTGTACACTGTGTACGTTAGGCCCATATTAGAGTATGCGGCACCAGTTTGAAACCCACACCTAGCCAAGCACGTAAAGAAACTAGAGAAAGTCCAAAGGTTTGCAACAAGACTAGTCCCAGAGCTAAGGCGTATGTCCTTCAAGGAGAAGTTAAGGGAAATCAACCTGACGACACTGGAGGACAGGAGAGACAGGGATAACATGATAACGACATATAAAATACTGAGAGGAATTGACAAGGTGGACAGAGACAGAATGTTCCAGAGATGGGACACAGCAACAAGGGCACATAGTTGAAAGTTGAAGACACATATGAATCACAGGGATGTCAGGAAGCTGAATAGTTTGGGAAGCGATGTAGTGGAGGCAGGATCCATACATAGCTTTAAGCAGAGGTATGATAAAGCTCACGGTTCAGGGAGAGTGACCTAGTAGCGGCCAGTGAGGAGTCGGGGCCAGGAGCTATGACTCGACCCTTGCAACCACAACTAGGTGAGTACAACTAGGTGAGCACGCACACACACACACACACACACACACACACACACACACAAACCACTAACAGAGTGACATTAATAATTACTACTTACACCAATAATTATTTTTTTTAATTTTCATAAGCCTCATCCAAAGTTCATCGTGCCAGTAATATTTTGCAACAAAACCTTCATAATTATGAAGTTTTAGTAGCAAACTTTAGATACAATTATTTCGGAGAGAGAACATGTAATGATTCAAAAGCTGGATTATTATAAATCTTTTATATAACTGAAAGGATTGTTGTTGACTGGTAACAGATAATTATTTACACATCTAATTAATTGCGAATATAAATTGTTTAATGTTTGTATATGAATGAGGTTGTTTCAGTACTGCGTCTGTTAAGATAATATGAATATATTATGTCAGAGTTCAATGTTTTATGTCTATATGTGCAGACTACAGCTTTACTATTTGATGGTGTGTGTGTCTGTACCTTCTCCTGGAGTCCCGAGCCTGTGCTCCGTTTATGGTCTTCTTTACCTGTTCTCAATATTTATAACTATTAATTTTTTTGGATTTAAATTATATTAGCCACCTGCCAAACCAGGTCCCTTTGTTGCTTTTCCTGTCCTCTCAATTTTGTACTCTCTTTAATACTCTCACTTCAACAGAATCCTTGGCTTAATATCTAGAAGTATAAATAATAGAAGTCCTCAGGTTGTTCTTCAACTCTATACATCCTTGGTTAGGCCTCACTAAGATTATATTGCGTAGTTCTGGTCAGCGTATTACAGAATGGATATAAATGCACTGGAAAACGTACAGAGGAGGATGACAAATCTTCCCTATGAGGATAGACTGAGGGCCCTGAATGTGCACTCTCTCGAAAGGCGTAGAATTAGGGGGGATATGATCGAGGTGCATAAATGGAAAACAGGAATAAATAAAGGGGATGTAAATAGCGTGCTGAAAATTTCCAGCCAAGACAGGGCTCACAGCAATGGTTCTAAGATTCAGGAAGGATATAGGAAAGCACTGGTTTGGCAATAGTGTTGTGGATGAGTGGAACAAGCTCCCGAGTACAGTTATAGAGGCTAAAACGTTGTGTAGTTTTAAAAATAGATTAGATAAATACATGAGTGGGTGTGGGTGGGTGTGAGTTGGACCGGGCTAACTTGTGCTGCTAAGTTTGATGCCGTGTTCCTTAAGTGGAAGTGACCTGACTAGGTGGGTCATCGGGCTTATCCGGGGGGTGGGACATGGACCTGCTTCGCATGGGTCAGTAGGCCTGCTGCAGTGTTTCTTCTTTATTTTCTTATGCAAACAGGGATACTTCTGACTGCTTCTTGTCATGGTTCTGACATTCACCAAGAAATAGTACCAGTTATAATACCAATTCTTGTGGATCCCGCCTCCTTCCCTTCATCTTAAGGCATTCCAGCACCTCTTCTCGGACATTCACTGTTTTCATTCCTATTAGGAATTCCTCGATCCGCTGTAGTGCTAACCTTATGTCTCCCTGCTTCTCTAACTTTTACCTCTCTCTCATATGTGGTACTGTATCTCAAGCTTTCTTACAGTCTAAAGATACGTAATCAACATGTCACTCTCATTCTCTCCCCCTTTGTCTTGTGTTTCGTAAGTCTCTTCAGGAAGTCAATCCCGCGTCAGATCGAATGCAAATATTGCTGCAAACCTCCATCTTATTTACTTTTTGTGTGTGCTTGAATAGTTGCGGATTTCCTGCTGGTTCTGCTGACTACAAGATGTACATACTGTACATTGTGCACAATCTTCTAAATTAATCTTCGTTCAAGTTCCTGAAAGCTGTTTTAGGTTACCTAGATTTTCATATGTAGTTGAAGTTAAGTTATTAGTTTATACTTGTGGATGATGTTAGGTTAGGTAAGATTCGTCAGGAAACAGGACAAATGTTTCCTGACGTGGGTTTAGTCATATGACGACCCGCCACTACAGCTTTTGCTCATCAGACTGAGGCCTTCCTCTGGCTTACCCATCTACCCCTTTAAAAATTAAGACTAATAACTGTGGATGATTTACTTTGTCTGTGGCCTTATAATGAGAGTGCTAATGACTTCCTACCTAGATTAAACTCGCTGATCCCTTCATTATTAAATTCATTATAGTATGTGATGAAAATGGAATAATTACGATTCTGGATAATACACATCTATAGATCTGGTACAACAATAAAATTTAATGTTCATCACAAGCCTACTAACATATGTTCATACAGATATTACTATTTGAATCACCAAATACGTAATGAACAGAGTGTATTTACTTCTATGTTTTTGAGATCCCTTAGGATTTGCAGCTCTGAATTCTCTGATGGGAAGTTAAGAAACCTTTGATATTGCTGAGAGGCTTACAATATCAGCGAGTAATTATCGATAAATTTTTTCGTAAAACTAAAAAAAAAAAAAACTATAAGACAAAGCCTAACTCCCAGTATAAGCTCGAGAGCTTGCTGGTAGCCTAACTCCCAGTATAAGCTCGAGAACTTGCTGGTTGAATAACTCCCAGTATAAGCTCGAGAACTTGCTGGTTGAATAACTCCCAGTATAAGCTCGAGAACTTGGTGGTAGCCTAACTCCCAGTATAAGCTCGAAAACTTGCTGGTAGCCTAACTCCCAGTATAAGCTCGAGAACTTGCTGGTAGCCTAACTCCCAGTATAAACTCGAGAACTTGCTGGTAGCCTAACTCCTAGTATAAGCTCGAGAACTTGCTGGTAGCCTAACTCCCAGTATAAGCTTGACAACTTGCTGGTAGCCTAACTCCCAGTATATGCTTGACAACTTGCTGGTAGCCTAACTCCCAGTAGAAGCTCGAGAACTTGCTGGTAGCCTAACTCCTAGTATAAGCTCGAGAACTTGCTGGTAGCCTAACTCCTAGTATAAGCTCGAGAACTTGCTGGTAGCCTAACTCCCAGTATAAGCTTGACAACTTGCTACTAGCCTAACTCCCAGTATAAGCTTGACAACTTGCTGGTAGCCTAACTCCTAGTATAAGCTCGATAACTTGCTGGTAGCCTAACTCCTAGTATAAGCTCGAGAACTTGCTGGTAGCCTAACTCCCAGTATAAGCTTGACAACTTTCTGGTAGCCTAACTCCCAGTATAAGCTTGACAACTTGCTGGTAGCCTAACTCCCAGTATAAGCTTGACAACTTGCTTGTAGCCTAACTCCCAGTATAAGCTTGACAACTTGCTGGTAGCCTAACTCCCAGTCAACAGGAAGGGTTGTGGAGTAGCGATGTATGTCAGAGACAATTTAAATTGTTGTTAGACAAGATATAAAAGTAGAAGCGTCAGCCACTGAATCTGTTTGGTTACAGCTTCTCGAGGGCCGAGAAAAACTAATTTTGGGTGTGATTTACAGGGCCCCAAATCTTGAAAGGGAGTGCAGTAAACTTCTATGGGACGAAATTCGTAAGGCATCTACATACGAAAATGAGAGTAAGACACATGTGCAACATCTGGGTATCTTTATTGTAGACGTTTCGCCATCCAGTGGCTTTATCAATACAAATTCTAGGACATAACTTGAAGACAGAATAACTATGTACAGAAGATGAGGTAATCAGTCCCTCAACCTAGGAGTAGGTGCGAACAGCACCATAGTCGTGGAGACTATGGTGCTGTTCGCACCTACTCCTAGGTTGAGGGACTGATTACCTCATCTTCTGTACATAGTTATTCTGTCTTCAAGTTATGTCCTAGAATTTGTATTGATAAAGCCACTGGATGGCGAAACGTCTACAATAAAGATACCCAGATGTTGCACATGTGTCTTACTCTCATCTTGTCGGTATTATATACCATTCGTACACAACATACGAAAATGTTGTGCTAATGGGAGATTTCAACTATAGACAGGTTGACTGGAGCAATTTGACAGGAAATTTAGAGTCAGGTGACTTTCTTGATACGAACCAGGATTGTTTTTTAAAACAGTTTGTGACAGAGCCAACTAGAGGAAATAACCTCCTTGACTTGGTTCTTGCCAGTAGGGAAACACTAATTAATAATTTTGAGGTTAATGATGAGCTTGGGGAAAGTGATCACAAATCACTCAGTTTTAATATATGGAATTCCCCTAATAATGGCAATCAAGTCTCCGTCCCTGACTTTCGCTTGGCTGATTTCATAGGACTGAAAAATTACTTAGGTGGGCTGAACTGGAATGACCTGACTAAGGGTCAGGTAGGTGGTGATGGTTGCCGATATGATGCTTTCCAGGGGATAGTTCTAGCTGCTCAGTCAAATTATGCTCCAAATAGGGAAATCAGATCAAACACAAATGATCCTAAATGGATGAACAATAGATTAAAATATCTGATTGGTCAAAAAAGAGGCATATATAGGCAAATCAAAAGAGGAGAGGGGCAATCAAGAAATCGATATATTCAGTTAAAGAGAGAAATAAAAAAGGGAATTAGAAAAGCATAAAGAGATTATGAGGTTAAAGTTGCAAGAGAATCGAAGACTAACCCAAAAGGATTCTTTCAGGTATACAGAAGTAAGATCAGGGACAAGATAGGCCCACTCAAAAGTTCCTCGGGTCAGCTCACTGACAGTGATAAGGAAATGTGTAGAATTTTTAACACATACTTCCTCTCAGTTTTTACACAGGAGGATACCAGCGATATTCCATTAATGATAAATTATGTAGAACAGGACGATAATAAACTGTGCACGATTAGGGTCACAAGTGACATGGTCCTTAGGCAAATAGATAAATTAAAACCTAACAAATCCCCAGGCCCTGATGAACTGTATGCAAGGGTTCTAAAGGAATGTAAAGAGGAGCTTAGCACACCTTTGGCTAATCTTTTCAACATATCACTACAAACTGGCATGGTGCCAGATAAGTGGAAAATGGCAAATGTGATACCTATTTTCAAAACAGGTGACAGGTCCTTAGCTTCGAACTATAGACCAATAAGCCTAACCTCCATAGTGGGAAAATTTATGGAATCAATAATTGCCGAGGCAGTTCGTAGCCACCTTGAAAAGCATAAATTAATCAACGAATCTCAGCATGGTTTTACAAAGGGGCGTTCCTGCCTTACGAATTTATTAACTTTTTTCACTAAGGTATTTGAGGAGGTAGATCATGGTAATGAATATGATATTGTGTATATGGACTTCAGTAAGGCTTTTGACAGGGTCCCACATCAGAGACTATTGAGGAAAATTAAGGCATATGGAATAGGAGAAATTTTTTCCTGGATAGAGGCATGGTTGACAAATAGGCAGCAGAGAGTTTGCATAAATGGGGAGAAATCAGAGTGGGGAAGCGTCACGAGCGGTGTTCTGCAGGGGTCAGTGTTGGGCCCCTGCTGTTCACAATCTACATAAACGACATAGATGAGGGCATAAAGAGCGACATCGGCAAGTTTGCCGATGACACCAAAATAGGCCGTCGAATTCTTTCTGACGAGGACATTCGAGCACTCCAGGAAGATTTGAATAGACTGATGCAGTGGTCGGAGAAGTGGCAGATGCAGTTTAATTAGACAAATGCAAAGTTCTAAATGTTGGACAGGACAATAACCAGCACATATAAACTAAATAATGTAGATCTTAATATTACGGATTGCGAAAAAGATTTAGGAGTTCTGGTTAGCAGTAATCTGAAACCAAGACAACAGTGCATAATGTGTTCGCAATAAAGCTAATAGAATCCTTGGCTTCATATCAAGAAGCATAAAAAATTTAGGAGTCCTCAGGTTGTTCTTCAACTCTATACATCCTTGGTTAGGCCTCATTTAGATTATGCTGCACAGTTTTGATCACCGTATTAAAGAATGGATATAAATTCTCTGGAAAATGTACAAAGGAGGATGACAAAGTTGATCCCATGTATCAGAAACCTTCCCTAATGAGGATAGACTAAGGGCCCTGAATCTGCACTCTCTAGAAAGACGTAGAATTAGGGGAGATATGATTGAGGTGTATAAATGGAAGACAGAAATAAATAAAGGGGATGTAAATCTTTCTTTTTTTTCTTTCTGATGACCAGAGCTTTGGTAAGATGGGTAAGGAAGAAGGATGGGTAAGGATGGAAATATTGGAAAAGGGGGGGGGGGGGGGGGGGAGAGGTAGGATATAAAAGGTAAGTGGCCCAACCACTTTGGTGTAATTTAAAAAGTGTATGTGAATTAATAAGATATTCTTTAAGGGGTATAATACTAACCCATCAGAGTCACATAGATATAATAGGTATATAACTACATGACTCTGAATTGGTAGTAATTATACAAGTTGCAATTGCTTTTTTTTTTTTTTTTTCGCGATTGCACAACGGATATTTATACGACAAGAAAGGCAATAGTTTTTTGGCAAGTTTATAAGTTCGTGACAATAGCTTCGTAATGGTGGTGTCCAACGATAGTCAATAGCATAATTTTACATTAGAAAGTTATTTAAGATGTCTCCCTAAATGGGGGCGATAATTTTCTCAGTATACATAGAAGGGTTCTGGTGGTACCCAATCTTCTTCATCCGGTAAGTTGCTCAAAATCATGGGTCGAGGGTAATCATCTTTATGAATAAAACGACGAACCCTCTGTGGGAGAGTCATTCTTTGAGTCCTGTGAGGCGGAGTATTGATGGTGTAATCGGTGGTATTTACCACTTGTATAGGATGTTCTCTATCTGGCATGTATAGTTTCTTGCATTGTATAAAGTTGTTTCTTTTTAGGGGTGTCAAGGCGTACATTTATGGCAGTAATGTCTTGTTGTGTGTGTAAATCTGCCATTTTAACTCTGTCTCTCCTCCTGGTATCGGTAATAAAGCGAAGAGCTCCATTCTGGACCCTTTGTAACCGTAGCATGTTGGTCTTTGTTGTTAATGACATTGGGACACAAGGGTATTCGAGTATAGGTCTTATTATCATTTTATACAGATGTTTTTTGACATGTTGAGGGGCTTCATTGAATCGAAAGAGTCTGCTAAGACCGGCTTTGGCTGTGTTGATCTTTGGGATGTAAATAGTGTGTTGAAAATATCTAGCCTAGACAGGACTCGCAGCAATGGTTTTAAGTTGGAAAAATTCAGATTCAGGAAGGATATAGGAAAGTACTGGTTTGGTAATAGAGTTGTGGATGAGTGGAACAAACTCCCGAGTACAGTTATAGAGGCCAGAACGTTGTGTAGCTTTAAAAATAGGTTGGATAAATACATAAGTGGATATGGGTGGGTGTGAGTTGGACCTGATAGCTTGTGCTACCAGGTCGGTTGCCGTGTTCCTCAAGTCAATGTGACCTGACCTGACTATGTTGGGTGCACTGGCCGGTAGGAGACTTGCACCTGCCTCGCATGGGCCAGTAGGCCTTCTGCAGTGTTCCTTCGTTCTTATGTTCTTATGTTCTTATAAGCTTGACAACTTGCTGGTAGCCTAACTCCCAGTATAAGCTTGACAACTTGCTGGTAGCCTAACTCCCAGTATAAGCTTGACAACTTGCTACTAGCCTAACTCCCACTATAAGCTTGACAACTTGCTGGTAGCCTAACTCCCAGTATAAGCTTGACAACTTGCTACTAGCCTAACTCCCAGTATAAGCTCGACAACTTGCTGGTAGCCTAACTCCCAGTATAAGCTCGACAACTTGCTACTAGCCTAACTCCCAGTATAAGCTCGACAACTTGCTGGTAGCCTAACTCCCAGTATAAGCTTGACAACTTGCTGGTAGCCTAACTCCCAGTATAAGCTTGACAACCTGCTGGTAGCCTAACTCCCAGTATAAGCTTGACAACTTGCTACTAGCCTAACTCCCAGTATAAGCTTGACAACCTGCTGGTAGCCTAACTCCCAGTATAAGCTTGACAACTTGCTGGTAGCCTAACTCCCAGTATAAGCTTGGCAACTTGCTGGTAGCCTAACTCCCAGTATAAGCTTGACAACTTGCTGGTAGCCTAACTCCCAGTATAAGCTCGACAACTTGCTACTAGCCTAACTCCCAGTATAAGCTTGACAACTTGCTGGTAGCTTAACTCCCAGTATAAGCTTGACAACTTGCTGGTAGCCTAACTCCCAGTATAAGCTTGACAACTTGCTGGTAGCCTAACTCCCAGTATAAGCTTGACAACTTGCTGGTAGCCTAACTCCCAGTATAAGCTTGACAACTTGCTACTAGCCTAACTCCCAGTATAAGCTTGACAACTTCCTGGTAGCCTAACTCCCAGTATAAGCTTGACAACTTGCTACTAGCCTAACTCCCAGTATAAGCTTGACAACTTGCTGGTAGCCTAACTCCCAGTATAAGCTTGACAACTTGCTACTAGCCTAACTCCCGGTATAAGCTTGACAACTTGCTGGTAGCCTAACTCCCAGTATAAGCTCGACAACTTGCTACTAGCCTAACTCCCAGTATAAGCTTGACAACTTGCTACTAGCCTAACTCCCAGTATAAGCTTGACAACTTGCTGGTAGCCTAACTCCCAGTATAAGCTTGACAACTTGCTGGTAGCCTAACTCACAGTATAAGCTTGACAACTTGCTGGTAGCCTAACTCCCAGTATAAGCTTGACAACTTGCTGGTAGCCTAACTCCCAGTATAAGCTTGACAACTTGCTACTAGCCTAACTCCCAGTATAAGCTTGACAACTTGCTGGTAGCCTAACTCCCAGTATAAGCTTGACAACTTGCTGGTAGCCTAACTCCCAGTATAAGCTTGACAACTTGCTGGTAGCCTAACTCCCAGTATAAGCTTGACAACTTGCTGGTAGCCTAACTCCCAGTATAAGCTTGACAACTTGCTGGTAGCCTAACTCCCAGTATAAGCTTGACAACTTGCTGGTAGCCTAACTCCCAGTATAAGCTTGACAACTTGCTGGTAGCCTAACTCCCAGTATAAGCTTGACAACTTGCTGGTAGCCTAACTCCCAGTATAAGCTTGACAACTTGCTGGTTATACCAGATACTGAAAGAACCTCATCTCCCACAACCTCTTGAAAACATTAATGTTAAAGTTAGTCTTAAAATACGGCAGCGCTGTGAAACAAAACTTAATTAAAAACTCTGCAAAAGAATATTTGGGTTAATGGCCGGAAATCTTTAATTTAAATTATCTGTGCGTTTTTTCCATTTACACAGCGGTTTTTATGTGTCGTGCCTAAAAAGCCGTACCTGATAAATACAAAAAATTTTTTTTTAAATAGACTTGTAAAAACAAATGTTTTACTTATTATAAATAATTTTTCACTTAAAATCAATGAAATGCATTTTTTTACTTTATGTTCAAAACGACTTTTGCAGATTTATGGAAAAAGAAAATCACTCTGCATATTCGGCAGAAAACACCAGTCCTTTTCACACCTAATTCACCAGTTTAGCTTATTCACGGCAATATATATATATATATATATATATATATATATATATATATATATATATAATATATATATATATATATATATATATATGCAATAAGATCACAGTAAGCAGGTGATTTCAGAATATGCAAAACAACCACTGTGAAAGAATAGAGAAATTCCAAGCGCTTTCGTGACTACTCACATTATCAATGTGAGTAGTCACGAAAGCGCTTGGAATTTCTCTATTCTTTCACAGTGGTTATTTTGCATATATATATATATATATATATATATATATATATATATATATATATATATATATATATATATATATATATATATATAATATATATATATATATATATATATATTATATATATATAAATATATATATATATATATATATATAAATATATTATATATATATATATATATAATATATATATATATATATATATATAATAATATATATATATATATATATATATAAATATAATATATATATTTATATATATATATATAATATAATAATATATATATATATAATATATATAAATATATATATATATATATATATATATATATATATATATATATATATATATATATATATATATATATATATATATATATATATATATATATATATAAATATATATATATATATATATATATATATATAAATATATATATATATATATATATATATATATATATATTAATATATATCATATTTTTCGTTTTTTCTGAAATACGATACGTTTTGTCTTTTAAGTCGCTTTGACTATTACAGTCAACAAATGCTCAATCGTTTGGCTTTTATTCTGATAAATGATTTATTTTTAAATTGTAAAATTTAGCAAAAATAAATATTTTTTCATAGGGTTTTATTTCCATATTTCTATGAACATGGTAGTTGTTCCGACTTGAATATTAATACCAAGTTATATAATATATATATATATATATATATATATATATATATATATATATATATATATATATATATATATATTATATATATATCAATCACTCCATCACTGTCTTGCCAGAAGGGTGCTTTACACTACAGTTTTTAAACTGCAACATTAACAACCCCCTCCTTCAGAGTGCAGGCACTGTACTTCCCATCTCCATGACTCAAGTCCGGCCTGCCGGTTTCCTTGAACCCCTTCATAAATGTTACTTTGCTCACACTCCAACAGCACGTCAAGTATTAAAAACCATTTGTCTCCATTCACTCCTATCAAACACGCTCACGCATACCTGCTGGAAGTCCAAGCCCTCGCACACAAAACCTCCTTTACCCCCTCTCTCCAACCCTTCCTAGGCCGACCCTACCCCGCCTTCCTTCCACTACAGACTGATACACTCTTGAAGTCATTCTGTTTCGCTCCATTCTCTCTACATGTCCGAACCACCTCAACAACCCTTCCTCAGCCCTCTGGACAACAGTTTTGGTAATCCGCACCTCCTCCTAACTTCCAAACTACGAATTCTCTGCATTATATTCACACCACACATTGCCCTCAGACATGACATCTCCACTGCCTCCAGCCTTCTCCTCGCTGCAACATTCATCACCCACGCTTCACACCCATATAAGAGCGTTGGTAAAACTATACTCTCATACATTCCCCTCTTTGCCTCCAAGGACAAAGTTCTTTGTCTCCACAGACTCCTAAGTGCACCACTCACTCTTTTTCCCTCATCAATTCTATGATTCACCTTATCTTTCATAGACCCATCCGCTGACACGTCCACTCCCAAATATCTGAATACGTTCACCTCCTCCATACTCTCTCCCTCCAATCTGATATTCAATCTTTCATCACCTAATCTTTTTGTTATCCTCATAACTTTACTCTTCCTGTATTCACCTTTAATTTCTTCTTTGCACACCCTACTTAATTCATCCACCAATCTCTGCAACTTCTCTTCAGAATCTCCCAAGAGCACAGTGTCATCAGCAAAGAGCAGCTGTGACAACTCCCACTTTGTGTGTGATTCTTTATCTTTTAACTCCACGCCTCTTGTCAAGACCCTCGCATTTACTTCTCTTACAACCCCATCTATAAATATATTAAACAACCACGGTGACATCACACATCCTTGTCTAAGGCCTACTTTTACTTGGAAATAGTTTCCCTCTTTCCTACATACTCTAACTTGAGCCTCACTATCCTCGTAAAAACTCTTCACTGCTTTCAGTACCTACCTCCTAACCATACACTTGCAACATCTGCCACATTGCCCCCCTATCCCCCTGTCATACGCCTTTTCCAAATCCATAAATGCCACAAAGACCTCTTTAGCTTATCTAAATACTGTTCACTTATATGTTTCACTGTAAACACCTGGTCCACACACCCCCTACCTTTCCTAAAGCCTCCTTGTTCATCTGCTATCCTATTCTCCGTCTTACTCTTAATTTCTTTCAATAATAACTCTACCATACACTTTACCAGGTATACTCAGCAGACTTATCCCCTATAATTTTTGCACTCTCTTTTATCCCCTTTGCCTTTATACAAAGGGAACTATGCATGCTCTCTGCCAATCCCTAGGTACCTTACCCTCTTCCATACATTTATTAAATAATTGCACCAACCACTCCAAAACTATATCCCCACCTGCTTTTAACATTTCTATCTTTATCCCATCAATCCCGGCTGCCTTATCCCCTTTCATTTTACCTACTGCCTCACGAACTTCCCCCACACTCACAACTGGCTCTTCCTCACTCCTACAAGATGTTATTCCTCCTTGTCCTATACACGAAATCACAGCTTCCCTATCTTCATCAACATTTAACAATTCCTCAAAATATTCCCTCCATCTTCCCAATACCTCTAACTCTCCATTTAATAACTCTCCTCTCCTATTTTTAACTGACAAATCCATTTGTTCTATAGGCTTTCTTAACTTGTTAATCTCACTCCAAAACTTTTTCTTATTTCAACAAAATTTGTTGATAACATCTCACCCACTCTCTCATTTGCTCTCTTTTTACATTGCTTCACCATTCTCTTAACCTCTCTCTTTTTCTCCATATACTCTTCCCTCCTTGCATCACTTCTACTTTGTAAAAACTTCTCATATGCTAACTTTTTCTCCCTTACTACTCTCTTTACATCATCATTCCACCAATCGCTCCTCTTCCCTCCCGCACCCACTTTCCTGTAACCACAAACTTCTGCTGAACACTCTAACACTACATTTTTAAACCTACCCCATACCTCTTCGACCCCATTGCCTATGCTCTCATTAGCCCATCTATCCTCCAATAGCTGTTTATATCTTACCCTAACTGCCTCCTCTTTTAGTTTATAAACCTTCACCTCTCTCTTCCCTGATGCTTCTATTCTCCTTGTATCCCATCTACCTTTTACTCTCAGTGTAGCTACAACTAGAAAGTGATCTGATATATCTGTGGCCCCTCTATAAACATGTACATCCTGAAGTCTACTCAACAGTCTTTTATCTACCAATACATAATCCAACAAACTACTGTCATTTCGCCCTACATCATATCTTGTATACTTATTTATCCTCTTTTTCTTAAAATATGTATTACCTATAACTAAACCCCTTTCTATACAAAGTTCAATCAAAGGGCTCCCATTATCATTTACACATGGCACCCCAAACTTACCTACCACACCCTCTCTAAAAGTTTCTCCTACTTTAGCATTCAGGTCCCCTACCACAATTACTCTCTCACTTGGTTCAAAGGCTCCTATACATTCACTTAACATCTCCCAAAATCCTCTCTCTCTCCTCTGCATTCCTCTCTTCTCCAGGTGCATACACGCTTATTATGACCCACTTCTCGCATCCAACCTTTACTTTAATCCACATAATTCTTGAATTTTTTCACATTCATATTCTCTTTTCTCCTTCGATAACTGATATTTAACATTACTGCTACCCCTTCCTTTGCTCTAACTCTCTCAGATACCCCAGATTTAATCACATTTATTTTCCCCCACTGAAACTCTCCTACCCCCTTCAGCTTTGTTTCGCTTAGGGCCAGGACATCCAACTTCTTTTCATTCATAACATCAGCAATCATCTGTTTCTTGTCATATATATATATATATATATTATATATATATATATATATATATATATATATATATATATATATATATATATATATATATTATATATATATATATATATATATTATATTATATATATATATATATAATATATATATATATATATATATATATAATGTATATTATATATATATATATATATATATATATATATATTATATATATATATATATTATATATATATATATATATATATATATATATATATATATATCTCATCCCCTGCATGCATCAGCCTTACTAGAGATTTGAACAATGCAAGGAATTCGCGAGAGCATGCGAAATATACACAAACACTGATCTCTGGCTGAAGGAGACTCGAACCTACGAACCTTAGGACAAGGTACGCAGTGCTTACCAATCTATCCCACTGGACCAATACCTTGGCGTGTAGCGTATGCTGCACGCCAAGGTATTGGTCCAGTGTGGATAGATTGGTAAAGCACTGCGTACCTTGTCCTAAGGTTCGTAGGTTTCGAGTCTCCTTCAGCCAGAGATCAGTGTTTGTGTATATTTCGCATGCTCTCGCGAATTCCTTGCATTGTTCAAATCTCTAGTAAGGCTGATGCATGCAGGGGATGAGATGAAAAGCTGTAAGCCTTCTTCCTGAAAGCTGGCTGCCTTGGATCAAAACGTGTAGCGCATGCTGCACGCCAAGGTATTGGTCCAGTGTGGATAGATTGGTAAAGCACTGCGTACCTTGTCCCTAAGGTTCGTAGGTTCGAGTCTCCTTCAGCCAGAGATCAGTGTTTGTGTATATTTCGCATATATATATATATATATTATATATATATATATATATATATATATATATATATATATATATATATATATATTATAATATATACGTACAATGTTTCTCACTCACAAACACACACACAGACACTACAGTCCTGTATCACTAACGTGTATAGTATGCAAGGTCATGTAGAAGATCATCAGGAGGAGAGTTGTGGGGCACATGGAAAGAAACAAGTGTATAATTGACAACCAGCACGGTTTCAGGGAAGGAAAATCCTGTGTCACAAACCTACTAGAGTTTTATGACAAGGTGACAGAAGTAAGACAAGAGAGAGAGGGGTGGATCGACTGCGTATTTTTGGACTGCAAGAAGGCCTTCGACACAGTTCCTCACAAGAGGTTACTGCAAAAGCTAGAGGACCAGGCACACATAACAGGAAAGGCACTGCAATGGATCAGAGAATATCTGACAGGGAGGCAACAACGAGTCATGGTACGCGACGAGGTGTCAGAGTGGGCGTCTGTGACAAGCGGGGTTCCACAGGGGTCAGTCCTAGGACCTGTGCTGTTCTTGTATACGTGAACGACATAACGGAAGGGATAGACTCAGAAGTGTTCTTTTTTTGCAGATGATGTGAAGTTAATGAGTAGAATCAAATCGGATGAGGATCAGGCAAGACTACAAAGAGACCTGGACAGGCTACAAGCCTGGTCCAGCAACTGGCTCCTTGAATTTAACCCTGCCAAATGCAAAGTCATGAAGATTGGGAAGGCAAAGAAGACTGCAGACACAATATAGTTTAGATGGCCAAAGACTGCAAATCTCACTCAAGGAAAAAGATCTGGGGGTGAGTATAACACCGAGCATATCTCCTGAGGCGCACATCAATCAGATAACTGCTGCAGCATAGGGGCGCCTGGCAAACCTACGGATAGCGTTCCGATACCTCAGTAAGGATTCGTTTAAGACTCTGTAACCATCTACGTCAGGCCCATACTGGAGTATGCAGCACCAGTTTGGAATCCACACCTAGTCAAGCACGTCAAGAAATTAGAGAATGTTTCAAAGGTTTGCAACAAGACTAGTCCCAGAGCTACGGGGATTGTCCTATGAAGAAAGGTTGAGGGAAATCGGCCTGACGACACTGGAGGCCAGGAGGGTCAGGGGGGACATGAAACGACATATAAAATACTGCGCGGAATAGACGAGGTGGACAAAGACGGGATGTTCCAGAGATGGGACACAGACACAAGAGGTCACAATTGGAAGTTGAAGACTCAGATGAATCAAAGGGATGTTAGGAAGTATTTCTTCACTCATAGAGTAGTCAGGCCATGGAATAGCCTAGAAAGTGATGTGGAGGCAGGAACCATACATAGTTTTAAGGCGAGGTATGATAGAGCTCATGGGGCAGGGAGAGAGAGGACCTAGTAGCAATCAGCGAAGAGGCGGGGCCAGGAGCTGTGAATCGACCCCTGCAACCACAAATAGGTGAGTACACCCACACTCTTGGCAGTCATATAACCATAATAAGGTACACACCAGCGAGGACACACCAGCGAGGACACACAAGCGAGGACACACAAGCGAGGAGGACACACAAGCGAGGAGGACACACCAGGGAGGACACACCAGGGAGGAGGACACACCAGGGAGGAGGACACACCAGGGAGGACACACCACGAAGGAGGACGCACCAGGGAGGAGGACACACCAGTTAGGACACACCAGCGAGGACAAGCCAGCGAGGACACACCAGCGAGGACACACCAGGGTGGAGGACGCACCAGGGAGGAGGACACACCAATGAGGAGGGCACACCAGCAAGGACACACCAGTGAGGACAGACCAGCGAGGACGACACACCAGCGAGGGGGACATACGAGCGAGGAGGACACACCAGCGAGGAGGACACACCAGCGAGGACGACACACAAGCGAGGACGACACACCAGCGAGGACGACACACCAGCGAGGACGACACACCAGCGAGGACGACACACCAGCGAGGACGACACACCAGCGAGGACGACACACCAGCGAGGAAACACCAGAGAGGACATCCAGAGGATGGGAAGTTCTTATCGATCCCTTCCGCTGTGACGGAGGAAAACGAGAGAGGTGAGGAAGGTTAGGAAGGTGAGGAAAGTTAGGAAGGTGAGGAAGGTGAGGAAGGTTAGGAAGGTGAGGAAGGTGAGGAAGGTTAGGAAGGTGAGGAAAGTTAGGAAGGTGAGGAAGGTGAGGAAGGTTAGGAAGGTGAGGAAGGTTAGGAAGGTGAGGAAGGTTAGGAAGGTGAGGAAAGTTAGGAAGGCGAGAAAGGTCAGGAAGGTGAGGAAAGTTAGGAAGGTGAGGAAGGTGAGGAAGGTTAGGAAGGTGAGGAAGGTTAGGAAGGTGAGGAAGGTTAGGAAGGTGAGGAAAGGTGAGTATGGTGAAGAAGCTGAGGCAGGTTAGGAAGGTGAGGCATGTTAGGAAGGTGAGGAATGTTAGGAAGGTGAGGAAGGTTAGGAAGGTGAGGCAGGTTAGGAAGGTGAGTATGGTGAGGCAGGTTAGGAAGGTGAGGAAGGTGAGTATGGTGAGGCAGGTTAGGAAGGTGAGGAAGGTGAGTATGGTGAGGCAGGTGAAGATGGTTAGGAAGGTGAGGAAAGTGTGGAAGGTTAGGAAGGTGAGGAAGGTTAGAAGGTGAGGAGGTTAGGAAGGTGAGGAAGGTTAGGAAGGTGAGGAAGGTTAGGAAGGTGAGGAAGGTTAGGAAGGTGAGGATGGTGAGGAAGGTTAGGAAGGTGAGGAAGGTTAGGAAGGTGGGGATGGTGAGGAAGGTTAGGAAGGTGGGGATGGTGAGGAAGGTGAGGAAGGTGAGGAAGGCTAGGAGGTGAGGAAGCTGAGGAAGGTTAGGAAGGTGAGGAAGCTGAGGAAGGTTAGGAAGGTGAGGAAGGTGACGAAGGTTTTAGGAAGGTTAGGAAGGTGAGGATGGTGAGGAAAAGGGGAGGTGGGTTAGGAAGGTTAGGAAGGTGAGGAAGGTTAGGAAGGTGAGGAAGGTTAGGAAGGTGAGGAAGGTGAGGAAAGTTAAGAAGGTGAGGAAGGTTAGGAAGGTGAGGAAGGTTGAGAAAGGTGAGAAAGGTGAGGAAGGTTAGGAAGGTGAGGAAGGTTAGGAAGGTGAGGAAGGTTAGGAAGGTGAAGATGGTTAGGAAGGTGAGGAAAGTGTGGGAAGGGTTAGGAAAGTGAGGAAGGTTAGGACGGTGAGGAAGGTTAGGAAGGTTAGGAAGGTGAGGAAGGTTAGGAAGGGAGGAGGTGAGGATGGTGAGGAAGGTTAGGAAGGTGAGGAAGGTTAGGAAGGTGGGATGGTGAGGAAGGTTAGGAAGGTGGGGATGGTGAGAAGGTGAGTGAAGGTGAGGAAGGTTTTAGGAAGGTGAGGAAGGTTAGGAAGGTGAGGAAGTTTGAGGAAGGTTGAGGAAGGTTAGGAAGGTTAGGAAGGTGAGATGGTGAGGAAGGGGAGGTGGGTTAGGAAGTGAGAAGGTTAGGAAGGTTAGGAAGGTGAGGAAAGTTAAGAAGGTGAGGAAGGTAGGAAGGTGAGGAGAGGTGAGGAAGGTGAGAAAGGTGAGAAAGGTTAGGAAGGTGAGGAAGGTTAGGAAGGAGAGGAAGGTTAGGAAGGCGAGGAAGGTTAGGAAGCCGAGGAAGGTTAGGAAGGTGAGGAAGGTTAGGAATGGTGAGGAAGATGAGGAAGGTTAGGAAGGTGAGGAGGTTAGTAGATGAGATTGGTGAGGAAGGTTAGGAAGGTGAGGATGGTGAGGAATGTTACGACGGTGGGGAAGGTTCAGGAAGGTAAGTTAGGAGGTGAGAAGGTTAGGTAGGTGAGGAAGGCTAGGAAGGTTGAGGGATGGTGAGGAAGGTGAGGAGTGTGAGAAATGTTAGGTAAGGTGAGATGTCAGGAAAGTCAGGTGGTGAGGAATGTTAGGAAGGTGAGGTGGTCAGGAAGGTTAGGATTGTCAGGAAGGTTAGGAATGTGAGGAAGGTGAGGAGGTTAGGAAGGTGAGGAAAGGTGAGGTAGGTGGAAGGAAGGGTGAGGATGGTGAGGAAGGTGAGGATGGTTAGGAAGGTGAGGATGGTGAGGAAGGTTAGGAAGTGTGAGGTGAAGGTTAGGAAGGTGAGGAAGGTTGGAAGGTGAGGATGGTGAGGAAGGTTGAAAGGTGTGGATGGTGAGGAAGATTAGGAAGGTGAGGATGGTGAGGAAGGTTAGGATTGTCAGGAAGGTTGAGGAATGTGAGGAAGGTGAGGAAGGTTAGAAGGTGATGGAAGGTGAGGAAGGTTGGGAATGGTGGAGGAAGGTGGGGATGGTTAGGAAGGTGAGGATGGTGAGGACGGTTAGGAGGTTGAGGAGGTTAGGAAAGGGTTTGAGGAAGGTTGGGAAGGTGAGGATGGTTGAGGAAGGTTGAAAGGTGTGGATGTTTGGGAAGATTAGGAAGGTGGGATGGTGGGAAGCGTTGGAAGGTGAGGATGGTGAGAAGTTAGGAAGGTGAGGATGGTTAGGAAGGTTAGGAAGGTGTAGGAAGGTGAGGAGGTTAGGAAGTAAGCAAGTGTATGATGATGAGAAAGGTGAGGATGGTGAGGAAGGTGAGGATGGTTGAGATGGTGAGGAAGTTTAGGAGGTGAGAAAGGTTAGGAAGGTGAGGAAAGGCAGGAAGGTTAGGAAGGTAAGGAAAGGTAGGAAGGTGAGGAAGGTAAAGAAGGTTAGGAAGGTGAGGAAGGTTAGGAAAGTAAGGAAGGTTAGGAAGGTGAATGACATGAAGGAAGGGATAGACTCAGAAGTGTCCCTGTTTGCAGATAATGTGAAATTAATGAGAAGAATTAAATCGGACGAGGTTCAGACAGGACTACAAAGAGACCTGGACAAGGTACAAGCCTGGTCCAGCAACTGGCTCCTTGAATTTAACCTCCCCAAATGCAAAGTCATGAAGATCGGGGATGGGTAAGCTGTAAGGATAGTCGCTGGATGTGCTGGTTGTCCATGCACTAAGGATAGTCACCGGCGCTGTTACGTCAGCTACTGGGTAGGTGATAATGCTACATCACACTTAACTCTAATCCTGCATTTTCTCGCCTTCCCTGTTTTTTATCCTCCTGTTCTTACCCCTCACCTTCCTGTTGCTGATCCTCTGCTACCACCCCAAACCCCACCTCCACAACCTGCTACGGTAATGAACCTCTGTATCTCATCATTAGTGAGGGAAATATCTTAGTTGCTGGTGTGGCCTAGCGTCCGCTCTTATCTTCCCTACCATAATATTTCCCCTTGTTCTGACGGACCATAATATAACCCTTAGCTCTTACCTATCATAATATAACTCTTAGCTCTTACCTATCATAATATAACCCTTAGCTCTTACCAATCATAATATAACCCTTAGCTCTTACCTATTATAATATAACCCTTAGCTCTTACCAATCATAATATAACCCTTAGCTCTTACCTATTATAATATAACCCTTAGCTCTTACCAATCATAATATAACCCTTAGCTCTTACCTATCATAATATAACCCATAGCTCTTACCTATCATAATATAACCCATAGCTCATACCAATCATAATATAACTCTTAGCTCTTACCTATTATAATATAACCCTTAGCTCTTACCAATCATAATATAACTCTTAGCTCTTACCTATCATAATATAACCCATAGCTCTTACCTATCATAATATAACTCTTAGCTCTTACCTATTATAATATAACCCTTAGCTCTTACCAATCATAATATAACCCTTAGCTCTTACCTATCATAATATAACCCATAGCTCTTACCAATCAAAATATAACCGTTAGCTCTTACCTATCATAATATAACCCATAGCTCTTACCTATCATAATATAACCCATAGCTCTTACCAATCATAATATAACTCTTAGCTCTTACCTATTATAATATAACCCTTAGCTCTTACCAATCATAATATAACTCTTAGCTCTTACCTATTATAATATAACCCTTAGCTCTTACCAATCATAATATAACCCTTAGCTCTTACCTATCATAATATAACCCATAGCTCTTACCAATCATAATATAACTCTTAGCTCTTACCTATTATAATATAACCCTTAGCTCTTACCAATCATAATATAACTCTTAGCTCTTACCTATTATAATATAACCCTTAGCTCTTACCAATCATAATATAACTTTAGCTCTTACCTATTATAATATAACCCTTAGCTCTTACCAATCATAATATAACCCTTAGCTCTTACCTATTATAATATAACCCTTAGCTCTTACCAATCATAATATAACCCATAGCTCTTACCAATCGTAATATAACTCTTAGCTCTTACCTATTTAATATAACCATAGCTCTTACCAATCATAATATAACTCTTAGCTCTTACCTATTATAATATAACCCTTAGCTCTTACCTATTATAATATAACCCTTAGCTCTTACCAATCATAATATAACTCTTAGCTCTTACCTATTATAATATAACCCTTAGCTCTTACCAATCATAAAAATAACCCTTAGCTCTTACCTATCATAATATAACCCATAGCTCTTACCAATCATAATATAACTCTTAGCTCTTACCTATTATAATATAACCCTTAGCTCTTACCAATCATAATATAACCCTTAGCTCTTACCTATTATAATATAACCCTTAGCTCTTACCAATCATAATATAACTCTTAGCTCTTACCTATTATAATATAACCCTTAGCTCTTACCAATCATAATATAACTCTTAGCTCTTACCTATTATAATATAACCTTAGCTCTTACCAATCATAATATAACCCTTAGCTCTTACCTATTATAATATAACCCTTAGCTCTTACCAATCATAATATAACTCTTAGCTCTTACCTATTATAATATAACCCTTAGCTCTTACCAATCATAATATAACCCTTAGCTATTACCTATTATAATATAACCCTTAGCTCTTACCAATCATAATATAACCCTTAGCTCTTACCTATCATAATATAACCCTTAGCTCTTACCTATCATAATATAACCCTTAGCTCTTACCTATTATAATATAACCCTTAGCTCTTACCAATCATAATATAACCCTTAGCTCTTACCAATCATAATATAACTCTTAGCTCTTACCTATTATAATATAACCCTTAGCTCTTACCAATCATAATATAACCCTTAGCTCTTACCTATTATAATATAACCCTTAGCTCTTACCAATCATAATATAACTCTTAGCTCTTACCTATTATAATATAACCCTTAGCTCTTACCAATCATAATATAACCCTTAGCTCTTACCTATTATAATATAACCCTTAGCTCTTACCAATCATAATATAACCCTTACTTCTTACCTATCATAATATAACCCTTAGCTCTTACCTATCATAATATAACCCTTAGCTCTTACCTTTTATAATATAACCCTTAGCTCTTACCTATCATAATATAACCCATAGCTCTTACCAATCATAATATAACTCTTAGCTCTTACCTATTATAATATAACCCTTAGCTCTTACCAATCATAATATAACCCTTAGCTCTTACCTATCATAATATAACCCTTAGCTCTTACCTATCATAATATAACCCTTAGCTCTTACCTATCATAATATAACCCTTAGCTCTTACCTATCATAATATAACCCTTAGCTCTTACCTATCATAATATATTCCTTAGCTCTTACCTATCATAATATAACCCTTAGCTCTTACCTATCATAATATAACCCTTAGTTCTTACCTATCATAATATAACCCTTAGCTCTTACCTATCATAATATAACCCTTAGTTCTTATGTCATAAAGTTAGGCTTGTTCTCATCCACCTTAAAGGAGCCCTCATTTCTCACCTACCATAATATTACCCCGTGTTCTCCTTTATATTAATGTAATCCTTAGTTTTCATTTTCCATAATAGTTATGTTGTTCTTAGCTTCCACAATATGATTCAATTTTTCCCTATGTTCCAAAATTTAATGCCATTTTTCTGTCATAATATTACACCTTGCCCGTATCTTTTACCTGTCAGAATTTTGTTCTTATCAGCTAAAACGAATTTCCTATAATTCAAAGAAACATTTTTACCTTCATACTTTTTGCTCTTACCTAGTAGTACACATCTGGTTCCTGCTTATAAGAATATTACCCATAGTTCTTTTCTATCATAATGCAACCTGACCTGTACTTAACTCAGTCGTAACCTGTACTTAACTCAGTGGTGACCTGTATTTAGCTCTGTGAGGAAGTGTCTTGTGTGCTCCCCGTGGACTGAACCAAGTTGCCCTCCATCGAGCAACTTTACCAGCAGCTTAAGGAAGAATTGAGAGTAGCGAAGATGGAGATACGGCGATTGGCTGAGGGAAACAATAGGATTCGTAGTCCTCCTGTTTTGAGTCCTCAGGTCAAGAAGGGAACGTGGTCAGTGGCTGGACAGCATGGGACGAAGCTGACGATCAAGAAGACGAATGAAAAGATAGAAACGATGAAGAAGAAAAAGACTCCTGTGGAAACTGTTGTGGAAACATCTAATGCATTCTCCGTGCTACCCGACGAATGAGAGTCGACTACTGGGATCGTCACCACGAACGACACCAAGGAAGGTAAGAATATTGTTGTTGTTGGGGATAGCCAGGTTAGATACATGGATAGAGCGTTCTGCTTGAAGGACAGGAGTAGGAGACAGAGGGTTTGCTTTCCTGGGGCTGGGATGGAGGATATTGTTAGCCTTCTGGATGACATCATGAGAAGTAATGGGAGCAATCCTATTATCTGCCTCAGTGCGGGAGGCAACGATATTGGCAGACGTAGGAGTGAGGACCTGATAAGCAGGTATAGGTCAGCAATAGAGATAATTAGAAGGAAGGGTGGGAAACGTGTCATATGTGGTATTTTGCCAAGGAGAGGAGTTGGAAACGAATGGTTGTCCAGGGCAATTGGAGTCAATAGCTGGCTGGACAAATACTGTAAGGAAAATGCGGTAACATTCATTGACAACTGGGACCTCTTCTATGGCAGAAATAACATGTATGCCAGGGATGGGGTTCATTTATCTAGGTCTGGGGTGGGAGCACTGGCAACTGCAGTGGAGGGAGCTGTTAGGACTTTAAACTAGGAATAGTTAGTGGTATGGGTTTTGGCGGGAAAACAGTGAAGTCCCAGTGTAGTAATATGAGTACTAGGAGAACTAGTAATATTCAAAATGAGGTGGATATTGGAAAGGCAGCGACACTAGGCGACAAGGACAGTAATAGGTTTAGTGGAAAAACAGAAATGAGCAGGAAGGGTAGAGAAAAAGGAGGGTCTTTAAATATACATTATGCTAATAGCCGTAGTGCTAGGAATAAGATGGACGAGTTGAGATCAGTTGCTAGTGCAGGTATAATTGATGTATTTGTCATAACTGAGACGTGGTTTAATTCAAAAAGTCGGGACATGCCTGCGGAATGTCACACACAGGGTTTTAAATTGTTCCAAGTAGATAGAAGTATCGGGAAGGGGGGTGGGGTGGCATTGTATGTCCGAGATCGCTTGAACTGTTGCATAAAAACGGGTATTAAGTCTGAAGTAACACATACAGAGTCTGTTTGGATAGAATTTTCAGAGGGGGCGTGAAAAATTGATTTTAGGTGTGATATACCGTCCCCCAAACTTAGATAGGGACCAGGGGAGACTACTATGGGAGGAAATTGTTAGGGCTACAAGGCACGATAATGTAGTGATTCTAGGAGACTTTAACTTTAGTCATATTGATTGGAATTTCTTGACTGGGAATTTAGAATCAAACGACTTCTTAGAAGTAGTTCAGGATTGTTTTTTGAAACAGTTTGTGACAGAGCCCACAAGGGGAAATAACCTGCTCGACTTGGTTTTGGCAAACAAGGAAACCCTTGTAAATAATTTAGAAATTACAAAGGAACTCGGCACAAGCGATCACAAATCAATTACCTTAAGCATTGAATGGAAGTATGATAGGGATAATTCAGTACTGGTCCCAGATTTTCGTTTAGCAGATTACACTGGGCTTAGAGAACACTTATCTTCTGTGGACTGGGGTAACGAAGAGAGCTATCAGTATGACAGCTTTCTTAACACAATACATGCTACCCAAAGGACATTTATCCCATATAAGGAAATTAGATCGAATAGAAATGACCCCAAATGGATTAATAATAGGCGCAAATATCTTTTAGGACAGAAGAAAGGAATTTATAGGCGTATCAAAAGAGGTGAGGGTCATCTTATGAGTCAGTATATTGACATTAAGAGGGACGTTAAAAAGAGGATAAGAAAAGCTAAACGGGACTATGAAATTAAATTTGCTAGGGATTCGAAAACAAACCCAAAAAATTTTTCCCAGGTTTATAGAACAAAAGTTAGAGATAAGATAGGTTAAAAATGACTCTGAAATGTGTTCTATTCTTAATAATTATTTTCTCTCGGTTTTCACTCAGGAAGACACTGACAATATCCCAGTAATTAATTTTTATAGTGGGCTTGAAGATGATAAATTATGCAATATGACAGTCACTAGCGAAATGATTATCAGATAGACCGGTTAAAGCAAAATAAATCCCCGGGCCCTGATGAACTTTTTTCAAGGGTTCTTAAAGAGTGTAAAATGGAACTCTGTGAACCTTTAACTAATATTTTTAATTTATCTCTTCAAACAGGTGTAGTGTCTGATATGTGGAAGATGGCTAATGTAATTCCTATTTTGAAAGCAGCCATCTCGATAGGCATAATTTTATTAATGATACTCAACATGGTTTCACCAGGGGCCGTTCCTGCCTAACTAATTTATTAACCTTCTTCAGCAAAGCTTTTGAGGCCGTTGATCAGGATAAAGAATTCAATATTGTTTATTTAGATTTTATTAAGGCTTTTGATAGAGTACCACATCAGAGACTGTTGAAGAAAGTGGCTGCTCATGGCATTGGGGAAAAAATGCTGTCATAGATCGAGTCATGGCTCACTAATAGGAAGCAGGGAGTGTGCATAAATGGGGTTAAATCTGAGTGGGGATCTGTGACAAGTGGCGTTCCACAGGGATCAGTCTTGGGTCCCTTGTTGTTTATAATATATATCAATGACCTTGATGAGGGAATTACTAGTGATATGAGCAAATTCGCCGATGACACAAAGATAGGTAGGATAATTGATTCAAACTTAGATGTCACGGAACTTCAGGAGGATTTAGACAAACTCAGTTCGTGGTCAGAAAAGTGGCAGATGCAGTTCAATGTAGATAAATGCAAGGTTCTGAAGCTCGGGAGTGTCCACAACCCTAGTATTTATCAGTTAAATAATGTAGAACTTAGCCATACAGATTGCGAAAAGGACTTGGGGGTTATGGTGAGCAGCAACCTTAAGCCAAGACAGCAGTGCCTAAGCGTACGTAACAAAGCAAACAGATTACTGGGATTTATATCCAGAAGTGTAAGCAACAGAAGTCTAGCGGTTATTTTACACCTTTATACATCATTAGTAAGGCCTCACCTAGATTACGCAGCTCAGTTCTGGTCTCCATATTACAGAATGGATATAAATTCTCTAGAAAATATCCAGCGTAGAATGACCAAATTAATACATAGCATTAGAAATCTTCCTTACGAAGAACGATTGAAGACTCTTAAATTACATTCACTTGTAAGACGAAGAATGAGGGGAGACATGATCGAAGTGTATAAGTGGAAGATGGGTATTAATAAAGGGGATATAAATAAGGTCTTGAGGATATCACTTCAAGAAAGAACCCGCAATAATGGATTCAAATTAGATAAGTTTAGATTTCGAAAGGATATAGCAAAAGTATTGGTTTGGAAATAGGGTAGTTGATGAGTGGAACAGTCTGCCTAGTAGGGTTATTGAGGCTAAAACGTTAGGTAGTTTAAATTTCGGTTAGATAAATACATGAGTGAGAGGGGTTGGATTTGAGTGAGACTTGCATAAAGAGTAAATAGAATCATCAAAACTTATTTCTTGGGTAGCATTGTAAATTGGGTTGGACAAATATTTTGTTTGTGGGAAGGATTGTTAAGGATCTGCCTAGTATGGGCCAACAGGCCTGCTGCAGTGTTCCTCCTTTCTTATGTTCTTATGTTTTTGTCTGCAATAATATATATCTATGTACTTTTATACCAGAGGTTCTTTACATCTCCATTTTCCTTTTCCTTATCTATTGTAATATAATTGCTATTCTTACCTACAATAACAGACAAATTACGGTGATAAGGATCGATTCTTGTACTGTACGTGACAGTAATCATTAAGAATAAAAGTTGTTTCCTGAGGTACTTTAAAGTCGCCTTCTGCAAATTCTGGATTATTCTTAACCTGAGTGCTAATGTATTTATAAATAAACCATACCACGGGCGGGATTGAACCCGCGGTCAGAGAGTCTCAAAATTCCAGACCGTCGCGTTAGCCACTGGACCAGCTACCCACGTAAGATTCGTCCAACTAGGTCTGGAGTTTTGAGACTCTCTGACCGCGGGTTCAATCCCGCCCGTGGTATGGTTTGTTTGATTCGTGTCATTACGTTTCGTGAGTATGTCGATGTTATGAAATACTTAAACTTCTGTTGTCATTGCCGGGGGTTAAGCCCTCTGGCCGGTTCCTCGGACCATCGGTTAATACCTCAGCTCACACAATACGCACTTTGAAAGGGGTCATGTTACCCACAGAGACAGAAATTAAGTGTTGTTTCTTCAACAGATACTCGTACACAATCAACACTACACGTAAGAGAAAGAAAAGCTATTGACGACGATCTATCCGACTGGGATACTCAGGTGACTTGTAAATGTTCAAGACGACAATTGGGTTATTTGTGTTTTGTTCTATCACGTATTGTGCCTTTTTGTTCCTTAATAAATACACGAGCTAAAGGTGAAACATTAAGGCAATCCCTGTTAATTGAAGGATTTGATTACCTAGGGATCGTTATGGTCTCTTACGGTAGTCCTCAAGCACGGCCGCCCGTCCCGCCCGTGTAAAGGGATTTTCTGGGGATTTGAATATATATCCGGCTTCCTGACTTGCATGTTTTTCATGGCTTCCAAAAACTTTCCCCAATCAACACTAACTGAAGAGCAACTACATTAACTTAGAATCCATTAATCTCACGAAACTCTGACTTTCGTTTCCAGTTATCTAAGTAATTATTGCCTCTCTACCTTCCCGCCCCTCACATCTCTCTACCTCCCTTCCCATCGCACCTCTCTACCTTACTTACGCTTACACCTCTCTACCTCCACTCCCATTACACCTCTCTACCTCCACTCCCACTACACCTCTCTACCTCTCCTACTCCTTGCCTCTCACCTCCAACAAAAGACTGTCAGGTCCATACACGGTACACAAGACAACCTTTGCCGGTCAGTGCTTATCTTACCGCCAGGGAAGAGAATGTGGTGTTGAACGTATGTAAACATCTAAGCCTAGTGTTGTGTGCTGTTTCTCTTGTTTACAACCCAGTAGTGAATGGTGGCGAGACACCGGATAACACAGGGCATAGTAGCATATAATAATAATAATAGTAATAGTTGGAGAAATAGCAATAGCCATAGCATTCATAATAGCAGTAATAGTGGCAGTAATAGTAGTAGCAGTAGTAACAGCAGCAACAGCAGTAGTAGTAATACTATTACTACTACTAATAGTAGTAGTGGCATTAATAGTAGCAGCAGCAGCGGCTGTAGTAGTAACAGTTGTACATGATATTAGTAAAAATAATTATATATAAATAATAATGGTGTTAATTTCACGAACATTTATCAATACGTCATGGTAATTTCCACCAACCATTTGTTCATGGTGGTAGTGTAGCATGAGTGACGTGTGGGGAGGGAGCCTTCTGCTTCACCTATTACATTTGTGTTAACAAAAAAGCAGCGATACTTCATAGTTCCGTCTTGTCAGCACATAATTTGGATATGGTGCAAGATCTAACGTTATCTGATATTCTCATATATTCACTCCCAGTCCCCATTCATTTCCTTTCCCATCACTGCCTCTCTTCACATACCTCACTTCCCTTTCCTTCACACTCTAATTTCTTCCTCGTTCTCCTCTCTTTCCCGCTGTCCCGTCTATTAACACTACTCTCCCCTAACTTACTTCTCCTCTCACTTGTCTGTACCACCTTCCCTCATTTCCTCTCCCTTCTCTAGCTCTCCCTCCCACTCCCAGCTCTTTTCAATCCCTTCTTCTTTCCATTCCCTTTCCCCTCCCTCTTAGCTCCTTCCCGTGTCCCACTCACCGCCGCTCCAAACACAAACACGCAGGTGACAATAAAGCCTCCCTGACGTAGGTTCACTGCCACTTCAAGAAATGTGTTTTCAGCACCTCGGCCCAAGAAAGTGAATGTTGTGTTATACCCTGCAGCCTCACACACTAATTTGACCCTAACTTTTGACGCAGAGCAGAATAAATCTGTACGTGTCCTCTGGTCCCAGCCTCAAGTAATTTGGGCTGTTTGATTTCTAGATAAAAAGTTACCAGCTTCATGCGCTGTAAAATAAACTCAACACACAAGAAACTGGGAATTATTAGCAAACTTGTTCAAGATGATGTGAAGATATGGATCAGAACGAGAGGTATGCAGGATTATGTAGATGAATGGTTCAGAGAACCGACATGTTGATAAATTAGACACATGTGCAACTCTTGGGTACTTTATTGCAGGAAACGTTCTCCACACATCATTCCATTCAGTCCATCATAGGAATTCTTCAAACAGTGAGAATGAGGTAATCCGTCCTCAACCTTGAGTCCATGTGTTCAGTCCCATCATTTGGTTGTAAACGTTCCGATAGCCTTCAGAGCAGCTTATAACCCCGCTCCAGTTCTTTTAATCTCTTTTCATTCCTTTCGCCGTAGTCCTTCCATGGTGCCACTCCGTCCAGTGCCAAAGTAAACACGAAGGTGACAAAAAGCCTCCCTGACGTAGGTTCGCTGCCACTTAGATTGAAATTGTTTTCAGCCTCGCCAATCTTGGCAAGTGAATGTTGTGTTATACACTCAGCTCACCACTAATTTGACCTAACCTTTTGCACGCTAGAGCAGTAAATCGTCCTCTTTGTCCTTGGTCCCACCATCAAGTAGTTTGGGCTGTTGATGATTCTAATAACACAATCCTGTTCATTGCGCTGTAATATGAACTAACACACAAGAAATGGGAATTACAGCAAACTTGTTCAAAGATTACAAATGGATCAGACGTGAGTTATGCAGGATTATATTATAATTATTATTATTATTGGGAAGTGCTTAAAGTTAAAAGACAAGTAAGGGTGTATAGCAAGGAACAAAAGATGAAGTAATTACTACTTGAGAAAGAGCCCAAAGACTGGAGGAGGAAGAGTGTGAATGGAGAGGGTGGAAGATGAAGGAAAAAAATACTTTGATGGAAAGTGTCACAGGATAATTGGTAATAAGAAAGACACGAGACAATCTAGGAGATAAAACGTGGGGATGAAAGAGGGAGGTAACTTATAATCTACGATCTTCAGGAAGCTTATAGTACGACTATTATCATTACAGTTATGGTGGGGAGCTAAATCTGTAGGGGTCATACAGTGCCTGGAGCCTATGGGAAGAATTCAAGTTCAATCCAAGGAAAAGGTAAGTATAGGTCAAATTCTTTAGATCAAGAACCCCTCACCAGTATCAAAGAACCTCCCTTAATACAGTCAGGGGTATGAAGGAGATATAATGCGCAATGATTGCACAGAGCTACAGCAGATGGCAAATTTTCGGAGATTCTGAAGTTTATCTAAAGGTAAAAATTACTGTTCAAACTGAACCTCTCGTCTGAAGTAGCATGTGACAAACAAAACATTGTTGAGAGATGCAGAAGGAAATCATTGTATCTGGATCGGGAAAGAACGAGAAAGGAGAGGGGAAAAAGCAGAGGTAGTGAGTAAAATATTGATAATTATAAAAAGACTCAACTGGGGTGGTGGTATGACAGGAACCTTACCTACCACAGTTGAGAAGCTCATTTCCAGCTTCTCAAACAAATATAATGAACCAGTAATATCCACAGTCAACCTCCCATCTACTCTATCTAATATTCTACATTCATAATCCTGACACCATCCGGTACATCAGCCTATCACAGTTCACCCTTAGTCTATCTCCCATAATCTCACTTTTCAAATTTCTTCCTTCTTTCCTGATACACAGGCAAGAACCAGGAAGCCAGAGAGAGAAAATATCAAGGATGGTGTAAGAAACACATGGTAGATGTAACTTGAGATATAATAGATCTGGCACAGATATAAAAGCAGATACAATATTCTTAGCAGATTATGAACTACTGAGGAAAGATAGAGGACACAGGGCCGGTGGGGAGAGAGGCACTGCTGATAAGAAATCAGTGAAGTTTCAAAGACATGAGAGGAGATACACAGAGGGGAGCCGAAAGACCGCACAGGCACGATTAACCAGTGATTAACACAAGATGGAAGCAATATGAGGCTCACAGGACCCCAAAAAGCAACTCTTTATTGGAGATTTCAAATCTTAAATTGGAAATTACATGGAGGACTGGAAGCATACAGGGCTAAGATGAAGAAGGTGTAGGAAAACTAAGTAACAGCATTTCAGGGATCAAGTATTTACATTAACAGCACTTGACATAGGAAGAAATACAGAACGAATGACTAATCGTTAGTGACTATCCAATACTGAGTTTTGAATACCGTGTGGAACACGTAGAAAAGTAAAACACTGGGAAGGGAGAAATGAGATTTCAGAAAATTCCTCTGGAAAAGGAACAGGAAAGAAATGCAACGAATGACATGGAATATCCACGTTGAAAGTTACAACAGGCAGAGGAGAAATTTATGCCAATAGATTATCCAAAGATGTATAGAGAAAAAATTAATGTGTAAGGGCATGGAAAACTTATAAAAATCAAAGAACAGCAGAAAACAGAGAATTAAGCAACAGAAGCAGACAAAAATATGCATGCGTGTGAAGGGAGATTGAATGACGACTTGAAAATGACATTGTGAAAGCCAAATCTATACTGAAATTGCTAGACAGTCACTTAAGGAAGACGGCACTAAAAGAGCAGGCAACAAGACTGAAGAAGGAACGAGGACTCTTAATTACTGACAAAGTCTGTAAGGAGGTAAACAGTTTAAAATGTATTCAGTGAAAACATAAACACAAGAGAACCAGAGAAAAAGTACAACGTACACACTAAAGAAATATAGTGAAGATACTACTGAGTGGACAAGTACTTCAAGGTCAATGGAACCAATGCTTGGTCATGTGTTCTGAGAGAATGGAGAAACGCTCAGTGAACTTTAAATTTAAATTTAAAAAATCAATGAATGCAGGGCAATATGCAAGAGTGTGGAAGATAATTGATATAGTCAAAATATTTATGAAAGGAAACATTAAACAAGAGGTGAGTGTCACGAACTTTTGTATTATGTAAGGTAATGCAATACAGATGCCCTGTTGGTAGATGATGTGAAATTAATAGGAATAAAATGCGAAAAGGACAAGTAGATGCTGAAATTTCATCCCGAAAACTGCGTGAGTGGTTTGAGAAAATGGTTATTGGAGAAGGGTGAGCGCGCACACACACACGCGCACACACACACACACACACACACACACACACACACCACCACACACACACGGGGCCAGGAGCTCGGACTCGACCCCCGCAACCTCAACTAGGTGAGTACACGCGCGCACACGCGCACACACACGCACACGCACACACACGAAAAAACCTCAAGTCTCTATTCAAGATGCTAATGTTCCCTTATTTTTTCCCTCTCATTTTCGTAATTCTCACCATCAATCCAGCTAACTTTCGTCTCCATAAACTTTCCTTATCCTCTACTCCCCAACGCTATTACAGGTTTCACCGGCAAAACTTGTAGATCCAGACAAGCAAAGAAACAATGTAAATGACAGAAAGGTTAGACTATCGTGTAGAAACTCAGAAAAATTGTGAACAAATTTGGAGAAATAAAGGACAGAGTAACAAAGAACTAAACATATATCATGGCTCTCACAGAGACAAAGCTTTCAGAAATAAAGAGCAATACAATATTTTCTGAAAGTTACTATGCAGTAAGAGAGAGAAAATAGATAGACTTATGTTGACATTTAGGATTTGAAATTTATATAATTTTTAAGAATTGAAAAAATTTTTTATGGTGACATTCTTTACATAAAAGAAATTATAAGAACTAGAGAATCAGTGCAGAAGTAGTAGAATTATATTACCTCCTATTTAACAGGAATGTCTCGACTCAACTTGCAGAGGAAATAAGTATACGAGCATAAGATGAACTAACATGGAGATAAATGATGTAAAATCCCGACACGATGGTATACACAAATGCAGCATAATGCGACCCCTTATTGTCAACGTTTCGCCCACACAGCGGGCTTTATCAAGTCATAAGCAGATTTGTTAGTGACTTGATGAAGCCCACTGTGTGGGCGAAACGTCGTCAACAATCACTTTTTATTGTATTTGTCTCTACTTTTCCAGGAAGTAGCATAATTGAACGTCGTCTTTATCATAAGTGAATCAGAAAAAAACTGATTACAGTAGCTCACCTGTGTTACGTTTCGAATATCAGTAGAAAATATAAAGCAAAGAAAAACCAGATTACAAGAGAGGAAACTGCAGGAATGAGAGACTTCCTAAATAGACTGCAATGGGATAGAATGCCAGGAGGCCACAGTAAGATTCATACCAACTAGGAGACATAGAAGTGGGAAAATCGTACAGAGCAAAGGTTTAACAGAATTTATAAAGGGGCAAAGCAAGGCTTAAAGACCATGAAAAAGGCAAGGGAACGACAAAAGGGTTCGAAATGCGCTAGAACCGAAACTGGTTTGCAACTATATAAGAAGGAAGACAATAAATTAAAGGTCAAGAGAAAAGACAGAAGATAGATGGAGAAACTCATGAAAGATGAGAGAGAGAATGAAAGGAACTGAGAAGAAAATTCTGTTAAGTATTCACTGAGGACAAAAGAACAGTACTAACAACTCCAAGGCTTAGATCAAATCAGGGGAGACTGGATAGCGTTTATAAGTCAGAGGAGGAAGCAAGGAAGATGCTGAGAGAACACGATACATCAAAATTTATAAGACTTCATAATAATGAAATCTTCAAAAAAAAAAAAAAAATGAGTGATTATAACGAGTCACTGTACACAAGACAAATACAAGATTGTTGGAAAACCGGAAATGTGATTCATCTACGTATATAAGCAAGAAATATACTCTAAAGTGTCAGTCAGAAAAGACGATCAGGAGACTGGTGAGGCTAGGTTAGGCAAGGTTTAATCAGGAAACCGGACAAGTATTTCCTGACGTAGATCTTAGTCACATGATGACCTGCCATGAAGCTTTTGGTCATCAGACAGAGGCCTTCCACTGAGCAGGTGATGCACAGTGAAAGTACCGAGTAGTTTAGGAATATTAGAGGAAACAGACAGGATGCAAGAAGGTACTGATGGGCTGTAGGAGTGGTCTAATGCGACAACTAAAATTTAATCTAGGTAAGTGCAGAGTTATGCAAATGAGAAAGAGTGAAGGGAGATTAGAGAAAGTACATAAAGTGACATATGAAAAGCTACAGAAAGTATAAAGAACGACCTGTAGTACATAAAATTTCTATTGTTTCATCAGTGTAAATAAAACTGGCAAATCTTAGAATTGTTCTCAGATCCCTGAATAAAGAACCCTTCAAGACATCGCATACAATGGACGTTACTCTTATCTTAGAAGAAGCAGCAGCTCTAGCAAGGAGTCTAAACCTAAGAAAGTAATTTCGAATTCTGGAGGAGGTACAAAGGTTTGCATCCAGGATGACTCCAGAACTAACAGGGTAGAACTATGATGTGAGGCTTGAAGAGTAAAACATTACAACCTTGGTAAAGAAAAGGGTCACTGGATGCAAAATCACGAAGAAGCAGACAAACAGATTATTCGAAATGCAACGCACAAAGTGGCATGAAGCCCAAATCTTATCAAACATTCCACAGCGTGCAAGAAAACTAAAATATTTGCAGCAAAACTTCTCCACCTACGTAAGAGGACTAACGTATTAGAGAGAAAAATAGCTTGACTTCAGAGGAAAGAATAACTGAGAAAGATATTATCGTGATTTACAAAGCACTTAGAGAACTTAAGAGGAAGGGGAGAGACTGTAAAGCAAAAATCCGGGTCACAGATGCATATATGGAAGTTAAGGAAATATATACGACACAGGGATGTCTGGAAATACATTTTAGACCTTACAAAGCAGTGAAGGCAAAACCTATACGCGGTTGTAAGGCAAGGTATGATTAGTCAAGAGACCATCTATCACTGAAACCAGCAGCAGCAAATAGCTAAGCGCGTCCCTGAGCTCTGTTTCAACTTTCAGATCCATAACTTTGTGAGGTAGAGGATGACCAAAGGAAACAGTGTTCATAATAACAACGTTTTGCTTAACCAAAAAAAAAAAAGCCTCAAACGGGATGTTGTTATAAAAAAAATACTTCTGTTGCTTCGTATTTCTTTGTCATCTTCAACAATGGTCTTTGAAATTGGTGAGGACACATTACAGTATCAATCCCTGCAGCGCCTTCAGGAACCTTGAAGCTTAATTTTGGACGTTATACGCGCCCCATGTAGTGTATGACCAGGTCGCACCTCATACAGAGAAGATACAACCAATAAAACCAGAAGAGAACCACAAGTGAGGGCGATGGGCAGCGAAAGGAATTAGGGATTCATAACCGCAGCACAGAAAAAGAGGACTAGGGATGGTTCAAAGACATGATCATATTACAAAATATACTCAGATAAAGAGTCGACAAGGACAAGCAGACTGAGGTGCGAGGGAGACAGTGAACATTTCTGTCAGTTAAAACTTCAACTGCGTCATAAGACGTTATTAAAGATTCTTCAATCTCAGCGTAGTAAGTAGTAAATAAAGAGGTGATATGGGAACCAACCAGAAAGAGTTTGAAAAAAAAAGGTACGATTCGGCCCTGTAGGGCAAAAAGAACCGGTATAATTCATGGACTGCAGCTGAGCTTCGAAGCCAGGAGCTATGACTCGACCCCTTCAAACACAATTTGGCGAGTACAAGGTAAACAAGGCAGAGTTACATGAACCTGCATGTTTGCAAGCCATAAAACACTACAGTGGGTTCGTGTCTTCCCTCACCCACAGATAACCTGTGTGGCCAAGTGTTATCTCTAACCTGTTATCCTCCAGGTGGGCGGTCAAGTCTTATCGCTAAACCCACGGATCAGCAGTTGTCCTCCAAATATATGTGTATCGTTATCAACACACTCTGGAGAGGAGGAGATACACAATAGCATATATGTGGAATATAACTGGGGGTCTAGTCCCAAGCCTACACACTACAGTAACGATGTACTGAAAAGTAAGTGGGATAAAGTGTAAAATAAACCTAGGAAAAAGCAGGTAACCTATGTACATAATAAGAGAGCATTATCAACATCCCTGACCCACGAGAATTTATGCTACTACCATCTATGTGATATAATACTGGACAAGAATACAAGCCTCCACGACGACATTCCATCACTACCTCCGCTAAGTACCAGATCAACCAGGCTATGTTGGATATATGAGCCGCCGCCAAAAGCAACAGCCTGACTGACCAAACAAGCAAGAGAAAAACCTGGTCCAGACCGGGCCGTAGGAATAGCAAGACTCACGAAACCGGTTACAGGTATATCTCAGATGTAGAGTGACAGACTTATCAGCACAAGACCAGTTCTGTTATTAATTGACCACTACACGGTAAAGGACTGTTTTAAAAACAACTAAATATCTGACTTTTGTTACAGGTTATTGATAAGTTATTAATAACTATTAAATAATTAGAGAGAACTGTGAAAAAAACTGACACTGGATAACTTTGAAAAGTTTAGGTTCTCTTAAATTTCTAAGCGTAATGGCTCAGTTTCTCAGTGGTTCACAAGAGCTGGTTCTCCATAAATTGTATTATTTAAATTAGGAAACTAGAGACTACAATGCCTAGCAAAAACTAGACAATTCTCTTATTAAAGATGAACTAGCATTAAAAGTTTGATGCCATTCAGAATAGTCATTCTTTAGTTATTGCGCAGAATTTAAAGTGTTGTTTGAACTACCAAAGTATATTAGTCAATTTGCACCTTCAAAAAATGTGTCAGCGTCAAAGGTTTGAAGCTGATCAGAAGTGGCATTCCCCAGTTACTGAAAGGAAATCAGTGTCACAGTTTGTTTAATAAAATTAGCAAGTTGGTACGTGTGTGTGTGTGTGTGTGTGTGTGTACTCACCTAGTTGAGGTTGCAGGGGTCGAGCCCAAGCTCCTGGCCCCGCCTCTTCACTGGTCGCTACTAGGTCACTCTACCTGAACCGTGAGCTTTATCATACCTCTGCTTAAAGCTATGTATGGATCCTGCCTCCATTACATCGCTTCCCAAATTATTCCACTTCCTGACTACTCTGTGGCTGAAGAAATACTTCCTAACATCCTTGTGGTTCATCTGTGTCTTCAACTTCCAACCGTGACCCCTTGTTGCTGTGTCCCATCTCTGGAACATCCTGTCTCTGTCCACCTTGTCAATTCCTCTCAGTATTTTGTATGTCGTTATCATGTCCCCCCTACCTCTCCTGTCCTCCAGTGTCGTCAGGTTGATTTCCCTTAACCTCTCCTCGTAGGACATACGCCTTAGCTCTGGGACTAGTCTTGTTGCAAACCTTTGGACTTTCTCTAGTTTCTTTACGTGCTTGGCTAGGTGTGGGTTCCAAACTGGTGCTGCATACTCCAATATGGGCCTAACATACACGGTGTACAGGGTCCTGAATGACTCCTTATTAAGATGTCGGAATGCTGTTCTGAGGTTTGCTAGGCGCCCATATGCTGCAACAGTTATTTGGTTGATGTGCCCTTCAGGAGATGTGCCTGGTGTTATACTCACCCCAAGATCTTTTTCCTTGAGTGGGGTTTGTAGACTCTGGCCCCCTAGACTGTACTCCGTCTGCGGTCTTCTTTGCTCTTCCCCAATCTTCATGACTTTGCACTTGGTGGGGTTGAACTCCAGGAGCCAATTGCTGGACAAGGTCTGCAGCCTGTCCAGATCCCTTTGTAGTTCTGCCTGGTCTTCGATCGAATGAATTCTTCTCATCAACTTCACGTCATCTGCAAACAGGGACACCTCAGAGTTTATTCCTTCTGTCATGTCGTTCACAAATACCAGAAACAGCACTGGTCCTAGGACTGACCCCTGTGGGACCCCGCTGGTCACAGGTTGCCCACTCTGACACCTCGCCACGTACCATGACTCGCTGCTGTCTTCCTGACAAGTATTCCATGATCAATTGTAGTGCCTTCCCTGTTATCACTGCTTGGTCCTCCAGTTTTTGCACTCATCTCTTGTGTGGAACTGTGTCAAACGCCTTCTTGCAGTCCAAGAATATGCAATCCACCCACCCCTCTCTCTCTTGTCTTACTGCTGTCACCATGTCATAGAACTCCAGTAGGTTTGTGAAGCAGGATTTCCTGTCTCTGAAACCATGTTGGCTGCTGTTGATGAGATCATTCCTTTCTAGGTGTTCCACCACTCTTCTCCTGATAATCTTCTCCATGACTCTGCATACTATACATGTCAGTCACACTGGTCTGTAGTTTAGTGCTTCATGTCTGTCTCCTTTTTTTTAAAGATTGGGACTACATTTGCTGTCTTCCATGCCTTAGGCATTCTCCCTGTTTCGATAGATGTATTGAATATTGTTGTTAGGGAGCACACATACCGCCTCTGCTCCCTCTCTCAGGACAAATGGAGAGATGTTATCCGGACCCATTGCCTTTGAGGTATCTAGCTCACTCAGAAGCCTCTTCACTTCTTCCTCGGTTGTGTGTACTGTGTCCAGCACTTGGTGGTGTACCCCACCTCTCCGTCTTTCTAGAGCCCCTTCTGTCTCCTCTGTGAACACTTCTTTGAATCTCTTGTTGCGTTCCTCACATACTTCACGGTTATTTCTTGTTGTCTCTCCTCCTTCCTTCCTTAGCCTGATTACCTGGTCCTTGACTGCTGTTTTCCTCCTGATTTGTGTGTGTGTGTGTGTCTTCTGGAATAGATTTTTAAAACTAATCTTGTAATGCCTGAGTGTTATCAGCAGCAGCTTCTGGTATCTCAGTCTCTGGAGACTGACAGCGGTTTTGAGGGTGTCAAACTTTTTTAAATATGTATATCCTATTAGTACAAGATCATCTCATAGTGTATAAACACAAAAAATAGCTTTTGCCACAAGTTGCTGGTTCATTGTGCTCCCCATATATTTTCTCTGGACCGTATTAGCAAGAACCCATGGATACATAAAAGCCTAGCAACTACAACCCTTTTGGGGCCAAGTTGCTAGGCCCCGAAACGGCTAACATGAGTGCATCAGGATTTATATCTTCAGTTTGTCCTGTCTCTTCAAAGGAAACTTAAAACATTTTCTTAATATTCTGGTAACTAATTTTCATTAATAAAATACCTTGAGATATCAACTTATTCTTCAATAAGTTAATAATCGAGCACACTGTGTTCAAGAATGTAATCATAAGGCTTACCGAATATTTGACCATCTGTGCGTGAGTTGGTAAAGTCAGCGCCTGACCAGGCGGGCTGTGGTTGATCAAGACCTTGTCCACCGTGACGCCTGGTCATGGACCGGGTTGAGAGGGCGTTGACCTCCTAAACTCTCTCCAGGTAGGTAGGCAGGTATATGCAAAAGTGTCAGAAGTAATTTTATCCAAGACTAAGCCTGGCTAGTTGTTCCTTTACGTAAATATGCTTATCGTGTTAGAGTTATAGATCAACTGAGGCTTCTAACTGAAATTCTATGGCATGCAAATATACTGTTTACTTCTACCAGTATTCCTCATGCTTGACACAGGTATAACTAAACTATATTCTACCTATTTATTCAGGGTAGTTTCTCTGACTACTTTATCAACTTCATTACGCAGTTGTAATTTAGTGCGAGATCAAATCCCTAAGAATTTTACATTAATCTCCTTTTTGTCTGATTTTTTTGAAAGCCGCCATCACGACTCACGAAATCGTAATAAGACTGAAAAAAAAACACGGAACTATAAAATCCACACTTAGTTTTGATTCGCTTGATGGTTGAAGCCCACCATTCGTAATTTTCTGATATTTATATCTATAAGCTACCAATGAACTGTTAGTATGTGCATTCATAATGAAATCAGGGTTAAGCCAGTCAAAAGCAACTTATATCTAAAAAAGTTAAGCAAAACTGTGTGTGTTAAGTCTCTTCACACGGTGAGGCTGTTCGATCCATCCTAGTAGAAACATTGGACTTTTCTTTCACCTGTTGTCTATGTTCCCATCATTAAAAATGGGTACCTGGGTGTTAGTCACTGGTTGGGTCATCTGAATGACCTAAGGAGCCGTCACAGACCGCGCGGGCGTTACCCCGAACCCTCAAATACTTCCAATAAAATACGCATTCCAACATTTCAACTAGCTTTTTATTTATTATTATTATTATTATTATTATTTTTATTATTATTATTCAGCACACCGGCCATATCCCACCAAGGAGGGGTGACCTAAAAAGAAAAAGAAAAGTTTTTCTTTTTAAATTTAGTAATTTATCCATTAGAAGGGGTTACTAGCCCCTTGCTCCCGGCATTTTAATCGCCTCTTACGACACGCCTGGCTTACGGAGGAAGAATTCTTTTCTACTTCCCCATGGTGAATAATTATTCACGACTCATAACCTCAAAACTCTTGTGAAGATTTTGCGAATAATATAAAGGACTCGGTCAGGTACGAGCACTTCTGTTGTAAGGGATTTTTTCCATTATTTCACAGTCTAAAGTGTGCTTGTGGACTGCCATATTCTGTCATTTTGAAGGCTGACTGTCTATGTTACTTGTGGTCTTAAACTTTCTCAAACCAGAGGGAGTCAAAGTGCCTATGCTCCAGAGTGCACTTGTACTCACACGGGTGTTTTGCGACTTATACTATGTACTTAAAATAAGGACACAGCTTCATCGAGTCCAATGAAGGAAATTGTTTTATTATTAGTTACGTGTGAACTTAATCCAACTTGTTAAGTTCGGATTCAAGATTACAGGAGTAATATTAGTTAAGTATTAGGCTTGTGTAATTCATTAACATTGGTATAATATAAAGTATACCATAAAAGTTTAAGAGGAATTTATGTACCACCGAGACGTCCTTACGAAGACCTGAAGAATTTATGTGATGCCTTATTTTCTGTAATTTCTGATACGGAGATATAAATAAATTTATTGTACTTTCTCTTATCCCGGTGATATTTTGTTTTTTGCTTTCATGAATACTGAATGTAAGTTAATTGCTTTTGTTGCCAACAACAGGATCACCTGTTGGAGCAGCAGAAACACTAGCTGCAGTAGCAGCAGCTGTAGCATCAACAGCAGCTGTAACAAACAGAAGCAGCAGGTGTAGCAGCAACAGAAGCTGTAACAGCAACAGCAGCTGTAACAGAAACCGAAGCAGCAGCTGTAACAGCAACAGCAGCAGTGGCAGCAGCTATAGCAGTAGCACTCTTATAGTTGTTAGTCACATCTACTTCCTCCCATGATTTTAACAATATTTGTATTATATATATTTACAAAGTTTTTGCCAAGCCTGCAATTCTGGCAGAGAGGTTTTTTTGTATACGGTTATTATGCATATATATATTATAGCACGTCGTTTGTTCAGGTATGTGTTACAGTATTGAAAATTGAAGTACATGTTTTTGAGGGGAGAGTAATGTTGACACGAGACACAAAATGTGTGCTGGTGCCTTACGTCTGGTGATGTGATGTGATGTGATGTGATGTGATGTGATGTGATGTGATGTATGTATGTATATGTATGTGTGTGTGTGTGTGTGTGTGTGTGTGTTTACTCACGTATTTTTCGGTTGTAGGGTTAAAGTCACCGCTCCTGGCACCTCTTCTTCGCTACTCGCTACTACAGTGTACTCACCTAATTGTACTCACCTAATTGTGGTTGCTGGGGTCGATTCATAGCTCCTCACCCCGCTTCTTCACTGGTCGCTACTTGGTCACTCTCTCCCTGCTTCATGAGCTTTGTCATACCTATTCTTAAAGCTATGTATGGTACCTAACTTCACTACCTCACTTTCCAGACTATTCCACTTAGTGATGACTATGTGAAGGATGAAATACTTACTAACATCTGTGTTCACCCTATCGATTCCTCTCAGTATTTTATACGTCGTTATCATATCCGCCCTGTCCCTTAGCTCCGGGACTAGTCTCTTGCAAACCTTTGTACTTTCTCTACTTTCCTGACGTGCTTGGCTAGGTGTGGATTCCAAACTGGTGCTGCGGAAGGATTCCTTACTGAGGTATCTGAATGCTATTCTTAGGTTCGCTAGGCGCCCATATGCTGCAGCAGTTATTTGGTTGATGTGCGCCTCAGGAGATGTGCTCGGTATTATACACACTCCAAGATCCTTTTCCTTGACTTTGCACTTGTTGGGGTTGAACTCCAGAAGTCAGTTGCTGGACCAGGCCTGCAGCCTGTCCAGATTCCTCTGTAACCCTGCTTTATCCTCCTCTGACCGAATTCTCATCATTAACTTCACATCATCTGCAAACAGGGACACTTCTGAGTCAACTCCTTCTGCCATGTCATTCACATATACCAAAAAGAGCACCGCTCCTAGGACTGACCCCTGCGGCACCCCGCTCGTCACAGGAGCCCAGTCTGACACCTCATCACGTACCATGACTCGCTGCTGCCTTCCCGTCAAGTATTCTCTGATCCATTGCAGTTCCTTCCATGTTATACCAGCCTTGTCCTCCAGCTTTTACACTAATCTCTTGTGTGAAACGGTGTCAAAAGCCTTCTTACATTCATAGAACTCTAGTAGGTTTGTGACACAGGCTTTCCCGTTTCCGAATCCGTGCTGGTTGTCGTTTATAATTCCATTTCTTTCTAGGTGGTCCACCACTCTTCTGATAATCTTCATGACTCTGCATACTATACATGTCAGTGACACTGGTCTGTAGTTTAATGCTGCATGTCTGTCAACGCTTTTTAAAAATTGGGACTAAATTTGCTGTCTTTCATACCTTAGGTAGTAGCCCTGTTTCGATAGACGTGTTGAAGATTGTGTGTGTGTGTGTGTGTGTGTGTGTGTGTGTGTGTGTGTGTGTGTCAAAGAATATCATGGTGGTTGTGGTATTGGTGGTAGTGGTGCTGGTAGTGGTGGTGGTAGTGGTGGTGGTAGTGGTGGTGGTAGTGGTGTTAGTAGAGGTGGTGGTGATGGTTGGGATCCCACCACCAAGACAAACCCCTCCACTCAATCATTATTAACACAACTAAAACAACAAAAATCGTCAAAGTTACCACCACCATAACTATCACCATCACTGCTTTCCTATGAACAACTACCAGTGTCATTTGCACCACCATCACACCACCACAGCCATCACCACCACCACCGTCATTATCCCTACTATCACCACGAATATCACAATCATTATTATAACTATCGCCAATATTATAACTATTACTACTACAAAAGCTGGTGGTGGGCCAGGGAGACCACAGAGGACCAGTTACTCATTCATCCACTCTTCCTCACAGAGCTGGTGCAGCAGGAGGTGGGTGAGGGTACAACAGACGACCTGCTGCTCACAGAGGGTCAGATGTACGACACAGACATTCCATTCTTCGACACAGAAGAGTCTGCCAACGTCACAGCTCTCATGGGCAAGACCGCTATACTGAACTGCAGAGTTAAGAACATTGGCAACAGAACGGTGAGTGTGATGAATGGTTTGAAAACCGACAAGTTGAAGATTGAGGCACTTATGCAACATATGGGAATCTTTATTTAGGAAACGTTTCGCCACACAGTGGCTTCATCAGTCCAATACAAAGCAGAAAGGTGTAAGGAGAGGAGTTTGAAGTAATCAGTCCCTCAGCCTGGAGTCGATGTGTTCAGTCCATCAATCTTGTAGAATGTACAGCATAGGGCTGTAGACGTGGCTTATATACTGTAGTCAGGTGAGGCGAAGCAGGAGGAGGCGGGGTCATAGTGGTACCATCCACTAGTCGAAGTAGGTCTTCGTCCAAAGGTTGGACAAGTTTGAAGAATTCTTTGTGTCAAGATCCCATGATGCTGCAGTGTCTGACAGTTGTGATGAATGGTTTGAAAACCGACAAGTTGAAGATTGAGACACTTATGCAACATATGGGAATCTTCGCCTCACCTGACTACAGTATATAAGCCACGTCTGCGGCCCTGTGCTGTACTTTCTACATGACTGATGGACTGAACACATCGACTCCAGACTGAGGGACTGATTACCTCAAACTACTCCTCTCCTTACACCATTCTGCTTTGTATTGGACTGGTGAAGCCACTGTGTGGCGAAACATTTCCTAAATAAAGATTCCCATATTCTGCGTAAGTGTCTCAATCAGAACGGTGGGTGGAGAGCTGATGGGTTGTGGAGAGTGGGGAGCTGATGGGTTGTGGAGAGTGGGGAGCTGATGGGTTGTGGAGAGTGGGGAGCTGATGGGTTGTGGAGAGTGGGGAGCGATTGGGTTGTGGGAATGGGAGTGATGGGTTGTGGAGAGTGGGGAGTGATGGTTGTGGAGAGTGGGGAGATGATGGGTTGTGGAGAGTGGGGAGATGATGGGTTGTGGAGAGTGGGGAGATGATGGGTTGTGGAAGTGGGAAAGTTGGGTTGTGTGAGCTGATGGGTTGTGGAGAGTGGGGAGCTGATGGGTTGTGGTGAATGGGGAGCTGTGGGTTGTGGTGAATGGGGAGCTGATGGGTTGTGGTGAATGGGGAGCTGATGGGTTGTGGTGAATGGGAGCTGATGGGTTTGTGAATGGGGAGCTGATGGATTGTGGAGAGTGGGGAGATGATGGGTTGTGGAGAGTGGGGAGAAGTTGGGTTGTGGTGAATGGGGAGCTGATGGGTTGTGGTGAATGGGGAGCTGATGGGTTGTGGTGAATGGGGAGCTGATGGGTTGTGGTGAATGGGGAGCTGATGGGTTGTGGTGAATGGGGAGCTGTTGGGTTGTGATGAGTAGGGAGCTGTTGGGTTGTGATGAGTAGGGAGCTGTTGGGTTGTGATGAGTGGGAGCTGTTGGGTTGTGATGAGTAGGGAGCCGATGGGTTGTGGAGAGTGGGGAACTGATGGGTGGTATTGAGGAGGGAACCGTTAGGTTGTGGTGATGGAGAACTGTTGGGTTGTGGTGAGGGGGAACTGTTGATTTGGATGAGGGGGAACTGTTGAATTGTGGAGAGGGAACTGCTAGGTTGCGGTGGGGGGGGGGCGGAACTGTTGAATTGTGGTGAGGGGGGAAACTGTTGTTTGTGGTGGTGGGGGGGAACTGTTGAATTGTAGTGAGGGGGGGAACTGTTGGGTTGTGGTGAGAGGGGAGCTGAGTGTTGGGCAAGGGAAGGGTGAATGTGAGATGATGGGTCCTTGTTAGAGGAGGGTGATTGTTGGTTAGAGGAAGTGTAGGGTGAGTGTTGGATGTGGAAGAGTGGATACTGAAAGGGAAATGATGAGTGTTGTTCAAGGGAGGGTGGATGTTGGTCGGGGGGTGAAGGAGTGGACGGGGGAAGTGCGGGAAGGGGTGGTGAGGGAAGTGCGGGAGGGGTGGGTGAGGGGGGATTATCATCGGCAAGGGGGTTTGTAGGACGGGAGATGAGGCTTTATCTCTAGGAGGGGAAGGAGTGGAAGTGAGTTAGGAGTAGAATGATTATGGGAGGGGGATTGGGGGTTTGGGAGGTTGATCAGATGATTGTTGGAGGATGGTGGGATTGTAGAGCAGTTTAGGTGCTTGGTTAGGCAACTGTTTTAAAGGTTCTCATAATCTATCTTATCTTTTTTTTTCTCACGGTTGTGATACTGTTGCTGAGATACTGCAACTGTTGTGCTCATTCTACTGTTGTGCTCATGCTACTGTTGTGCTCATGCTACTGTTGTGATCATGATACTGTTGTGATCATGATACTGTTGTGATCATGATACTGTTGTGATCATGATACTGTTGTGATCATGATACTGTTGTGATCATGATACTGTTGTGATCATGATACTGTTGTGATCATGATACTGTTGTGATCATGATACTGTTGTGCTCATGCTACTGTTGTGCTCATGCTACTGTTGTGCCCATGATACTGTTGTGCCCATGATACTGTGATCATGATACTGTTGTGATCATGATACTGTTGTGATCATGATACTGTTGTGATCATGATACTGTTGTGATCATGATACTGTTGTGATCATGATACTGTTGTGATCATGATACTGTTGTGATCATGCTACTGTTGTGCCATGCATTACTGTTGTGATCATGATACTGTTGTGATCATGATACTGTTGTGATCATGATACTGTTGTGATCATGATACTGTTGTGATCATGATACTGTTGTGATCATGATACTGTTGTGATCATGATACTGTTGTGATCATGATACTGTTGTGATCATGATACTGTTGTGATCATGATACTGTTGTGATCATGAATACTGTTGTGATCATGATACTGTTGTGATCATGATACTGTTGTGATCATGATACTGTTGTGATCATGATACTTTGTGATCATGATACTGCATGTGATGCATGATACTGTTGATCATGATACTGTTGTGATCATGATACTGTTGTGATCATGATACTGTTGTGATCATGATACTGTTGTGATCATGATACTGTTGTGATCATGATACTGTTGTGATCATGATACTGTTGTGATCATGATACTGTTGTGATCATGATACTGTTGTGATCATGATACTGTTGTGATCATGATACTGTTGTGATCATGTACTGCTTGTGATCATGATACTGTTGTGATCATGATACTGTTGTGATCATGATACTGTTGTGATCATGATACTCTTGTGATCATGATACTCTTGTGATCATGATACTGTTGTGATCATGCTACTGTTGTGATGATACTGTTGTGATCATGCTACTGTTGTGATCATGCTACTGTTGTGATGATACTGTTGTGATCATGCTACTGTTGTGAGCATGATACTGTTGTGATCATGCTACTGTTGTGATCATGCTACTGTTGTGATCATGATACTGTTGTGATCATGATACTGTTGTGATCATGATACTGTTGTGATCATGATACTGTTGTGATCATGCTACTGTTGTGATGATACTGTTGTGATCATGCTACTGTTGTGATCATGCTACTGTTGTGATCATGATACTGTTGTGATCATGATACTGTTGTGATCATGATACTGTTGTGATCATGATACTGTTGTGATCATGATACTCTTGTGATCATGATACTGTTGTGATCATGATACTGTTGTGATCATGATACTGTTGTGATCATGATACTGTTGTGATCATGCTACTGTTGTGATCATGATACTTTGTGATCATGATACTGTTGTGATCATGATACTCTTGTGATCATGATCATGTGATCATGATACTGTTGTGATCATGCATGTTGTGATGATACTTTGTGACACATGCTACTGTTGTGATCAGCTACTGTTGTGTCATGTACTGTTGTGATCATGTATGTTGTTCATGCTACTGTTTAGATTCATTCTACTGTTGTATCATATACTTTGTGATCATGATACTGTTGTGATCATGATCACTTGTGATTATACTGTTGTGTCATGATACTCTTTGTCATACTAGCATTGACATGATATGTTGTGATCAATGATTTGTGATGTCCATGCTATGTGTGTCATAGTGGATCGATGGATAAGTATGTGATCTGACTGTGTGAATATTATGTTTTGCGAAACAGATCTTCTCACTATCACCTAAACTTTCACTGTTTTTCTTACTTTAGACGTTCCCGTTTATTATATGTTCTACATTGTATTACCAGTTTTTCAATAATTTTTTGTCGATGGCACATTCACCATTTTTCGCCACTTGCGAAGTTTTGTACACTGAGATATATGTTGCTATTTTTGTCCCTCAAGTAAGATGAAAAAAGATGGTGGTATATTATTTGGACAGACTCAGTGGACCTCTCTCTACGTCATGACTATACTCCGTTTTGCGCAATACTCTTGTAAATTAAAGTCCTTTTGCATCGTTTTTTTATTACACATTTTTCGCACTTGTCGAAGTGTTTTGCAAACCGAGTATACTACATTAGTCTTTTGTTTGTCCTCCAGTACATCCAAAACCATATAGTGGTCCAGTAGTTGTGAGAGGCAGGAGTGACCTGCTCTAAACGCATGCTACTCTGCGTTGCGCAACTCTTGTGAATTAAAGTGTTTTGCGATCGTGCTTTTTAAAGCTCTTTTCAAAGATTTCTATAATGTTAGATGTTAGTGCTAACGGTCAACAGTTCTTTGCTACTGCTTTGCTGCCATCTTGTGGAGCGGGGCTATACCGTATTTGTTTATTTAATGACGGTGGAATGACTCCCGTGTCTACACACATTCTTATAGAATATTTAAGGCACGTGAAAGGGGTTTTATACAGTTCTTGATGAACATGGAGTTTGGTCCTATGGCAGAGTGCAGGGACACGTCAATGGCTTCTCAAAATCAGGTGGGGGTTAGGGTTACATGAGAAATTTTGAAGTTACTAGGCTTTTAATCTCGATGGTGAAGAATTCGTTCGTCTCACTTGAATACGTTCATACTACGACTTCAGTATTTCACTCATTTTGCTGCTGTCAGTTTATCTTCATCATAAAAGAAATGCTCACCTTTATCACTGCTTATTAGATCTATATTGTCTTTTGGAGCTTGAATAAATTCCTCCTTGCTACATTTTCTAACTAGGTCCGTACGGATCGGTAGAACATTATTATTCACATCTGTGGTTCCTGCTTGAACTACTTCACTAAACAGGAAGTTCATACCTAAATCTCCGGCTGGATCTTCAATATTTTTGGGATCTTTAACCATAGCCCTCGTGATCACATTACGGGGAAATAAATCAAATCTAGTCTCGGATACTTCCAAAGTATAAATTATATTGCACGTACTGTCCAACACTAGGGGTTCTTTGGGTATCTCTAATTGATCAATCTCATTCCCGATTAATAGATCTACACCAGAAATAAGAAAAGGCTTATCGGAAAGTCCTACATTAATCCAGCCAATATATTCTGAAAGTTCCACATAAATCTTTATAATAGGGACTTTCTAGTATGAAGACTAGATATTCTACTCTGAAGGAGTATCTACATAACTCCGATTTAATTAAGGTCTCTCTATAACCATGTACTTCAAGGCATTATCTAGGAACTTGGTAATGTAGAACGTGCAGTAAGCGTTCTTGACAAAGATACTGTATAACGGTATAATTTTACTTGCCTTACGTTTTATGATATAACTAACTGCTTAATTAAAAGAATATTGTAGACTATTATTATCCCTAACTCTCTGCCTATAGTTATGCTCAAATCAGAGAGTATATGATAAAGGCCTCATATAGACCCCTGGAGCGTAACACAAGGCCCCGATACTGGATTTTGGAAATAAGCACTCTTGGTTTTCTTTAATTTCATTAATTGCTTTTAGCTCCCTCTGTCTCTCCTGAACTCTGTACGAGTCATCTGCGTTTAGTATCTTCTGTTTCTTTAGCCAGTTCTCCTTCACTTCAGATCATCTAGTAATCTTGAGAATCTCAATCACCATCACTTTTAGAGACTGTGTTACTTGTATCTTTTATTTTTTCTTAGTGGTATGTTCCGTGTATGTTCCTTAGTGGCATGTGCCACAAAGTTAATCCTTTCTAAATACTGACTCTGATCCATGTTATTCGAAATAACTTGCCAGCATGATTTATTTGATTCTAGATAATGTTCTTGCTGTTAAAGTTGAATTTGGTGAAAATAGTTCCATGACTGCGTCTTGTTGATTAAGACACGGGCGCATACAGTCTCCAATTCAGTTAAGTAAATTTACCGTCATCGACTAAATTTAGTACTAGATCATCATTATTCACGAATATAAGGTCAAGGGCATTTTCTAATCTTGGTTGACTCCACTATTTGCTAGCTTTTAAGACGAATTTAGTCATTTCAGTAGTTCATATGGGTAACAGTGTTTGTCTGTGCTGCCTCCAGGGATTTTTCTGTTACATTATCTGCTACATTCCTCCATTTTAAATGTAAGACTGAAATCACCAATCAACAAGATATTTAAGGCTTGGGTTGAAAGGACTTGATTTCTGATACCTGCTTTTTTGAGCTGCTGGGAAGTTGTATCTGGCGGTTTATATATAACCACAATGACTAGGTTTTGGTTTTCAATTTTTACTGAGAAAATTTCATCTACATCATTAGTGGTCTTAATTAAATAACTGCAAATGAGATACTCTGGCATACAGGCCAATGACACCCCCCCCCCTAATTGCCTTTTCTTTGGGTTGCATTTAAGTTGTATCTAGGTATTTATATTTTATTATAAATATGGTCTTTAGTGTAGGTTTCTGTAACACCTGAAAACACTACTGCAATTGACACTTTGAGGAGTAAACGACATTTTGTTATTGGCAGATGGTTAAGGCTCTGTATATTTACAAAAACGAATCAAGTTGTATTGCTTGTCGAGGGATTTGTTGTCATTAATCTGGTTCGTGAGTGAAGGTCACTGATTGTGCTTCCGGTCCAACGAGGCTCCGAGGTGGAATATTTTGACCTTGAATGGCTGTAACTATTATGGTTGGTTTCTCCATAATTTGTAGAGTTAGTGCCTCCTGATCACTTTCACATGGGAAGCGGCTTTGTGTTGTAGCACTGATTCTCATGGACCCAAGTATAACATTTCAGAGAGAAAGGTTTTATGGAAGGTAGAACGACACAATTCTCTGGTCAGGAGATAATGGCATTCATTTTAGATGCTAAAAACCGCATGGTTCAATCATTTTCCTAGACATTCCCTGCCTACAGACACCCCAAGCTTAGAATTTGTATATTTCTGTTGGCTAAGCTTCGCAGAGGCTGCATTCCCATCCAGTGGAGTTTGTTGATACGTGTGTGTGAAGGCAAGGGGTAGTGTGGTAGAGGGTGAGGGAATGTAGGAGGGGGAGGACGTGTGGGAGGGTTAGTGGGGGAGAGGGAGAGAAGGTGTTAGTGATGAGTAGGTTGGGTTGGTGCTGATGCAAGTGTGGGTGCTGGTTTTGGTGGATAGTGTGGGGGGAACAGGAGTGATTATGGGTGTTGGAGTGATGGTGGCTGGTGTTGATGTAGGTTTGGGTGAGGGGGGAGTGCAGGTGTAGGGGTGGGTTGGAGATCTGATATGGGAAGTAGTGGTTGCATATGCTGGTGTGGGGGTGTGGGAGAGCCTGGTTGCTGCAGTGTGGTAGGGGACGATTGTGTTGTGTGTGTGTGTGTGTGTGTGTGTGTGTGTGTGTGTGTGTGTGTGTGTGTGTGTGTGTGTGTGTGTGTGTGTGTGTGTGTGTACTTTAAATTGATGGAGGGGAACCTTCAAAAATACAAAAAGTTTCGTAGTGTTCACATTGTTATAAGTTAAAAGTTATAAGTATTAAGTTATAAGCTTGACAAAAAAAAAAAACTCTGGGAAAACTTTTTCTTTCCCGAGTTGAAACAACAGTGACGGAGAAGACTGGTGGTGGTGGTGGTGGTGGTGGTTGTGTGTTGATGGTGGTGGTGTGGGGGTGGTGGGGTGTGATGGTGGTGGTGTGGTGGTGGTGGTGTGTGATGGTGTGGTGGTGGGGGTATGGTGGTTGTGTGTGGGTGGTGGGGTGTGGTGGTGTTTGGGGTGTGATGGTGGTGGTGTGGTGGTGGTGGTGTGTGATGGTGGTGTGGTGGTGGTGGTAATGGTGGTTGTGTGTGATGGTGGTGGTGTGGTGGTGGTGGTGTGTGTGGTGGTGTGGTGGTTGGGGGTTGGTGGTTGTGTGTGATGGTGGTGTGGTGGTGGTGGTTGTGTGATGGGGGGTGTGGTGGGGGGTTTGGTGGTTGGTGTGTGGTGTGTGTGGTGGTGGGTGTGTGATGGGTGTGGTGGGGTGGTGTGTGGTGGTGTGGTGGTGGTGGGTGTGGTGGTGGGGGGTGGTGTGTGGTAGTGGTGGTTGTTTGGTGCTGTGGTGGGTGCTGTGGTGGTGGTGTGTGGTGGTTGGTGGTGGTGGTGGTGTGTGGTAGTGGGTGGTGGTGGTGTGTGGTAGTGGTGTGTGGTGTGTGGTAGTGGTGGTGGTGTTGTGTGGTGGTGGTTTTGTGGTGGTGGTGGTGGTTGTGGTGTGGTGGTGGTGGTGTGGTGGTGTGTGGTAGTGGTGTGTGGCGGTGGTGTGGTGTGTGGTGGTGGTGTGTGGTGGTGGTGGTGTGTGGTGGTGGGTGGTGGTGTGGGGCGGTGGTGTGGTGGTGTGGTGGTGTGTGTGGCGGTGGTGTGTGTGTGTGGCGGTGGTGTGGTGTGTGGTGGTGGTGTGTGGTGGTGGTGTGGTGTGTGGTGGTGGTGTGGTGGTGTGGTGTGGTGGTGTTGTGGTGGTGGTGGTGGTGTGTGGTGGTGGTGTGTGTGTGGTGGTGTGTGTGGTGGTGGTGGTGGTGGTGTGCGGTGGTGTGCGGTAGTGGTGTGCGTTAGTGGTGTGTGGTGGTGGTGATGGTGGTGGTGTGTGCTGGTGGTGGTGGTGTGTGGGCGTGGTGGTGTGTGTGTGGGTGTGGTGGTAGTGGTGGTGTGTGGTGGTGGTGGTGGTGGGTGTGGTGGTAGTGGTGGGGGGGGTGTGGTGGTAGTGGTGGTGGGTGTGGTGGTAGTGGTGGTGTGTGGTGGTGTGGGGTGGGTGTGGTGTGTGTGGTGTGGTGTGTGGGGGGTTTTTGTGGGGGAGTGTGGTGGTGTGGGTGGTGGGTGTGGTGTGTGTGGGGTTTGGGGTGGGGGTGGTTGGTAGTGTGGTGGTGGTGGTGGGTGTGGGGGTGTGTGGGGGTGGTGTGTGTTTTGGTTGGTGGTGGTGGGGGTGTTGGGGTGGTGTTGGGGTGGTTTTGGTGTGTGGTGGTGGGTTTTTGCGGTGGTGGTGTTGGGGTGGTGGGTGGGTGGTGTGGGGGTGGTGTGGTTTGGGGTGGTGTGGGGGTTTGGGGTTGGTGTGTAGTGGGGGGTGGTGGTGGGGGTTTGGTGGTGGTTTAAGGGTGTTTTTGGTGGTGGGGTGGTGTGTGGTGGGGGTGTGGTGGTGTGTAGTAGTGTTAGGGTGTTGTGTGTTGGTGATGGTGTAGGGGTTGTGTTGGGGGTTTGATGGTGTGTGTGGTGAGTGGTTGGGTGAGGGTGGTGGGTGATGGGGGTTTTGTGTGTGGGGGTTTTGTGGTGTGGGTTGTGGTGTTGGGGGTTTTGGTGTTTGTGGTGTTGGTGGTTTGTGGTTTTGGTGGTTTGTGGTGTTGGTGGTTGTTTTGGGTGGTGTTGGGTGATTTGTGGTGTTGGTGGTTGTTGTGGTGGTGGAGGTGCTTGTGATGGTGTGGTTTGTAGTGTAGTGGTAGGGTGTGTGGTGGTGCTCGTGGTGGTGGTGTGTGGTTGTGGTGGTCATAGTGGCACTAGTGGTGGTATGATAGTTTGTTTCTAGGAAGGTAGGATGATGGTGATAGAGAGGGGAAAAGAAATAGCTACAGAAGGGAGTGTGGCAGTTGCAACCCCTGAATGGGTTGCAATGTATATGATGTATATTATATGTATATCATGCATATTACCTTTTCATATAATTTTATATTGCTTATATTTGCGATAATAGCTAAATCGTGAATATATTGCTTTATATTATTATTTGTCTTAGTTACTCTTGCTAGGTAGGATGTAATATACTCTGCCGGCTTCTGTTGCTGGGCAGCAACTGTCCATGGAGTTATCACGTGATCGATGGGGGGGGGGGTGTTCTCACCTCGCCTGAAGTATTCAGTCTGGTCTAGACTCGCTTGGTGGTTGGACGTATTCTAGACAAGACGAGCCTAAATCTCTCTTATTGGCCCTTGTTGGAAGATCGTCTCTTTCTTATTATTGTTGTTAGTTCTGGAGAGACTGTTCACAGAACATTGTATAGACTTAGTGATTTTCGACGTTGTACTGAGGTTGTGTGTCGCATAGACACCCTGAGAAACTCAGGT
>NC_069469.1:11711948-11851948 GCF_026875155.1 Cherax quadricarinatus | reverse complement strand
TTTTGGGGATGTTAAGTGAATGTATAGGAGCCTTTGAACCAAGTGAGAGAGTAATTGTGGTAGGGGACTTGAATGCTAAAGTAGGAGAAACTTTTAGAGAGGGTGTGGTAGGTAAATTTGGGGTGCCAGGTGTAAATGATAATGGGAGCCCTTTGATTGAACTTTGTATAGAAAGGGTTTAGTTATAGGTATACATATTTTAAGAAAAGGGATAATAAGTATACACGATATGATGTAGGGCGAAATGACAGTAGTTTGTTGGATTATGTATTGGTAGTATAAAGACTGTTGAGTAGACTTTCAGGATGTACATGTTTATAGAGGGGCCACAGATATATCAGATCACTTTCTAGTTGTAGCTACACTGAGAGTAAAAGGTAGATGGATACAAGGAGAATAGAAGCATCAGGGAAGGAGAGGGTGAAGGTTTATAAACTAAAAGAGGAGGCAGCTAGGGTAAGATATAAACAGCTATTGGAGGATAGATGGGCTAATGAGAGCATAGGCAATGGGGTCGAAGAGGTATTGGGTAGGTTTTAAAAATGTAGTGTTAGAGTGTTCAGCAGAAGTTTGTGGTTACAGGAAAGTGGGTGCAGGAGGGAAGAGGAGCGATTGGTGGAATGATGATGTAAAGAGAGTAGTAAGGGAGAAAAAGTTAGCATATGAGAAGTTTTTACAAAGTAGAAGTGATGCAAGGAGGGAAGAGTATATGGAGAAAAAGAGAGAAGTTAAGAGAGTGGTGAAGCAATGTAAAAAGAGAGCAAATGAGAGAGTGGGTGAGATGTTATCAACAAATTTTGTTGAAAATAAGAAAAAGTTTTGGAGTGAGATAAACAAGTAAGAAACCCTAGAAACAAAGGATTTGTCAGTTAAAAATGGGGGGGAGAGTTTTTAATGGAGAGTTAGGGGTTTTGGGAAGAGGGGAATATTTTGGGAATTGTTAAATTTTTGATGAAGATGGGGAAGCTGTGATTCGTGATAGGGAAAGGGAGGAATAACATCTTGTAGGAGTGGGGGAAGAGCCATTGTGAGTGTGGGGGAATTTCGTGAGGCAGAGGAAAAAAAGGGGGGCAAGGCACCCGGGATTGAGGGGATAAAGATAGAAATTTTAAAAAGAGGGGGATATATTTTTTGGAGTGGTTGGGCAATTTTTTAAATAAAGTAGGAAAGGTAAGGTACCTGGGGTTTTGGCAGGAGCGCATATTTTCCTTTGTATAAAGCAAAGGGGAAAAAAGAGAGTGAAAAAATTATAGGGGGATAAGCTGTTGGTGTACCTGGTAAAGTGTAGGAAATTTAAAATTTGAAAAAATTAAGATAAGACGGAGAATGGGTAGCAATAAAAAGGAGGTTTTAGAAAGGAGGGGTTGGGGCCCAGGTGTTTACAGGAAACAAAAAAGGACATATTTAGAAAAGGCTAAAGGGGTTTTTTGGCATTTAGGGTTTTTGGAAAAGGCTAGACAGGGGGGATGGGGGGGCAATGTGGAGATGTTGCAAGTTATGGGTAGGGGGTGGGTTATGAAAGCATGAAGAGTTTTTACGGGGAAGTGGGGCTCTTAGAGTATGTGGGAAAGAGGGAAATTTTTTCCCCGAAAAAAGTGGGGCCTTAGAAAAGGATGTTGATGTCCCCGTGGTTGTTTAATATATTTATAGAGGGGGGTGTAAGAAAAGTAAATGCAGGGTTTTGGCAAAGCGGGGAGTTAAAAGAAAAGAATCACACACAAAAATGGGGGTTTTCACAGCTGCTCTTTGCTGATGACACTGTTCTTGGAGATTCTGAAAAGGTTTCGAGATTGGGGAGAATTTGGTAGGGGTGCAAAAAAAAAATTTTAAAGGGGAATACGGAAAGAGTAAGGTTTTGAGGGTAACAAAAAAATTAGGTATGAAAGATTGAATATCAATTGGAGGAGAAGTATGGAGAGGTGAAGTTTTCAGATATTTGGGGTGACGTTCCAGCGGATGGTCTATGAAAGATGAGGTTGAATCAAGATTGATGAGGAAAAGAGTGAGTGTGCACTAGGAGTCTGTGGAGACAAAGAACTTTGCCTTTGGGAGGCAAAGAGGGAATGTATAGAGTATAGTTTTACCACGCTCTTATATGGTGTGAACGTGGTGATAATGTTTGCAGCGAGAAGGCTGAGCATGGAGATTTTCTTTTCTGAGGGCAATGTGGGGGGTGAATATAATGCAAAAATTCGTAGTTTTGGAATTAGGAGGAGGTGCGGTTTACCAAAACTTTTGCCAAGGCGGGGAAAGGGTTGTTGAGGGTCGGGCATGAAGAGAGAATGGAGCGAACAGAATATTTCAAGAGTGTATCAGTCTGAAAGTGAAGGAAAGCGGGTAGGTCGGCCTAGGAAGGTTGGAGGGAGGGTAAAGAGGTTTTGGTGGCGAGGGGCTTTGACTTCCAGCAGGCATGCGGAAGGCGTGTTGATAGAGTGAATGGAGACAAATGTTTTTAATACTTAAAGTGCTGTTGGATGTGACCCAAAGTAACATTTATAAGGGATTCAGGGAACCGGAGGCCGGACTTGAGCCCTGGAGATGGGAAGTACATGCCTGCACCAAAGGAGGTGTTAATGTTGCAGTTTTAAAAACGTAGTGTAAAAGACCCTTTGGCAAAAACAGTGAGGGAAAGAATGATGGTGAAAGTTTTTCTTTTTCGGGCCAACCTGCCTTGGTGGGAATCGGCCAGTGTGATAATAAAAAAAAATAAATATATGGCAACTATTGTTGCTCTTTCAGAGACGAAACTCGTACGAACAGTGAATACTATAATCCCAGAGGACTGTTAAATAATAAGGGAAAAGAAAGTAGTTGTAGTACTAGCGCAGACGAAGGAAACTGGAGATCTGAGGAACTAGCAAGTCTGGAAACAACGGATTTCAGGGATTATATAGCAGGTACTGTTATGTCAAGAGAGAAAAAAAGTTCCACCAAAAAACAGGAATAGTATCAGAATAACAGGACAAAGATCACATACTGGAGGTAGTAACAGAGAAAGCTAAATAAACAAAGCTGAACAGCCAGTACTAAGAAATTTTAACCATAACAGATTGCTTGTGAGAGCTGGGATCCCCACTGCACACTGAAGACCACAAAAATGGAAAGCAAATTTTTTTGAAGAATTAACGAAGAATTTTCTGAGACAGCAAACTGTATGAATTAAACGAGAATGAGGGAGGAAGCTAGTCAGAAAACCTGACCTAGGTTAAGTTATGTAAGGTTTGTCAGAAAACAGGACAAGAATTTCCTGATGCGGGTCTTAGTCATATGATGACCCAAGTCGGACCGAAGCGTCGTCGTAAACTCCTCTCTTCTATGTGGGGGTTATATGTGTATCGTTCCAATCACAGTATTGTGCCATTTTTTGTTATTTACCCCTCCCCCCCTTTAAAAATTATAGTTATGATTTTAACCATTTAATCTTCCCCAGCTTTCACACAATAAATATAGCATAGCTGAAATTACAATGAGCCACAAGGTGCCAAGTATCATGCTGTGAGTGCCTGGTAGAAGTCTGACTGGGGAAACAAAGAGTTTTAGTAGGAAATATGACTAAAAAAAAGGAAGGTCTACGTCGTAGAATGACAGTGAAGTATGTAAATAGTGACAGACAAGAACCACTGAATTTCAGGCCCATCTCTGCAACATAGTGCAGTATGTTGCATAGAATATTGTAGCAGTTTGAGAGAAGAGTCATTGCAGAAAACCATCACAGATTTACGGACGAAAAAATCCTGTCTTATCTACTCTGCTGGGGAGACGGCGTCTTCTTAAGCTATAAGAATGTATTCCATAAAGTATAACACAGAGATTAGACAAGGAATTAAAGGAACAGGCAGAGTGATCCAGGGAGTACCTGGATCACTGAAGGAAGAGAATAGCAGTGAGTGATTTCTTACTGTTGCTCTCATCGTCTTATGGAAACATTCACTATTGTAATATTCATTCATGCATAGTAATTTTAAAATGTCCTCCATATAATTTAAGGCACCTAGTATTATTAATTAGGCTTTGCAAATATTTTTATGATTAAAACGTTAAGGTAGGTAGGATGTGTTCATTTACTTTACAGAGTTGCTTGCTGAAGTGGCTGTTAGTGGTTGATCGCCAGCTCAGACTCGTTACCTGGGTTGTTTGGCCTCTTTACTGTGAGTTTTGGTAAGACGTTCGTAGGTTCTCGTCGCCGCCCTGGAGGACTCTCCCTTCACTCTGATTATAATCAGGTTAGACGTAGTGGTGTGAAGACATCCTGTTGCTGCTGCTCTTCACCTGCAATGCTCTGGGTCCAGACTGTAGTAACCTGACCAGAACCTGGACTTACAGGAATGCACTGTGAGGAAAGGTGGAAGAAGCTTGCCCTGACGATAATCAGTAGAGAAGAGGATACGGGAAGATATGACTATCACGTTTAAACACTAAGAAGAATTGGCAGGGAAGATAGGAACGGTACACAGTTTGAAACAAGAGGACTAGGCTCGAGGGGGACACAGGCGGAAGCTGAAGACATGAAAATATTTCTTTAGTCTCAGGGAGGCTGAAAATGTGAAATGGCTTAGATGAGGCAGTGGCAGAGGCAAGATGAGGCAGTGGCAGAGGCAAGATGAGGCAGTGGTAGAGGCAAGATGAGGCAGTGGCAGAGGCAAGCACAATACACATTTTCAAGAAGAGGTATAATAAGGTTCAAGAGGCCAGAAACCAGTAATGATGATCATAGTAATCTAGGAGGTCGCCAGGAGGTGAGTCTCAACCTCCGCAAACACAACTCAGTAAAATGAATTCGGTGAATACACACACACACACACACACACACACACACACACACACACACACACACGTACGTACGTTCAAGGCAGCAGTTTCTCACAGGTGTTCACAGGACGGTGATCAGGTACGGCTTAGAGAGCCTCACCCAGCCCTCGCGGGGGATGATAGTATTATCCTGGAGCCGCTGGCATGATACCTATAACTATTTTCCATAAGTCGAGAGGGCCGAAAGTCTCGCAATGGGAGGGGAATATTACGACCTTAAGGTAAATTGTTCGAGGGGATGAGCATAGCGTTTTATGTGTCGCCTTGCATGTGGGAAAGAGTTTACGGGGGAAATGCCTGGTTGTGAGAGCTAGGCAGTATAGCTGAGTGTTGGAATGTTGTTGGAGAATGCTGAAGGGTGTTAGAGTGTGTGTTGTAGAAGTGTTGGAGACTATTGAGAGCTTATGAATAAGGTGAGAGTGAGTTGAAAAGTTCTAACGAGAGTTAAAAATTAGTGGAGGTAGTTGAACAGAGTTGAAAATAGCTAAACAGGTGTACAGATGCATTTCTCTTTCCTGGCTCAAGCGTGTCTCCAAGGGACAGATTACCACATCTGCTGTTTTCAGTTAATATTTCTGAATTGCATTGTAAAAGCCACTGTTTTTTTATAAACAAGAAAATAACAAGGCGTTGCACATGTGCCTAATGTATCAGACCAGACTGTGAGGAGCACACCACAGACTGCCTGGCTATCGACCAGGCAATTGGGTGACGATGTGCACTCCTCTTCCTCTCAAACTCGCTGCGTTGTGTACACACACGCAGTGTACACAGCACACACACACCACATACACACGTACACGCACACGCACACACACACACACACACACACACACACACACACACACACACACACACACACTGAAGCTCACAGGAACGATAATAGACGTCATCTTTCCAACGGGATATCAGATCCTGAGGAAAGACAGAGGGAACAGAGGGGGTGGAGTGGCACTGCTCATCAAAAACCAATGGAATTTTTATGAGTTGGAGAGAGACAGAGGAGAAGCAAGAGACTACATAACAGGAACACTTCAGTATAACCCACCACAGAACAGCAGGAGGCCAAGGCGATGGTTGACACACTGGCTGAAGTGACCAGAAGGGCTCATACGAGCAGGGCAAAGCTGCTGATTGTGGGTGACTTTAATCACAAGGAAATCGACTGATAGAACCTGGAGCCACATGGGGGCCCAGAAACATGGATGGCTAAGACGATGGAGGTGGTACTGGAAAACCTCATGTACCAACACGTAAGGGACACTACCAGAGAGAGAGGATGCACCAGCAAGACTGGACCTAGTATTCACCTTGTGGAGTGCAGATATTGAGGACATCACATATGAAAGACTCCTCGGGGCCAGTGACCACGTGGTTCTGAGCTTCGAATACATAGTAGAGTTACAAGTGGAGAGGGAATCAGGAAGGGAAGGACGAATGAAGCCAAACTACAAGAAAGGGGACTACACAGGCATGAAGAATTTCCTGCACGGAGTTCAGTGGGACAGAACTGGCAGGGAATATGTGACAACAATATGCAAGGAAGCTGAGGAGAGGTTTGTACCCAAGTATAACAGAAATAACGAGAAGGCCAGGATGAGCCCTTGGTTTACTCAAAGGTGTAGAAAGGCCAAAACCAAGTGTGCTGGAGAATGGAAGAATTATAGAAGGCAAAGGACCCAAGAGAATAAGGAGAGCAGTTGCAGATCCAGAATGAATATGCACAGGTAAGAAGGGAGGGCCAACGACAATACGAAAATGACCTAGCAGCAAAAGCCAAATCTGACCCGAAGCTGTTGTAAAGCCACATCAGGAGGAAAACAACAGTCAAGGACCAAGTAATGAGGCTGAGGAAGGAAGGAGGGAAGATCACAAGAAACGACCGGTATGTGTGGAACTCAACATGAGATTCAAAGAAGTGTTCACAGAGGAGACAGAATGGACTCCAGAAAGACGGAGAGGCGGGGTTCACCATCAAGTGTTGGACACAATACATACAACCGAGGAAGAAGTGAAGAGGCTGCTAAGCGAGATAGATACCTCAAAGGCGATGGGGCCGGATAACGTCTCTCCATGGGTCCTGAGGGAGGGAGCAAAGGCCTCTTTGTATACCACTAACAACACTCTTCAACACATGTATCGAAACAGGGAGACTACCTGAGGTATGGAAGACAGCAAATGTATTCCCAATTTTTAAAAAAAGGAGACATGAAATATTAAACTAGGACCAGTGTTTTTTTCTGGGATTTGTGAACGACATGACGGAAGGAATAGACACAGAAGTGTCCCTGTTTGCAGATGATGTAAAGTTGATGAGAAGGATTGAATTGGACGAGGACCAGGATCTGGACAGGCTGCAGGCCTGGTCCAGAAATTGACTCCAGGAGTTCAACCCCACCAAGTGCGAAGTCATGAAGATTGGGGAAGGGCAAAGAAGACGGAGGACAGTCTAAGGGGCCAGAGACTACAAACCTCGCTCAAGGAAAAAGATCTTGGGGTGAATGTAACACCGGGTACATTTCCAGAAGCGCACATCAACTAAATAACCGCTGCAGCATACAGGCGCCTAGCTAACCAACATCTCCGATATCTTAATAAGGTATCGTTGAGGACCCTGTACACCGTGTACGACAGACCTATATTGGAGTATGAAGCACCAGTCTGGAACCCACACCTAGCCAAGCATGTAAGGAAATTAGAGAAAGTGAAAAGGTTTGCAACAAGACTGGTCCAGGAGCTAAGGGGCATGTGCTACGAGGAGAGATTAAGGGAAATCGACCTTATGACACTGGAGGACAGGAGAGATACGGGAGATATGATAACGACATAAAATACTGAGAGGAATCGACAAGGTGGACAGGATGTTCCAGAGATGGAACACAGCAACAAGGAGTCACAGTTGGAAGTTGAAGACTCAGATGAATCACAGGGATGTTAGGAAGCATTTCTTCAGTCATGGAATAGTCTGGAAGTGGAATAGTCTGGGAAGGGTAGTGTAGGCAGGATCCATACATAGCTTTAACAAGAGGTATGAATGATAAATCTCATGAAGCAGGAAGAGTGACGTAGTAACGGCCAGTGAAGAGGCTGGGCCAGATGTGAATCGAACCCTGCAACCTCAACTAGGTGACTGCACACACACACTAAATGTTAGGTAACGTGATACACGCACACAACTGTGCCCGTGTTTCAAAAATTAAGTATTTTTACCATTGTCCTATTTAGGGTCATGCTGCTCCTGTGAAATGATAGGTAATCAGGATTGATGGAAGGAAAGGAAGATCTAGTTTCTTAGATAAAGAACCAGCAACAAAAACAGCCTTGAAGGATAATATTTGCTAATTACGGTCTCCGGACTATGAGCTGTGACTCGAGACTACAATCACAAATAGGACAGGACACTGTATATTGGACGTTTCGATATTATCGGTGGATACCAAACTAAACATGTGACTGGACGTGGAGATTTATGAATACCACACAACACAGTGGTATAATGACAAATACAAAGATAAGGACGTATGGTACCTACAAAATTCTTTTAAGATGATTTACATCTCTTATGTATAAAGCACCTGTTTGGAACCCTAACTTTGAAAAAAACGACAAGAAGACCATACAGACAAGGTCAATTCGTTAACTTTAGTAAACCCAGAGCTTAGGGAATTAACTAAAAGCCAAAAATACTGAACCTCAGGTAACTAAAAAAAATAGACTAACGTTATAGAGAGGCTTTGCCACGTAGAGAAGGACGAGTCAAACAGCGCCTGGGGAAGCTGGCAATCAGGACTGAGCCAAGGAAAATAGGTCATAGACCTCGAACATGTGTGTGTGTGTGTGTATTATATATATATATATATATATATATATATATATATATATATATATATATATATATATATATATATATATATATATATATATATATATATATATATATAATCCTAGGTAGTAGGTTGGTAGACAGTAACCACCCAGGGAGGTACTACCGTCCTGCCGAGTGTAAAACGAAAGCCTGTAATTGTTTTTACATGATGGTAGGATTGCTGTGTCCTTTTTTCTGTCTCATAAGCATGCAAGATTTCAGGTACGTCTTGCTACTTCTACTTACACTTAGGTCACACTACACATACATGTACAAGCATATATATACACACACCCCTTTGGGTTTTCTTCTATTTTCTTTCTAGTTCTTGTTTATTTCCTCTTACCTCCATGGGGAAGTGGAACAGAATTCTTCCTCCGTAAGCCATGCGTGTTGTAAGAGGCGACTAAAATGCCGGGAGCAAGGGGTTAGTAACCCCTTCTCCTGTATATATTACTCAATGTAAAAGGAGAAACTTTCGTTTTTCCTTTTGGGCCACCCCGCCTCGGTGGGATACGGCCGGTGTGTTAAAAGAATATATATATATATATATATATATATATATATATATATAATGTATATATATACCCTATTAGTGCTGGGTATGGCCCCTTTCTACCTCCAGAACAACATACATTCTTCATGGCGTTGGAAACATTGCACAGAGATCATGGCCCATGTTGACATAATATCACGCAGTTGCTGCAGATTTCTCGGTCACATCCATACTGTGAATCTCCCGTTCCACGACATCCCAAAGTTTTTTTCCGAATTCTGACCCTATCATCTGCATGTCGTAGCAGAAATCACAATTCGTCGATCCAGGCGACGTTTTTCCAATCTTCAACTGTTAATGTTGGCGAGATTGCCCAGGTTAACCTTGGTTTCCTGCTCTTAGCTGACACAAGTTGAACTCGATGTGGTCTTCTGCTGTTGTAACCTATCCACTTTAAGGTTCGACATGTTTTGCATTCACAGATGCTCTTCTGCATACCAATGTTGTAACGCGTGGTTATTTGAACTACTGTCATTTTCCAGTCCGCTTGAACCACTGTGGCCGTTATCATCTGACATCTCTCATTATTAAGGCGTATTGGCCTACAGAATTGCCGCTCACTTCAAGTTTTGTATTTTTCACACATTCTCTGTAAACTCTAGAAACTGTTTTGCGTGAAAACCCAAGAGAGATCAACAGTTTGAGGGAGTCAAACCACCCCGTCTGGCGTCAACAATTATTCCAGGGTCGAAGTCACTTAGATCACATATCTTACCCATTCTGATGTTCGGTCTGAATAAAAACCTCTTGACCATGTCTGCATGCTTTTAGGCAGGCATTGAGGTGCTGCCAAGTGACTGGTTGATCAGATATTAGTATTAAAGAGCAGGCATATGTGGATTAGGAAAAGCAGTACAAGAGGGATAAAGAATGTCATCGGATTTTTCCTTTTTCCAAGTTTGTGAAATCGGTGGCAAGTAGGTGACATGAGGAAATTTATTTTTATGATGGGTGTAATTCAGCTTACTAGTGTAGAAGAAAAAGTTGTATAACGCAATGTATGAGGAGTGAATCTGATGTTAGTGGTACAGGAGAAAAGGTTGAATAAAACAAGAATACTAGAGTGGCACTGTAAGACTGCAGTGGTGGGAAGTTCTATTCGCTTAGCCATGAAGGATATACCCACCCATGTTAGTCCTCCAGCACAAGGAGAGTGAGGCTGGTGGGAGAGCTTATAATAATGTGGAAAAACGAAGCAAGTTTATATTGAGAACAGCAATGTTATTGAAATTAGTAACGGACTAGGGATTGTAGTATAGAACCTGGATGAAATTAATAAATTGAATTACATGGAAATGGATGTAAATACCTAAATACGTGAAAGAAAGGAAGTTGCGTTACTGCTGAAAAATCTTTGGAAAACTTTCAAGTTTGTTGGTGAATACAAAACGAGTGAGACGTCTGAGTCAAGTGGTGCCGACGTTTTTGTATGTTTGCGAAACATTGTATCTTAATGTTGCCACGGCATTTCCAGTGCATCCAGGCACTGGAAATGCCGAGGCTGGCATTAATATGCGAATCACAAAATTATGAGACAGTGTGGGTTAGGAAAAGTGTAATTCAAATAGTGTTAGATGGCTCGTCCAGATAGACAGAATTGAGGAAGGTAGATGACGAAGGTGTTAATAATTAAGATGAATGAAGCTCACTGAAGGGCGTTGGGTTAGGTAAGGTTCATCAGGAAACTGGACAAATGTTTCCTAATGCGGGTCTTAGTTGATGACCCGCCGTTGGAGCTTTTGGTCATCTGACCAAGGCCTTCCGCTGGCTTACCGCTCTACCTCTTTAAAAATTATCACTTATAACCATTTAGTTGTCAGTGAAGGGGTAACTGTGAGAGCTTGAGCAGGCAGCATGTTCATGTGAGCGTGCTAGAAGAAAACACTGAAGATGGGTCTTTGGTATTTGACGTGTTGACAGACTGAGCCTATTAATGCCTATAAAATAACTCATGAAAAGTGAGTCAGAGTTGAGTTTTGAAGATTAACAAAACATTCTTAAAAACTGAAGATAACATATCACTAGTGGAACATCAGCATCACTGTCACTTCCTGGTCGTCCAATAGTGTAGCACAGTAACTACCCCAGTACTAGCATCACTGTCACTTCCTGGTCGTCCACTAGTATAACACAGCAACTACCCCAGTACTAGCACCAATGTCACTTGCTGGTCGTCCACTAGTGTAACACAGTAACTACCCCAGTACTAGCATCAATGTCACTTCTTGGTCGTCCACTAGTGTAGCACAGTAACTACCCCAGTACTAGCATTGTCACTTCCTGGTCGTCCACTAGTGTAGCACAGTAACTACCCCAGTACTAGCATTGTCACTTCCTGGTCGTCCACTAGTGTAGCACAGTAACTACCCCAGTACTAGCATTGTCACTTCCTGGTCGTCCACTAGTGTAGCACAGTAACTACCCCAGTACTAACATCATCACTTCCTGGTCGTCCACTAGTGTAACACAGTTACTACCCCAGTACTAACATCGTCACTTCCTGGTCGTCCACTAGTGTAACAGTACCTACCCCAGTACTAACATCGTCACTTCCTGGTCGTCCACTAGTATAACACAGCAACTACCCCAGTACTAGCATCAATGTCACTTCCTGGTCGTCCACTAGTGTAACACAGTAACTACCCCAGTACTAGCATCAATGTCACTTCTTGGTCGTCCACTAGTGTAGCACAGTAACTACCCCAGTACTAGCATTGTCACTTCCTGGTCGTCCACTAGTGTAGCACAGTAACTACCCCAGTACTAGCATTGTCACTTCCTGGTCGTCCACTAGTGTAGCACAGTAACTACCCCAGTACTAGCATTGTCACTTCCTGGTCGTCCACTAGTGTAGCACAGTAACTACCCCAGTACTAGCATTGTCACTTCCTGGTCGTCCACTAATGTAGCACAGTAACTACCCCAGTACTAGCATCACTGTCACTTCCTGGTCGTCCACTAGTGTAACACAGTAACTTCCCCAGTACTAACATCGTCACTTCCTGGTCGTCCACTAGTGTAACACAGTAACTACCCCAGTACTAACATCGTCACTTCCTGGTCGTCCACTAGTGTAACACAGTAACTACCCCAGTACTAACATCGTCACTTCCTGGTCGTCCACTAGTGTAACACAGTAACTACCCCAGTACTAACATCGTCACTTCCTGGTCGTCCACTAGTATAACACAGCAACTACCCCAGTACTAGCATCAATGTCACTTCCTGGTCGTCCACTAGTGTAACACAGTAACTACCCCAGTACTAGCATCAATGTCACTTCTTGGTCGTCCACTAGTGTAGCACAGTAACTACCCCAGTACTAGCATTGTCACTTCCTGGTCGTCCACTAGTGTAACAGTAACTACCCCAGTACTAGCATCATCGTCACTTCCTGGTCGTCCACTAGTGTAACACAGTAACTACTCTGGTATCACTCTCAGTTACTTACCCGTTCTCAAGACAGAAAAGGGAAACGCTCTGGCATTTTCATTTCCATCACGCTGACGGGGCATAAAAAGATAAAAACTGGACTGAAAATAGTTGAAATTACGTTCCTCTCTCTCCCTCTCTCAAGGTTATTACAAATAAAGTTTTTTGGGGCAGAGAGGTCCTAAAATTTCCTTTACATCTCTGCTTTTATAGCCTCTCGTTATATTCCTCATCTCTCTCTCTCTCTCTCTCCTTTACTTTCTCCTCCTCCTGCTCATTTTCTTCTTCCTCTTCTTACTGGCGTCTGATATCCTCTTTAATTCGTGTTTTCTAGTGTCTCAGCCATTTCTGTCTAATTGCTAGTTGATTTTATTACCCCAAAATATAGTTCAAAGAATTTTTGTTTGTATTAAGTTAAACTTTCTCTCTCACCACTTGCTTCCTTCTTCAGGTGTCATGGATCAGGCACCGGGATATCCATCTGCTGACGGTGGGCCGTTTCACTTACACCTCCGACGAGAGGTTCTCAGCGCGTCACTCTGCAAGTTCTGACGACTGGCTCCTCATGATCCACTATCTGCAGGACAGGGACGCTGGGATGTACGAGTGCCAGATCTCCACCACTCCTCCACAAAGTCACCTCATACACCTCTCTGTTGTTGGTAAGTGTCACATTTTCGACACTCAGGCGTCACCTCGTTCATCTCTCTTCTGTTAGCAAGAGTCACTTTAACACTCCTCTACGGAGCCTTGTGTATTTTTCGTAGGTTACACTGTTACCCTTCATAGACACACCTCATACACTACCTTATACTGCTGTTGGTTAGTGTAATATCACAACTTATCCATAGAGCCACCTTGTGCACCTCTCCACAGAGCCACCTCATAAACTTCTCTGTAGATGAGCACTGGTGCTTCACCATTATTTTCAAAGTTCCCAGTTGCCAACTTCTGAAAATTTCTCTCTAAAGAACCAGCCAATTTTAACTACTGCATGCAATAATTAAATTATTAAATTTGGCTTAATCGATGCAAAATTTGTGCTTCATTACTTTTTTTTATCTAAATGTTTGGTATGGCAATGGGAAATCCTCCCACCAGTTATTAGCAATCTTATATGAATTTTATGTTAATTAAGGCACCTTGTTATGAAAAATTCTTTTCCTAATGAAAAATGGCAAAAATATGTGGACATCCTATTTTTATATCCTGTGTGTGTGTGTGTGTGGAGAGAGAGAGAGAGAGAGAGAGAGAAACGCTAGAGGCTTGGTCCTCCACAAGGGGCTGGTCCCTCTGACCTCCCAGACGACACTAGAGCATAACGACCCCGGCCATAGAGACAGCTATAATCTCATGATATAAGAATAAAGTTTTTAGTAAGTTTCTGCTTAGTCTAACCTCAACCATAAATTCACTGCTGGGTTTGAAGAAATTACTCTATTTCACACCATGACACACACACTGGATTTCCTCCAGGTTGATCCGATTATTTCTAACTCGTAATTCATAGATGGCCAAACAATAAAAAATACTTTAAATAATGTCATTCAAGGTACCGTAAGGCATCGCTTTTTCAAGCTGAAAGATAATGAATCGTGCATAAAAAAATATATATAATAATCATACCATATCATGTAAACATTATAGCAAGTCGGACTAGAGTCAGAAACTTTATTGTTAGATTTAATGACTATATAATTATTTATTAATGATAATTGCATTATTATTAAATATCAGAATGGATGGAGGAAGTATAGAAAAGTGAATATATATGGATATTCGGGAGTAGACGTGTCGGCAGATGGGTCTATATATGAGAGACGAGATGAGCGAAACATCAGATGGTAGGGTGAAGTGTTGTAGCATCCGTGGAAACTTCATAGACGCAAAAATGAGGATTGCTACAGAACATAATCTTATAAACCCTTTTATATGGGTGTGAGGCATGGGTTTTGAACGCTACAGTGAAGAGGCTAGACGCAGTGCAGATGTCACATGGACAAGCGATGTGTGGCGTATACAAATTTGTACAAATTTGAAGGCTATGTGATGTTATGAGAGGTTTTTATTTAGAGCGCAGAGGAAAGGAGGGAGTTACTTTTGACATTTAGAGAGGATGGGACTGAAGAGGATGACCAGTAAGGTTAAGAACATGCAGTGTGGAAAACTTGCGGGTAGGTTGTGAAGGTTTTATGTGGTAGACGCTTAAGCATACAGCAGGCGCGCAGCTCTTGGTTCCGAGAGAGTAATTATCAAATATTATCTTTCGGTGGCGTTGTTGCCTGATGTCAGGGCAGTAGTAGCTCTTCATCAATGAAACTAGAGCGTATCTTCCCTTCACTGGATCAAACCTAATTATCTCTCATTTCACAGTATGACCCCAGACAAGATTAATGATTCTCAATGGTTAGAATTACCTAATTTTTGTAACACATGCAGAAGTGTGTGCGTGTGTATCCCGTTTCCTAACATATGTGTGTGTGTGTGTGAGATTTTATGAATTTGATGTGTTGTTGGAGTGCGAGCGAGGTATAACTAAGTATCCCCTGGAGGGATGCCTTATAAAGTTGTATGATTTTTTTATTTTTTATTCCAACTTTTCGATTTTCTTCCACTCATAACTCGAGAATACCTCATCAGTCGGATTCAGATTTCGAAGTCTTGTGTAAGTGCCCTAGGACTTAACTTATTAATCCCATTTCCAACATCCTGGAATGCCTCGAGTGAGTTCCAAAACCCTCAGTGATGGAGCTTCAGACCTCCCCAAAAAATTTGTCTCCTATTCAGCGACGTCGCAGAGTGAAACTAAAGTGTGTAGGTGCAGATCCGACCATTTCATGAACATTGTAAAATTTTGGTTCCCGTTTAACCATCAGAATCAAAATGTGTGTTTCCCTCTTCTGAATGACGTCGGTATGAAATGGCCGATGGATCTTGTAGCCAGGATAGTGTCCATTTAGCTTGGTTTGTGTGTGGGCAAATTTGTCAGTCCAATGAATATTTCTGATCGTATTGGACTATATTCAAAAAGCACAAAATATTTTTAATTGCAGGATTGTAGAGAATTTTATAGCAAATGTAACTGCAAACAGAAAGTTGTACATCCGCACACGTATAAATACAAAATATTTACATATGTAAATATACATATGCATTAATAAGTATACAATTACATGCAGATAAGAAATGGAAGCATATTAAAACGCACGTATATTAAAAATATGCTACAGTGTTATTTTATAACATATTTCGACGATTTTGATCAGTTTGAGGCGTTGTCTGTATAAAAATTTATATGCACAAACAAGTATACATATTTATATTTTCCTGCATTGCAATTTTATGATTACCCTCAAATATTTCTTTTGCATGCACTTACGTAGAGGAGGCTAGGCTTGTGGAATACGGAGATACCGTTCTAGAATTGTGTAACAATCGAAATGCATCTAGTTTATGAAATAATTCTGGGAGATGGGTTAACTGGACTGTCCTGGAGGTGGGAAGAATAGTGCTTCTTACCCTAGAGGAATGAGGAGGAGGTTGTAGGTCGGAGGGTCATCTGAGTGGCTATGTCTGTCTACTTCTGGCAAGATAGCAACTAACTGAATGATGGTGAATGCTTTCCTTATTTTTTAGGTCGCCTTTGCTTGGTGGGACAAGGCTGATATGCTAAAATTATTATTAATTATTTTAAATTATTATTCAGGGACCACACAAATATGCTCCAGAGTTTGGCCACTGTCTGTTCACACACTTTACATTTCACATATTTTTCATCTCTATACAACCTTAACTACCACAGTCTTGTAGCCAAGCTGTTGTCCAGCAGTAACTGCCACAGTCTTGTAGCCTAGCATGTGTCCAGCAGTAACTGCCACAGTCTCATAGCCTAGCATGTGTCCAGCAGTAACTGCCACAGTCTTGTAGCCTAGCATGTGTCCAGCAGTAACTGCCACAGTCTTGTAGCCTAGCATGTGTCCAGCAGTAACTGCCACAGTCTTGTAGACTAGCATGTGTCCAGCAGTAACTGCCACACTCTTGTAGCCTAGCATGTGTCCAGTAGTAACTGCCACAGTCTCATAGCCTAGCATGTGTCCAGCAGTAACTGCCACAGTCTTGTAGCCTAGCATGTGTCCAGCAGTAACTGCCACAGTCTTGTAGCCTAGCATGTGTCCAGCAGTAACTGCCACAGTCTTGTAGACTAGCATGTGTCCAGCAGTAACTGCCACACTCTTGTAGCCTAGCATGTGTCCAGTAGTAACTGCCACAGTCTTATAGCCTAGCATGTGTCCAGCAGTAACTGCCACAGTCTTATAGACAAGCATGTGTCCAGCAGTAACTGCCACAGTCTTATAGCCTAGCATGTGTCCAGCAGTAACTGCCACAGTCTTGTAGCCTAGCATGTGTCCAGCAGTAACTGCCACAGTCTTATAGACTAGCATGTGTCCAGCAGTAACTGCCACACTCATGTAGCCTAGCATGTGTTCAGTAGTAACTGCCACAGTCTTATAGCCTAGCATGTGTCCAGCAGTAACTGCCACAGTCTCATAGCCTAGCATGTGTCCAGCAGTAACTGCCACAGTCTTGTAGCCTAGCATGTGTCCAGCAGTAACTGCCACAGTCTTGTAGCCTAGCATGTGTCCAGCAGTAACTGCCACACTCTTGTAGCCTAGCATGTGTCCAGTAGTAACTGCCACAGTCTTGTAGCCTAGCATGTGTCCAGCAGTAACTGCCACAGTCTTGTAGACTAGCATGTGTCCAGCAGTAACTGCCACACTCTTGTAGCCTAGCATGTGTCCAGTAGTAACTACCACAGTCTTGTAGCCTAGCATGTGTCCAGCAGTAACTGCCACAGTCTTGTAGCCTAGCATTTGTCCAGTAGTAACTGCCAAAGCCTTATAGCCTAGCATGTGTCCAGCAGTGACTGCCACAGTCTTGTAGCCTAGCATGTGTCCAGCAGTAACTGCCACAGTCTTGTAGCCTAGCGTGTGTCCAGTAGTAACTGCCACAGTCTTATAGCCTAGCATGTGTCCAGCAGTAACTGCCACAGTCTGGTAGACAAGCATGTGCCCAGCAGTAACTGCCACAGTCTTGTAGACTAGCATGTGTCCAGCAGTAACTGCCACAGTCTTGTAGCCTAGCATGTGTCCAGCAGTAACTGCCACAGTCTTGTAGACTAGCATGTGTCCAGCAGTAACTGCCGCAGTCTTGTAGCCTAGCATGTGTCCAGCAGTAACTGCCGCAGTCTTGTAGCCTAGCATGTGTCCAGCAGTAACTGCCGCAGTCTTGTAGCATAGCATGTGTCCAGCAGTAACTGCCACAGTCTTGTAGCCTAGCATGTCCAGCAGTGACTGCCACAGTCTTGTAGCCTAGCATGTGTGCAGCAGCAACTGCCACAGTCTTGTAGCCTAGCATGTGTCCAGCAGCAACTGCCACAGTCTTGTTGTCTAGCATGTGTCCAGCAGTAACTGCCACAGACTTGTAGCCTAGCATGTGTCCAGCAGTAACTGCCAGTCTTGTAGCCTAGCATGTGTCCAGCAGTAACTGCCACAGTCTTGTAGCCTAGTATGTGTCCAGTAGTAACTGCCACAGTCTTGTAGCCTAGCGTGTATTCAGCAGTAACTGCCACAGTCTTGTAGCCTAGCGTGTATTCAGCAGTAACTGCCACAGTCTTGTAGCCTAGCATGTGTCCAGCAGTAACTGCCACAGTCTTGTAGCCTAACATATGTCCAGCAGTAACTGCCAGTCTTGTAGCCTAGCGTGTGTCCAGCAGTAACTGCCAGTCTTGTAGCCTAGTGTGTGTCCAGCAGTAACTGCCAGTCTTGTAGCCTAGCGTGTGTCCAGCAGTAACTGCCACAGTCTTGTAGCCTAGCGTGTGTCCAGCAGTAACTGCCAGTCTTGTAGCCTAGCTTGTGTCCAACAGTAACTGCCAGTCTTGTAGCCTAGCGTGTGTCCAGCAGTAACTCCAGTCTTGTAGCCTAGCGTGTGTCCAGCAGTAACTGCCACAGTCTTGTAGCCTAGCGTGTGTCCAGCAGTATTTGCCAGTCTTGTAGCCTAGCGTGTGTCCAGCAGTAACTGCCACAATCTTGTAGCCTAGCATGTGTCCAGCAGTAACTGCCAGTCTTGTAGCCTAGCGTGTGTCCAGCAGTAACTGCCACAGTCTTGTAGCCTAGCGTGTGTCCAGCAGTAACTGCCACAGTCTTGTAACCTAGCGTGTGTCCAGCAGTAACTGCCCGTCATGTAGCCTAGCGTGTGTCCAGCAGTAACTGCCAGTCTTGTAGCCTAGCGTGTGTCCAGCAGTAACTGCCAGTCTTGTAGCCTAGCGTGTGTCCAGCAGTAACTGCCAGTCTTGTAGCCTAGCGTGTGTCCAGCAGTAACTGCCAGTCTTGTAGCCTAGCGTGTGTCCAGCAGCAACTGCCACAGTCTTGTAGCCTAGCGTGTGTCCAGCAGTAACTGCCACAGTCTTGTAGCCTAGCGTGTGTCCAGCAGTAACTGCCAGTCGTGTAGCCTAGCGTGTGTCCAGCAGTAACTGCCACAGTCTTGTAATCTAGCATGTGTCCAGCAGTAACTGCCACAGTCTTGTAGCCTAGCACGTGCCCAGCAGTAACTGCCACAGTCTTGTAGTCGAGCATGTGTCCAGCAGTAACGGCCACAGTCTTGTAGCCTAGCATGTGTCCAGCAGTAACTGCCACAGTCTTGTAGCCTAGCATGTGTCCAGCAGTAACTGCCACAGCCTTGTAGCCTAGCATGTGACCAGCAGTAACTGCCACAGCCTTGTAGCCTAGCATGTGACCAGCAGTAACTGCCACAGCCTTGTAGCCTAGCATGTGACCAGCAGTAACTGCCACAGCCTTGTAGCCTAGCATGTGACCAGCAGTAACTACCACATTATGGGACTGTGTCCTAAAATCCTTTGTATAATGTAATGAATTTTTTTTCTGGGGGAAAACTGGAATAAAATCAGGGATTCAAGATCTGTACAACACAATTATAGGAATAAATCTTGCGTGCAAGATTCATTACTTATAAAAATTTGGCTAAAATTTAGACAATATGTACATGGAAATTAATGACTAAAAAAATATACATCGAGTATAAAAATATTAGTGTTGAGTATAATCTGAGCAGTGAACCATGACATTGAGTTAAAGCATTTATAACATTTATAAATAGTAAATTATGTGGAAGTTTAAATATATGTATACAATGACTCCAGGCTGTTTCGTGAATTTTTCGAATATTTTCGTGCCATGTTCGTGTGTCAGATGTTGCCTTCCTGTATAGACGGTGAGGTAAGCTTGAATTTCCTGCCAGACCAATGGGTCCAGCACGTGTGAGCGGATGCTGCTGGGTAGCTCACCAGAGGATCATTGGCTCTCACTTTCAAAGTTATCCTAAAACATCGTTACGTAGAGACATTTACCAGCCACACGGCCGAAACCACTGAAACACTTCGCCCCAGCTATGAGATCATTAACCGTCCTATTTCTCTATTACCAACACTACGAATAATAACTAAATGGGTCATTGGTTCCCCCAACCAGAATCCAGGGTAAGATGTAGACAGCAACTACATACCTGGAGGTTACCTGGAGGTTATTCCGGAGATCAACGCCCCCGCGGCCCGGTCCATGACCAGGCCTCCCGATGGATCAGGGCCTGATCAACTAGGCTGTTACTGCTGGCCGCACGCAGTCCGACGTACGAGCCACAGCCCGGCTGATCCGGCACTGACTTTAGGTATCTGTCCAGCTCTCTCTTGAAGGCAGCCAGGGGTTTATTGGCAATTCCCCTAATGCTTGATGGGAGGCTGTTGAACAGTTTTAGGCCCCGGACACTTATGGTGTTTTCTCTTAGTGTACCAATGGCGCCCCTACTTTTTATTGGCGGCATTTTGCATCGCCTGCCCAGTCTTTTACTTTCGTAGGGAGTGATTTCTGTGTGCAGATTTGGGACCATTCCTTCCAAGATTTTCCAAGTGTAGATTATGATATATCTCTCCCTCCTGCGTTCCAACGAGTACAAGTCAAGTGCTTCCAAGCGTTCCCATTAGTTAAGGTGCTTGACAGAACTTATACGTGCAGTAAAGGATCTCTGTACACTCTCTAGATCTGCGATTTCACCTGCTTTGTATGGAGATGTTAATGTACAGCAGTATTCCAGCCTAGAGAGAACAAGTGATTTGAAAAGGATCATCATGGGCTTGGCATCTCTCGTTTTGAAAGTTCTCATTATCCATCCTATCATTTTCTTTGCACGTGCGATCGTGGCACTGTTGTGATCCTTGAAAGTGAGATCCTCAGACATTACTACTCCCAGGTCCCTTACATTATTTTTCCGCTCTATTGTATGGCCGGAGTCAGTAGTATACTCTGTTCTAGTTATTATCTCCTCCAGTTTTCCATAACGGAGTAGTTGGAATTTGTCCTCATTGAACATCATATTGTTTACCGTTGCCCACTGGAAAACTTTGTTTATATCTTCTTGGAGGTTAACCGCGTCCTCAGCGGATGACAGCCTCATGCAGATCCTAGTATCATTCGCAAAGGATGATACGGTGCTGTGGTGTATATCTCTGTTTATGTCTGATATGAGGATAAGGAATAAGATGGGGGCGAGTACTGTGCCTTGTGGAACAGAGCTCTTCACTATGGCAGCCTCCGATTTAACTCTGTTGACCACTACTCTTTGTGTTCGATTTGTTAGGAAGTTGAAGATCCATCTCCCCACTTTCCCAGTTATTCCTTTAGCACGTATTTTATGGGCTATTACGCCATGATCGCATTTGTCAAATGCTTTTGCAAAGTCTGTGTATATTACATCTGCATTCTGATTTTCTTCCAGTGCATCCAAGGCCATGTCATAGTGATCCAGTAGTTGTGAGAGGCAGGAGCGACCTGCCCTGAACCCATGTTGCCCTGGATTGTGCAGATTTTGGGAATCCAGGTGATTTGCAATCCTGCTTCTTAGCACTCTTTCAAAGATTTTTATGATGTGGGATTGTCAGAGCTATTGGTCTATAGTTCTTAGCTAATGCTTTGCTGCCACCTTTATGGAGTGGGGCTATATCCGTTGTTTTAAGTGACTGTGGAATTTCACCCATGTCCAAGCTCCTCCTCCATAGTGTACTTAGGGCACGCGAGAGGGGTTTCTTGCAGTTCTTAATGAAAACAGAGTTCCACGAGTCTGGGCCCGGGGCTGAGTGCATAGGCATATTGTCAATGGCTTTTTCGAAATCTATCCGAGTTAGGGTAATGTCGGAAATCTGGCATACATTTATGGAGTTTTGAGGCTCATTCATGAAGAAATCATTTGGGTCGTCGATCCTCAGACCGATTAGTGGTTCACTAAACACAGAGTCGTACTGGGATTTCAATATTTCACTCATTTCCTTGTTGTCATCTGTGTAAGTCCCATCCTGTCTGAGTAAGGGTTAAGACGACTGATAATTCCAGAATTTGGGATCGAATACCGATCACTTACGACTTTTCAGTACATTACCAAATGACTAAGAAAGGACGAGAGAGAGAGAAAAATCGGTCATTGGATGCTGGTAGCGTAGTAATTATAAACCACAAAATGTCTTGATATTGTTGCTCCAAATTATTATACTGAGGTAACTCCTCCTCCCTTCCAGAAGGTGAATGAAATTACAGAAAAAAAAAATAATGTTCTTATTGACTACGTTCATAAGTGTGCAATGAAACACTGGACAGAATATGTACAAAAAATAAACAGACAAAAGCAATATGAACTAAGTTAAACGTGGCTGGCTACATCCGTAGACTTTATTTGTCTGTCCTGAAGTCACGCTTTGGTGAAGACAATTTTAAACTTCCTTATCTGTGATTCACTCTCCGAACTTTGTTATTCTTTTTCTTTAGGCTTCTGTTTTATTACTTTCTTCTTGACTCTCGCTCTGTCTCTACATGCGCTAGTCCCAAACCTGGGAAATGTGTTTCAGTGCAGAAAACATTACATATATATTTGAACACGATTTAAAATCGTTTACAAACCTTTATTCGAAATATAGAAGCACAGTAACGATGGAATGGTCATCATTTACCGTCAATAAATAAAACATTATTTATGTACAATGCCAATCACAGAAACCTGACTGGAAGAGTTCAGAGATAACCCAGTCTTCGAAGAGAAATTTTTGGCGATGTTTTAATCAGTCGCTGACCAGGATCAACTTATAACTGAGAAAGCAATTGTGGAAAAAATAAACAAATGAGAGGTGGGTAAAGTTGAAGTCTGCGAACAAAGTTTCAAAACAGGTCAGGTAAGGAAACTATCAGAAAACAGGTCAGATCCGACCCGTCTTCTAAATTTACCCCCGTCTTTATCAACCTGTCTTCTAGCTTCCATTAACAGGTCTAAACTTTCCTCTCCAAAATGCGTATTCTCCGAGAATATCAGTGCCCCAACGATAATAAAATGCAATGTTTCAGAGCTAAATTATTACGGCATTCCTAAAAATCATGAAATCCATGTGTCATGAACGCTGCATGACGCATGGGTGCATATGCAGCAGTGCTGACGTAATGTAAACGAAGTACTTAATATACAAGTCACCTTACGTCATAAAGTCACAGCGTCTGCATTGAAGATGGAGTTTTTTGAGAACGAAATAAACTGTATGTGATCTATGATAAACGATGCAATAAACAGATGCCTAAATAATTACAACAATAATTTTCACAGTGTTCAATGCATGGTGAAATGAATATCATTACTCCACAGCGTAGTGATAATAGGTCGACCAGGAGCACAAATGTAATTTAATTCGAAACAGCTTGCTGGTCGCTTACTCGGACCAACGAATATGCCAGCAATCTCGAACGTACTGAGACAGTTTAGGAAAATAGCTGTAATTGGGTATCCTAATGCGAGGTATTGGGAGGTCTGAAACTGCCCATCGTACAGTGTGGACCAAGTTAGATATTTCCATCAAAATAAAGTATTAGGGATTAGTAAAAGATATGTGTGCTTGCTGAAGAGACGATATCCAACTCTGTTACGTTATTCTTTTCGCTGGGAAGCGCTAAACCCGGACCAAAACTGCCAGCAATGAAGGCGGAAGATGGGCTGTGAAGGATCAAATTTCTGGATGATTAGTAGTGTACACTAGAGTAACTGCAACAAATAAAGTACCAGGCATAACAATGCAGTTAATAGAGCATAAACTGCGTGCAGTTTTAAGACAAGTGTCGTTTCTGATTATCGTCTCTGTATCACACAGAATCGGTTTCATATCTCACCTCACATTGAGCCACTGGTTTAAGACAATATGTGAGTGCGACTGAAAATGCTCAAAGAGGGAAAATGTGTCCATAGCAAAAACGCAAGATATCAGGAAAAGGAAAGATTCTAACTAGTGACACTTCCGAAGATGGAAATGAAATTTAAGTGTGTGGAAATAAAGCTGAAAGTGAAGAGTAGTTACGAGGCGAAGGTGAAGATTAAAGGGCAGTTATAAAGAATGGTGAAGACTGAAAGTGCCAGATTTACTAACGTTAGTAAATCTTTAAGCGGCAGACAGACTGAGAGAGACCAAAGACGAGAAAAAGATAATAGAATGAGCAACTTGACGATCACAGAGGGAAGAAATATCAGATTGCACGTAGACTTTCGATCTGAGATCAAGACGAACTCCCAAAGCAACCCGTATGACACGGCGTACAGTGGACCTTGCTTATCTGAAGCCAAAACACAGTAGTGTCTCGTAGTGTACTCGTTCGCCCTTGCTTTTCATTGGGGGAATGTAGCATCTCCTGCCGAGTCGTTTGCTTTCATAGGGAGTGATTTTCGTGCGAAAGTTTGCTACTAATTCCTTTAGGATTTTCCCAGTGTATATTATCATCTATCTCTCTCGTTTGCGTTCCAGGGAATACAAATCGCTAAACACATTTTGGCGATCACTAGTTTACACGCTGGTGAGAATGTTTAATAACCCACGTTAATGTTGCAGTTTTATAAACTGTAGTGTAAAGTACCCCATCTAGTGCCTGACACGTCCTCCACTCACGTGTATGTCGTGAGGTACAATCTTCCCTATATATTCTTGTTCTCATTTCATTTATGTATCTGCTGAAGAGGATCGCAGATGAAGATCGAAATATACAGACCAATTAATTTTGTGTGCTTTTGTCTCCATGTGGTTTATTACTGAACACTGACAAATGTTCAGTACGCTATAGTTATCCATTACTAAGAATGTTACCGAGGTGTGTGCAATGAAAGTGCCAACAGCGAACAGAATAGATGCGAGGGAAAATAAATAGCCATCAGTAAATAAGTTGTCAGTAAGAAAAGATGAAAAAGAAGTGAGGTGCGTGAGAAATTTTTATAATAAAAGATCAAGCGCTAAACCCACGATGGTGCGCGAGAAAGTATCCAAGTATCACGAGCTACAGTGACGATGAGAACTGGAGAAGATAATAACAATGACAAAATGTTCGGTGTCAAGAAGATTGTTTACTATGTCCAATGAAGATGCAGTGGCGCATATCCAACGGAGTGAGAATTCTTGGGTCCACATACTTTATGATGAAGCCCAGAACTAAACTTATGTCTGGGTACAGACGAAGATGAAGATTCCAACAAGTTACAGCGAGAGTCGCAGTTGAATCCTCCATAAAGAAAATGAGAGGAATTGTAATCTCCAAGAGGGAGAAATATTTTCACAAAAAATAGAACCAGGATCAGCATATCATCTGACGATATATGTCACGAAGGATGTATAATTTTATATATATATATATATATATATATATATATATATATATATATATATATATATATATATATATATATATATATTGTATATATCATATATATTGTATATATTGTATAGAAAGGGGTTTAGTTATAGGTAATACATATTTTAAGAAAAAGAGGATAAATAAGTATACAAGATATGATGTAGGGCGAAATGACAGTAGTTTGTTGGATTATGTATTGGTAGATAAAAGACTGTTGAGTAGACTTCAGGATGTACATGTTTATAGAGGGGCCACAGATATATCAGATCACTTTCTAGTTGTAGCTACACTGAGAGTAAAAGGTAGATGGGATACAAGGAGAATAGAAGCATCAGGGAAGAGAGAGGTGAAGGTTTATAAACTAAAAGAGGAGGCAGTTAGGGAAAGATATAAACAGCTATTGGAGGATAGATGGGCTAATGAGAGCATAGGCAATGGGGTCGAAGAGGTATGGGGTAGGTTTAAAAATGTAGTGTTAAGAGTGTTCAGCAGAAGTTTGTGGTTACAGGAAAGTGGGTGCGGGAGGGAAGAGGAGCGATTGGTGGAATGATGTAAAGAGAGTAGTAAGTGGGAAAAAGTTAGCATATGAGAAGTTTTTACAAAGTAGAAGTGATGCAAGGAGGGAAGAGTATATGGAGAAAAAGAGAGAGGTTAAGAGAGTGGTGAAGCAATGTAAAAAGAGAGCAAATGAGAGAGTGGGTGAGATGTTATCAACAAATTTTGTTGAAAATAAGAAAAAGTTTTGGAGTGAGATTAACAAGTTAAGGAAGCCTAGAGAACAAATGGATTTGTCAGTTAAAAATAGGAGAGGAGAGTTATTAAATGGAGAGTTAGAGGTATTGGGAAGATGGAGGGAATATTTTGAGGAATTGTTAAATGTTGATGAAGTTAGGGAAGCTGTGATTTCGTGTATAGGGCAAGGAGGAATAACATCTTGTAGGAGTGAGGAAGAGCCAGTTGTGAGTGTGGGGGAAGTTCGTGTGGCAGTAGGTAAAATGAAAGGGGGTAAGGCAGCCGGGATTGATGGGATAAAAGATAGAAATGTTAAAAGCAGGTGGGGATATAGTTTTGGAGTGGTTGGTGCAATTATTTAATAAATGTATGGAAGAGGGTAAGGTACCTAGGGATTGGCAGAGAGCATGCATAGTTCCTTTGTATAAAGGCAAAGGGGACAAAAGAGAGTGCAAAAATTATAGGGGGATAAGTCTGTTGAGTATACCTGGTAAAGTGTATGGTAGAGTTATTATTGAAAGAATTAAAAGTAAGACGGAGAATAGGATAGCAGATGAACAAGGAGGCTTTAGGAAAGGTAGGGGGTGTGTGGACCAGGTGTTTACAGTGAAACATATAAGTGAACAGTATTTAGATAAGGCTAAAGAGGTCTTTGTGGCATTTATGGATTTGGAAAAGGCGTATGACAGGGTGGATAGGGGGGCATTGTGGCAGATGTTGCAGGTGTATGGTGTAGGAGGTAGGTTACTGAAAGCAGTGAAGAGTTTTTACGAGGATAGTGAGGCTCAAGTTAGAGTACATAGGAAAGAGGGAAATTATTTCCCAGTAAAAGTAGGCCTTAGACAAGGATGTGTGGTGTCACCGTGGTTGTTTAATATATTTATAGATGGGGTTGTAAGAGAAGTAAATGCGATGGTCTTGACAAGAGGCGTGGAGTTAAAAGATAAAGAATCACACATAAAGTGGGAGTTGTCACAGTTACTCTTTGCTGATGACACTGTGCTCTTGGGAGATTCTGAAGAGAAGTTGCAGAGATTGGTGGATGAATTTGGTAGGGTGTGCAAAAGAAGAAAATTAAAAGTGAATACAGGAAAGAGTAAGGTTATGAGGATAACAAAAATATTAAATGATGATAGATTGGATATCAGATTGGAGGGAGAGAGTATGGAGGAGGTGAATGTATTCAGATATTTGGGAGTGGACGTGTCAGCGGATGGATCTATGAAGGATGAGGTGAATCATAGAACTGATGAGGGGAAAAGGGTGAGTGGTGCACTTAGGAGTCTGTGGAGAGAAAGAACTTGGTCCTTGGAGGCAAAGAGGGGAATGTATGAGAGTATAGTTTTACCAACACTCTTATATGGGTGTGAAGCATGGGTGATGAATGTTGCAGCGAGAAGGCTGGAGGCAGTGGAGATGTCATGTCTGAGGGCAATGTGTGGTGTGAATATAATGCAGAGAATTCGTAGTTTGGAAGTTAGGAGGAGGTGCGGGATTACCAAAACTGTTGTCCAGAGGGCTGAGGAAGGGTTATTGAGGTGGTTCGGACATGTAGAGAGAATGGAGCGAAACAGAATGACTTCAAGAGTGTATCAGTCTGTAGTGGAAGGAAGGCGGGGTAGGGGTCGGCCTAGGAAAGGTTGGAGGGAGGGGGTAAAGGAGGTTTTGTGTGCGAGGGGCTTGGACTTCCAGCAGGCGTGCGTGAGCGTGTTTGATAGGAGTGAATGGAGACGAATGGTTTTTAATACTTGACGTGCTGTTGGAGTGTGAGCAAAGTAACATTTATGAAGGGGTTCAGGGAAACCGGCAGGCCGGACTTTAGTCCTGGAGATGGGAAGTACAGTGCCTGCACTCTGAAGGAGGGGTGTTAATGTTGCAGTTTAAAAACTGTAGTGTAAAGCACCCTTCTGGCAAGATAGTGATGGAGTGAATGATGGTGAAAGTTTTTCTTTTTTGGGCCACCCTGCCTTGGTGGGAATCGGCCAGTGTTATAATAAATAATATATATATATATATATATAATATATATATATATATATATATATATATATATATATATATATATATATATATATATTATATATATTTATTAGTAAACTCTAGGTAGTAAGTTGGTAGACAGCAACCACCCAGGGAGGTACTACCGTCCTGCCTATAATAGTAAACTCTAGGTAGTAAGTTGGTAGACAGCAACCACCCAGGGAGGTACTACCGTCCTGCCAAGTGAGTGTAAAACGAATGCCTGTAATTGTTTTACATGATGGTAGGATCGCTGGTGTCTTTTGTCTGTCTCAAAAATATGCATTACAGGTACGTCTTGCTACTTATACTTAGGTCACACTACACATATATGTACATCAATAACAACACTGCGCTAGCCAAGGATTCGAACCCATGTTGTACTGGCCTGCCTCATGTTAAGCGAGAACCACATGACGCTTTAAACCACAGGACCACCCAACCCTACAAGACTGGTGCAGCCAGAGCACAGCTAGCTGTTGGGCCGATATCCGAGGGCATATGGAGGTGTGGGAGCTTCTAAGCTAATTTCATTCTCATCCCTGTTTGGTGTACTAGCCTCACGAGCAGTGTTGTTATTGATCAATACCACCCGTTCGTGGTTACAATAATATATAAATACTGCTCGTGAGGCTAGTACACCAAACGGGGATGAGAATGAAATTAGCTTAGAAGCTCCCTCACCTCCGTATGCCCTCGGATGGTGGCCCAACAGCTAGCTGTTCTCTGGCTGCACCAGTCTTGTAGGGTTGGGTGGTCCTGTGGTTTAAAGCGTCATGTGGTTCTCGCTTACCATGAGGCAGGCCAGTACAACATGGGTTCGAATCCTTGGCTAGCGCAGTATTGTTATTAATCAATACCACTCCTTTGTGGTTACAATAATATACATGTACATGTTTATTTATACACACTCATCTGAGATTTCTTTGATTTTATCTTAATAGTTCTTGGTCTTATTACTTTTCCTTTTATATCCATGGGGAAGTGGAATAAGAATCTTTCCTCCGTAAGCCATGCGTGTTGTAAAAGTTAACTAAAATGCCGGGAACAATAGGCTAGTAACCCCTTTTCCTGTAATAATTACTAAAAAGAATAAGAGAAAATTGTCTAAGTGGGAAGTCTGAACGTGCGTGGATGTTGTGCAAATGATAAGAAAGAGATGATTGTAGATGTTATGAATGAAAAGAAGCTGGATGTCCTGGCTTTAAGTGAAACAAAGTTGAAGGGGGTGGGAGAGTTTCAGTGGAGAGGAATAAATGGGATTAGATCAGGGATTTCAAATAGAGTTAGAGCTAAAGAAGGAGTAGCAATAATGTTGAAGGATAAGTTATGGCAGGAAAAGAGGGACTACGAATGTATTAATTCAAGGATTATGTGGAGTAAAATAAAGGTTGGATATGAAAAGTGGGTTATAGTAAGCGTATATGCACCTGGAGAAGAGAGAATTGTAGAGGAGAGAGAGAGAGAGAGAGAGATTTTGGGAAATGTTGAGTGAATGCGTAGGGAGTTTTGAACCAAGTGTGAGAGTAATGGTGGTTGGGGATTTCAATGCTAAAGTGGGCAAAAATGTTGTGGAGGGAGTAGTAGGTAAATTTGGGGTGCCAGGGGTAAATGAAAATGGGGAGCCTTTAATTGAGCTATGTGTCGAAAGAGGTTTTGTAATAATACATATTTTATGAAGAAGGGGATAAATAAATATACAAGGTATGATATAGCACGTAATGAAAGTAGTTTGTTAGATTATGTATTGGTGGATAAAAGGTTGATGGGTAGACTCCAGGATGTACACGTTTATAGAGGGGCAATTGATATATCGGATCATTATTTAGTTGTAGCTACAATTAGAGTAAGAGGTAGATGGGAAAAGAGGAAAATGGCAACAACAAGTAAGAGAAAGGTGAAAGTGTATAAACTAAGGGAGGAGGAAGTTCGGGTGAGATATAAGCAACTATTGAAAGAAAGGTGGGCTGGTGCAAGTATGAGTAGTGAGGGGGAGAGGGGTTGAAGAGGGTTGGAATAGTTTTAAAAATGTAGTATTAGAATGTGAGGCAGAAGTTTGTGGTTATAGGAGGGTGGGTGTAGGAGGAAAGAGGAGCGACTGGTTGAATGATGAAGTAAAGGGTGTAATAAAAGAGAAAAAGGTAGCTTATGAGAGGTTTTTTACAAAGCAGAAGTGTTATAAGAAGAGTAGAGTATATGGAGAATAAAAGAAAGGTGAAGAGTGGTGAGAGAGTGCAAAAGGAGAGCAGATGATAGAGTGGGAGAGGCACTGTCAAAAAATTTTAATGAAAATAAAAAATTTTGGAGTTAAACAAGTTAAGAAAGATAAGGGAACGTATGGATTTGTCAGTTAAAAACAGAGTAGGGGAGTTAGTAAATGGGGAGATGGAGGTTTTGGGTAGATGGCGAGAATATTTTCAGGAACTTTTAAATGTCGACGAAGAAAGGGAAGCGGTAATTTCATGCACTGGCCAGGGAGGTATACCATCTTTTAGGAGTGAAGAAGAGCAGGATGTGAGTGTGGGGGAGGTGTGTGAGGCATTACGTAGAATGAAAGGGAGTAAAGCAGCTGGAACTGACGGGATCATGACAGAAATGTTAAAAACAGGGGATGATATAGTGTTGGAGTGGTTGGTATTTTTGTTTAATAAATGTATGAAAGAGGGGAAGGTACCTAGGGATTGGCAGAGAGAGGGAAGGGGGACAAAAGAGACTGTAAAAATTATAGAGGAATAAGTTTACTGAGTATACCAGGAAAAGTGTACGGTAGGGTTATAACTGAAAGAATTAGAGGCAAGTCAGAATGTAGGATTGCGGATGAGCAAGGAGGTTTCAGAGTGGGTAGGGGATGTGTAGATCAAGTGTTTACATTGAAGCATATTTGTAAACAGTATTTAGATAAAGGTAGCGAAGTTTTTGTTGCACTTATGGATTTAGAAAAGGCATATGATAGAGTGGATAGGGGAGCAATGTGGCAGATGTTGCAAGTATATGGAATAGGTAGTGAGTTACTAAATGCTGTAAAGAGTTTTTATGAGGATAGTGAGGCTCAGGTTAGGGTGTTTAGAAGAGAGGGAGACTACTACCCGGTAAAAGTAGGTCTTGTTGATGTGTAATATCACCATGGTTGTTTAATATATTTATAGATGGGGTTGTAAAAGAAGTAAATGCTAGGGTGTTCGGGAGAGGGGTGGGATTAAATTATGGGGAATTAAATACAAAATGGGAATTGACACAGTTGCTTTTTGCTGATGATACTGTGCTTATGGGAGATTCTAAAGAAAAAATGCAAAGGTTAGTAGATGAGTTTGGGAGTGTGTGTAAAGGTAGAAAGTTAAAAGTGAACATAGAAAAGAGTAAGGTGATGAGGGTATCAAATGATTTAAAGAAAAATTGTATCAAATTGGGGAGGAGGAGTATGGAAGAAGTGAATGTTTTCAGATACTTGGGAGTTGACGTGTCGGCGGATGGATTTATGAAGGTTGAGGTTAATCATAGAATTGATGAGGGAAAAAAGGTGAGTGGTGCATTGAGGTATGTGTGGAAACAAAAAACGTTGTCTATGGAGGCAAAGAAGGGAATGTATGAAATTATAGTAGTACCAACACTCTTATATGGGTGTGAAGCTTGGGTTGTGAATGCAGCAGCGAGGAGGCGGCTGGAGGCAGTGGAGATGTCCTGTCTAAGGGCAATGTGTGGTGTAAATATTATGCAGAAAATTCGGAGTGTGGAAATTAGAAGAAGGTGTAGAGTTAATAAAAGTATTAGTCAGAGGGCTGAAGAGGGGTTGTTGAGGTTGTTTGGTCATTTAGAGAGAGTGGATCAAAGTAGACTGACATGGAGAGCGTATAAATCTGTAGGGGAAGGAAGCCGGGTCGGGGTCGTCCTCGAAAAGGTTGGAAGGAAAAGGTAAGGGAGGTTTAGTGGGCGAGGGGCTTGGACTTCTAGCAGGCGTGCATGAGCGTGTTCGATAGGAGTGAATGGAGACGAACGGTATTTGAGACCTGACAATCTGTTGGGGTGTGAGCAGGGTAATATTTAGTGAAGGGATTCAGGGAAACCGGTTATTTTTATATAGCCGGACTTGAGTCCTGGAAATGGGAAGTACAATGCCTGTACTCTAAAGGAAGTTTTCGGGATATTAGCAGTTTGGAGGGATATGTTGTGTATCTTTATACGTATATGCTTCTAAACTTGCGTTCTGAGCACCTCTGCAAAAACAGTGATTATGTGCGAGTGAGGTGAAAGTGTTGAATAATGATGAAAGTATTTTCTTTTTGGGTCACCCTGCCTCGGTGGGAGACGGCCGACTTGTTAAAAAAAAAATAAACCTACATATACAACATACTATCTACTCTACTACACACCAATTCACATATATACAAACAGGGAGGCTCCCTCACACCCCACCCCTTCTGCAGGCTGCTCAACCTGCAGGCTGCTCAACCTGCAGGCTGTACAAGTACTCTCCCAAAACTTTAATAGGCCTCTCCACACTAGGGTCTTACAGGTAAACATGAGAGCACTTAAACCAATAAAATAACCTATGATATATACTTACAAAAAAAATCCCTACAAACACAAAATCGTGACGTCTTAGGACAATTGCTCCAGCTGCTGCGCTCCACGAACTGCCTCCAAACACACCTCACTCTCCTATCATGGCCACTCTGACTGACGAGAAATAATAGGCGTCCGGTTTCAGAACCAATTTCGGAAACTGACATTATACATGGAACGTTGTTTTTATACAATATTCACGTTGTTCACGATCTACATTAACTACATTGATGAGCAAATAAATAGCGACGTCAGCAAGTTTGACAAAGGCTTTATCGTATCTCTTCTTAAAGCTATGTATGGATCTCGCCTCTACTTCACTCTCCAGATTGTTCCAATTCATGACAACATTAAGGTTTAAGAAATACTTCCTAACATCCTTTATGACCTCTTGTTCCTGTAACCCATTTCTGAAACATTCTGTCAGTGTTCTTTTCAATTCCTCTCTTATTTGCACACTAGAATGTTACAGAATGACCTTTTCCTAGGTTCTAATCCTAGGGAAAGGAAATAACTATGGCATTTATATGCTAAACAATGAAGATCTTAGTCAAAGTGAATGGAAGAAAAATTTAAGAATTTTGGTCAGCAGAAGGTTAAAGCCAAGACGTGTGTTTGCTTGTCTTGCGGTATTTTGAACTACGTCAATCGAAATGTGAAATTCCACTATAGGTGAACAAATTTAGGTAAACCTCATACTTTTGGACGAAAAGTGCAAGGCCTGGAAATTCACCAGGAACCCATTCTAATGTGAAGTAGCTGAAGTTTCGGAAGAAGTGCAGAAGAGTTTCTTGAGCTGAAGTTTAACTTCTCAGCAGAGGATTTCAAACCTCACATTAAGCAGTACGGATTCTGACGATATTTGTGTCCACGTATCTTCGTGAGGTTGCATTTTCTGCACACGGTGCTGTCAAAGCCAAAGAGAAAAACAATTCGGACTTGCAGGAGACTTCGGTTGTGTTCTCTCTGGCACGTCTCGGGCTCTGTTATCTAACAAGTGCTGTCAAAAAACTCACTACATGTTTTTCCACTTTATATATTGTATTTGCTCCTTAAAGATTCTTTCAGAGTTACAAAAAATAAAGTATAGATGATATAAGCACCCAGTGATTCCAAGTCTCCTTAACTGTTAATTTCGTAACTTGTGCCGCTCTGTGCTTTGTGTTAAGCAGAAAATAAATATTAGTAGTATAGGTAGTTTATAGAGATTTATAGTGATGGGTGAGGTGTTTAGAATCCTCATTTTCTATACAGTATCGAAGTAAATTTTAAGATACATGAACGGGGTATACATTTGAGCATATATGTACAAAATGACAGTGGGAAGAATCTTTTGTTTTTTTTTAAGTAAATTCGTTTGTTAAGGAAGCTGGAACAATGCCCAAGGCAATCGTAAATATACAGGTAATATACTTTATTTAGTCTCTAAAATTGAACTGTATGTGCAATGGAAACACTTGTATTTTGGGCCTATGGAGATATTTTTTTTGTAACCAAAAACCAAACGTTACTCAATCTAAAGTAACCTAAAATGTAACTCCTAATTTAGGTAAGGCTAAGTTACCCTTCTTTGTTAACCCCCAGAAATGCTTTTCCCCCAATGATCCAAAATATGACGCGTGTTCATTGTAGAACCCACTGAATATTGCGAAATGTGCATAACCTATCGGTGGGCTCAAAACAGAAAAATCGTTTCAGATTAGATAGCTTCAGTATACATCGAAATGTGTTCCGTTATCCATGTAATGAGTAAATTCACAGTTTTCGCCTTAATTGTCAAGGCAGCGTTGCTCGTGCAGTTTTCTGCTTTGTGTTTACCATTTTCTCCACATTTCCATGTGTTTTTTTATCATTTGCTTCGCTCCTAATTTCTGAGCATTTGTGTCTTCCTTTACTCCTCATTACCACTCTATGAACTCACATATTTCACACCTCATTTCCAGCGTTTCATTTGCTAGTGTGTGACTAGAGGTTTCTCTTCCTGACACAGAGCCGGAGACGGTGATCATAGGTGGTCCTGACGTCTACATCAACACTGGCAGCCGCCTGGCTCTAACGTGTAGTGTAAAGTACAGCCCCGAGCCTCCTGCCTTCATCTTCTGGTACCACGACGATAAGGTGATAACTTCATTTCTACCCATCTTCCTTTTTCTCTTTCTTACATCCTCCCTCCTACTCATTCTGGTCGCTTTACCACCAAAGCATCAAAGATACTTTAATAACAAATATGGGTTTATAGGGATTAAAGTGGGATAGGGTCGTCCTCGAAAAGGTTGGAGGGAGGGGGTAAAGGAGGTTTTGTGGGTGAGGGGCTTGGACTTCCAGTAAGCGTGCCTAAGCGTGTTAGAGAGGAGTGAATAAAGCCGAATGGTATTTGGGACCTGACGAGCTGTTGGAGTGTGAGCAGGGTAATATTTAGTGAAGGGATTCAGGGAAACCGGTTATTTTATATAGCCGGAATTGAGTCCTGGAAATGGGAAATACAATGCCTGCACTTTAAAGGAGAGGTTTGGGATATTGGCAGTTTGGAGGGATATGTTGTGTATCTTTATACGTATATACTTCTAAACTTTTGTATTCTGACCACCTCTGCAAAAACAGTGATTATGTGTGAGTGAGGTGAAAGTGTTGAATGATGAAAGTATTTTCTTTTTGGGGATTTTCTTTCTTTTTGGGTCACCCTGCCTCCGTGGGAGACTGCCGACTTGTTAATATATATATATATATATATATTATATATAAACGTAGATATTCATCTTTACACGTATTCATGCATGAAGATATATATATTCGTCAAAATATGCAGTGACAAACACACACACACATTCATTGCTAACATCGTAATGGCCATCTACAATTCTGAATCTAAATCAGGTACGATCATTTACAACAGCAGCCTCTAACTGTACTAATTACTGAACACTGCAGACTTAGAGTTTAACTGTTGTTTCTGAATGAAAGAAACCTTATTAATATAATGTCTATAATTATTGAGTAAATTTTTATCATCGCTAAGAGGGATGATACTGTTTCCTTTTAGGTAAAATAGAACATTCAGTTGCAGCGGCTTCTAATTTTAATGTAGCTTACTTGTGTACTATAATTATGGATAATAATTCTAACATTCATTTTCGGCATAATCTATAATTATTTTACATTATAGTTATAATAAAACTAGAGAAATAATTTGCTACATGTCGGGATATATATATACACTGAAAGGTGTATATATTCTAAGGTATGCATTTTATTTTAGAGATTTAAAGTATTCTAGACTTGTGGTGAAGATCGATATACAGCATCAATGATCTTCGAGTAATCGTAGAAAAGCTTAAATCGTATTCGTCATTAATCTTATCGAGCAATGATAATACAAACTATGAAAAGGTAGTAATTTACTAGGCAACTACCGTGCAGGGAAATACTACGCTTCTTAAATATGTTTTACCTTGAAAGTATAGGTAAACTTTCCTCTCTCTGAGAAATGGTATAGTGATACAGACAAGACGTAGACAGGTACGTAAGTCTATTTCACATTTATTATGAACTCATCTTTGTTATTCTATAGGTTTCATAGGAGTGGCTCTTTTTTTTTGAGAACTTTCAAATTTTCCCGAAGAAATTTCGTATGAGGCGATTAAATTGCCATGAAGGGAGAGAAAGCTGGTTTTTATACGTGTAATATAGTTTATATATAATAATCTAATGTAAAAGTTAGAAAATTTTGAAGGTGAGTTACTTTAATGATTTTTATATTCACATAACACCAACATTTTTAAGAAGCATGGATGACATACAGATATTAACAGAGAACTAAGGGTTATCACGAGTAAAACTGTGTCCAGTACCATAACAGAAAACAAGTGACAAAAAAGACTTCATGGTACTAAGTCTGGTTTATCTGAGAACTGAAGATGAAATGGCAGTACAGGTTAATGAATAATTATAGAAAAGATTGGTGTGGGATATATGAAGCGGGTAAAAGCATGTATTGGTGCATGTGGGTACAATAGTGGCTAGACAGCTCTTAGAGAATGTTTAGATAGTCATATGCTTCTACAGGTATTGTTGTAGAAGCTGTAGTAGCAAAGTTTGGATCTAATATTACTTACATATTCTGAGAAAGATATTTAGTAAGATAAAATGAAAATGGGAAAGATAAACAAGGAGGAAAAATAAGGTGCGAACCTAGAACTGTCTGGGTAATAAAAGATTGAGAGGAAGGTATTTTATAACACAGGTTTTACACAGTCGATGAGAGCACTTGCAGGTAGATAGCGTAAGCGACAGGTGGAAGAATATTTGCAGAACTTTATCGTTAGCTTCAAAGAAAAGCGAATGAATTAAGGAAAAATATTACTTAAAATTTGAATCATTCTTAGAAGTGATGTTTGTTAGAGGCAGACAAGAAAGATTCAGGAAATATCTTGTCATTCAAGACTTCCGTGTCAGTGATCACCAGAGGCAGACAAGGAAGGTTCAGGAAATATCTTGTCATTCAAGACTTCCGTGTCAGTGATCAGCAGAGGCAGACAAGAAGGTTCAGGAAATATCTTGTCCTTCAAGACTTCGGTGTCAGTGTACAGCCGTAGTTTGTTACATAAGGATACGTGAAAAACTAAAAAAAAAATCATTTGTGACTTGATAAGGAACAATATTCGATGATGAGAAGCTTTGACAGTATGTAAGTGATAAGAAAACATGTAGAGAAAAGTGGTGAATGAAAAAAAAGGTGTTATCACTATAGAAGCCAATGCAATCAAAATTTGTGGATAATACGAAATAATTTTTGGAACACTGAGGAAAAAATTAATCAAATGAATCCGTTAGGAAAAAAAAGTGAAATGCTGGACACAACAGTTGAGGTATTGTAAAGATGAGAAAAATACTTTAAGAACTATATGTTATGACTAGACAGGCGGTCAACATTGCATCCTTCAGATAGATAATAAAAATGTATAATAAGAGGATATATATGAAGAGACAGTAGCGAGATACGTAGCAACTGAGTGAATTAGTAGGTACGCTGAGAGAAAAAAAAAACCAGCTGTAGGGAAAGGTTTTAAGATTGAAATTTTGAAACCAGATAAGGATAAAATGTTGGATTAGATGTTACGTTTTAGTTTATGTAATGAAAGAAGGGAAAGCACCAAAGGATTAGCAAAAAGCGTGAGCAATTCCTATTAATAAAGGGTACGAGATAGTGGAAAATATGAGAGAATAAATCTTTCGAGTTTAGTCGCTAAAGTGAAAGATGTAAATACAGAATGGATGCGGGAATGAAAGCTGCAGATGTACCCACACAATGTATGACCCTTACGAGTTTAGTGCTTTCCTCAAATACGATTATAAATACGAGTGTAACAGAACGTGAGGAAAGAGAAGGCGCAGTAGAGTAGCAACAAACTGCTAAAATAGGTTTGTTAATGAATGAGAAAGATTTAAATATATTGAAGACTGGGTGTGACAGTCATCACTATCATGATGACAAGATGACAGTTGTAACTCACAGACAACGTCATCTTGTCATCATGATAGTGATGACTCACAGATACAACGTTATCGTGTTAGCGATGACTCACAGATACTACGTCATCTTGTTATCATGTTAGCGATGACTCACAGATACAACGTCATCTTGTCATCATGTTAGCAATGACTCACAGATACTACGTCATCTTGTCATCATGATAGTGATGACTTACAGGTACTACATCATGATGACAAGATAAGATTTATCTGTGAGTCATCACTATCATAATGATAAGATGACGTTGTATCTACGAGTCATCACTATCATGATGACTCGTGGAGTCGAGGTAACACAACGAGAGTACAAGTGCTGGTGAGTGTGTGGCTCCTCCAGTTACTGGCTACCGAACCTAAGTAAAAAAAAAATCCGATAGATGCAAAACTATATTTTACAACATTAATATAGGCTACACTTATAAAATATCCTTGTGTAAATTCATCAGGTTCATTTATAAAATAGTCTACATTAATAATAAACTTAAAATATAACCAAACTATTTAAAATAGTCAATAGTTAGTATACAAGGATCAGAAATTATATGGAAATTTTGTAGTAGCAATATAAGACAGCGGATTTGTCAAAATGCACAACAGTGACGTAGAAAAAAAAATTCTCGCTAATTTCCAGTAACTGGGGACGAAAAAAAAAAAAGTTCCACGTGGTATAAAATATCCCAGAATAGGGTAAGGGGTGAGGGGGGAATATATTTAAAACCCCCTCCCCTTCCGAGGAGGCGTCGAGCAGGCTCGTCAACAGCACAACAAAGAAATTAAAGAAGCAAGCAAGGCAGCGAGGTTCGCCAGAACTGCGGGAAAATTCGCGGATTGTTGCAGCAGCCTTGGGAACCCTGGAAGGTAATCCGGATTGTGTCGAAACTATTTCGCGATTTTCCCTGCCCTTCCGTGTCGCCATTTGGAAAATCCACTTCATCCCTTGTTCTTCCACTCGCCTTTTTTTATCGATTTATTCCTTGATCTATATCCGGTACATTTCTTTTGTTCTCTGTGTTACATGGAATGCTGAGTTTTCTCTCACCTTCCTTATCCTACTTCACCTTCCTTATCCTACTTCACCTTCCTTATCCCTACTTCACCTTCCTTATCCCTACTTTTCCTCCCTTATGCCTACTTTTCCTCCCTTATGCCTACTTTTCCTTCCTTATGCCTACTTTTCCTTCCTTATGCCTACTTTTCCTTCCTTATGCCTACTTTTCCTTCCTTATGCCTACTTTTCCTTCCTTATGCCTACTTTTCCTTCCTTATGCCTCCTTCACCTTCCTTATGCCTCCTCCACCTACCTTATGCCTACTTTTCCTTCCTTATGCCTACTTTTCATTCCTTATGCCTACTTTTCCTTCCTTATGCCTCCTTCACCTTCCTTATGCCTTCTCCACCTACCTTATGCCTACTTTTCCTTCCTTATGCCTACTTTTCCTTCCTTATACCTACTTTTCCTTCCTTATGCCTACTTTTCATTCCTTATGCCTACTTTTTCATTCCTTATGCCTACTTTTCCTTCCTTATGCCTACTTCACCTTCCTTATGCCTACTTCACCTTCCTTATGCCTCCTTCACCTTCCTTATGCTACTTTCACCTTCCTTATGCCTCCTTCCCTTCCTTATGCGTACTTCACCTTCCTTATGCCTCCTTCACCTTCCTTATGCCTCCTTCACCTTCCTTATGCCTCCTTCACCTTCCTTATGCCTCCTTCACCTTCTTCATGCCTCCTTCTCACCTCTCGTATGCCTCCTTCACCTTCCTATATCCACATTCCTTCATCCTTTCTACCTACATCTCCTCACCTCATTTCCCCTTACTCCCTCAAACTTATTTCCTCAACCCATTATTTCTCTCAACCCTTACTTCCCTCAACCCTGCATTTCTCCTTATCCCTCAATTCCCTCAACCTCATTTCCCTCACCCCATTTCTCCCCTCAACCCTTCATTTTCTTCTCAACCCCTCATTTTCCCCTCAACCCTTTATTCTCCCCTCAACCCCTCATTTTCCCCTCAACCCCTCATTTTCCCCTCAACCCCTTATTCTCCCCTCAACCCTTTATTTTCCCCTCAACCCCTCATGTTCCCCTCAACCCTTTATTATCCCCTCAACCCCTCATTTTCCCCTCAACCCCTCACCTCCCGCGCGTCACGTATGAATAATGTGGTAATCTTATCTTTGCAGCAGCTGCTGACTTATGGCCAACCCTCACCGAAAGGATAAGAGGAAGGGGCAGAAAGAGGGGAGGGAACAGAAAGGGGGGAGGGAAGAGAAGAGAGTTGGCCGTCCCAAACTAGTCCCAAATTACCCCTCTCCCTCCGGAAGTGGGAGAGGAAGGAGAAGAGAGAGGGAAAGATAGAGGGGAAGAAGGAGAGTCCTAGAGGTGATAAGAATGGAAAGGAAATAGAGGTAGAGGGGTGATAGGAGGTAGGGGAGGGGGAGAGTGGGAAAGAAATGGGAGTAGAGTGGTAGAAGGGAATGAGAGTGGGAGAGAGAGGAGAGTGGTATACATAGGGGAAGAAAAGTAGAGAGAGGAGGAGAGGGGTAGAGGGAGGAGAAAAGAGGGCAAGAGGGAGGGGTAGAGAGTAGAAGAGGTAAGGGAGACGGACCGAGGATAGGGAAAGGGAGATGGGACAGTTGTGGGCAGTGGAATATTGGTTGAGATGGAGGGGAGAGAATAGAAGAAGAATAGAGGAAGAAATAAGTATAAATAGGGGAAGGAGAGAAAAAATGGAAGAGGAGAAGAGGAACTGGAAATGGGAAAGAAAATGAAGAGGTAAAATAGAAGGGAATGAAAACATGGTAGGAGAGGAGAAAATAAGATTATGATTGTGGGTAAGCGCTAAATCCTTAGGGGTCAAACAACACTTTGGGAATGTTAGGCGTAGCTCCAAACCCTTGAAACAAGAGCCCCTTCACCTGGATCAAGGCACCGATTTGGAGGGAGGGAAGAGGCGAGTAGAAAGGGGAGAGGAGGAGGAGAGGGGAATAAAGTTGAGAGGAAGAAACGAGCAAGAAAAGGGGGAAAAGACAGAGAGCAAAGTAAAGGGGCAGAACAAAAAGAAAAGGGTATAGGAAATATTTTCAATGTATTTTCACTATATTTCCCTATTCTCTCTTCAATTCACTTCTATTTATAAGATGTTTATCCACATTATTTACATGCCATTCATGACGTTTTACTATTTAGAATGGAACAAGGGATACAAGAACTTAAATTCAAGAAATATGTGGATCAGAATAAGGATGGGATGTGAGAAGGGGGTTATAGAAAGTGTTTATATTCCTGGGGTGGACAGATGTAAGATATTAAGCGATCGCTTACGGAATTTCGAAACAAGTAATAAAATAATTGGGATGGAGGAACTTTAATGTTTAACCGGGAGGGAGAAATTGTTGTAGAGGGTGTAGAGGTTATGCTACGAGTGCCAGGAGTAAATGATAACGCGGGGCCTCTGACTGAACTATGTGTAGAAGAAGGTTTGGTAATAGGCAATTCTTATTTTAAGAAAAAGGGGAGGCGCAAGAATATGAGATGTGATATATGGTTCAATGACGGCAGTTAGACTTTGTATTTTCAGATATAAGGTTGATAAGTACACTCCTGGATGTACATGATTTTATTAGGGCGACAGATATATCAGTATTTAGTGGTAGATGTACTTAGAGTAAAAGTTAGATGAGGTGCAAGGAGAATGTCGTCAGTAAGAGGACTTGAAAGGGAGTAAATTAGAGGAGATAGTTATGGTAAGACATACTTAGGGAACTTCTGAGGAAGAGTTGGGCTAAGAAGAGTACAGGTAATGAGGAGGTCAAAGAGGTACAGGGTAGATATGTTAGTGTGTGTAACAAAAGTTTGTTAGTACAGGAGTGGGTGCAGGAAGAGGAACGATTGGTGAGATATAAAGAGGGTGATCAAGGAAAAAATAGCATGTAAGAGGTATTTACCAATGCACAAGTTATAGGGTTGAGTGGAGAGGAAGAGGAAAATAAGGATTAAAAGAGACGTGAGGGGATGTGAAAGGAGAACCACTGGGGGAAGTGTGTGTACGTTTATTAACAAATTTTGCTGAAAATTAAAAAAAAAATTTTGAGGGAGACTAAAAAATTCAGATAACCTAAGGTTTTAACAATAAATATTAGGATAAATTAAATGGGGAAGTGGAGGCGCTGGAAAAATGGATGGAATATTTTTTAAGAATTATTAAATATAAAGGAAGAGAGGCAGTGATTTCAGGCACTGGGAAGGCATAGCATGTTGTGTGAAGAAGAGTAAAATGTGTCTGGGAAACATCTGGGGCAGTGGGTCGGATGAGAAGTAAATTAACTGAGATAATGAATTAGATACATGTGCAACATCTGTGTATCTTTATGCAGTTGAGGTCTCGCCAACCTGAGGGACCTATTACCTCCTCTACCTCTCCAGTCTTCCGTCTTGTATTGATAAAGCCACTGGTTTGCGAAACGTCCACAAAATAAAGATCCCAATACATTATACTTGCGTCTAATTCACACCTCGTCGGTAGTATATACCACTGATATGTATACCTGGGATAAACATAATTAGGAAAGAATGTTAAAAGCGTGGGGGGAAAGGGGGGATATAGCTTTAAAATGGTAGGTGTATTTATAAGGTAAGGGTTCCATCTGGGTGCACGCACCCCCAGGAAGTGGGGGGTGCGAGATGGCATTTCTCAGGCTTATTTTTTGAGTTCAGTTTGTTCCCCTGCAGTACTGTATTTGGTTCAGTTTGTTATTCAGAAACTAAAAATTTGACTTCCTCATCTTCAAATGTGATATTAGGTATGCAGGATGCCCAACATTAATAAAACATTTCCTAGGGGTGAGGGACATTGAAAAGGTTGACAACCCTGTTATAAGGGGACAAAGGTGAATAAAATTTATGAGGGAATAATCCTGTTAAATAAACCGCGTAAAGTGTATGGTACAATAATTATTAATAAATTAGACACATGTACAACTTGTCGATTCTCTGAACCATTCATCCAGAATAATTACTGAAAGAATTAGATGCAAGGCAGAGAGTGGAAATGCAGATCAACAAGGTTTTAGAAAGGGTAGGGCTGTGTAAAGTGCTTGCATTGAAGTATATATGTGAAGCGTACTTAAAGGAACTTTTTTTGATGCATTAATGTATAGAGAAAAGGCATGTGATAAGGTGGATAGAAGAGCAGTGTAGCAGGTGTTGTAAATGTATAGAATAGGCGGTAGGTTAGCAAAAGCTGTAAATAGATTTACTGCAGATAGCGAGGCTCAAGTTGGGGTATCTAAGACAGAGGAGGAATATTTCCCAGTAAAAAAAAAAATTGACATTAGACTGGGATGTGTGATATCAACATAGCTGCTCCAGATTTATAGATGTGTGGGATTACAATATAACGAATTAGATAAAAATGGGAGTTGTCACAGCTGCTTTTTGTTGATGACAGTTATTTTGGAAGATTCAGAAGAGAAATTGCAAAAGTAAGCTAACATGGAAAATTATTATAATAATAATTAAGGGGAAAGGGCTAAACCCGTAGAATTACACAGCACCTGTGGGGTGGGGCGATGTTTACCTGGAGTTTACCTGGAGAGAGTTCCGGGGGTCAACGCCCCCGCGGCCCGGTCTGTGACCAGGCCTCCTTAGGTCAGTGTCCCAGGATGCGACCCACACCAGTCGACTAACATCCAGGCACCCATTTTACTGATGGGGAACATAGACAACAGGTTGAAAGAAACACGTCCAATGTTTCTACTCTGGCTGGGAATCGAACCCAGGCCCTCACAGTGTGTAGCGAGAGCGTTAACCACCAGGCCACCAGAGCCCCGATGTACAAGGTATTCAGACTTAATTCAATGAACTGGAGCACAGATCCATTTCCCTAGGTCAAGGGCCCCTCACCAGCATCAAGGAACCTTCCTTGAGGGAAGCTAACATAGAAAAGACCAAGGTGAAGAAAAAAAAATATCTAAGGAGGGAACAAGGAAGAAGTGCGTGAGTTTAGATATTTGGGAATGAACTTGTCGACGGATACGTCTATGAAAGTGAAGCACCGAATGAATGAGGAGAAAAAATGGGTCGAGGGCGTCAGAAGTGTAACATACCAGAGTTTGACGGTGCCAACACTGTTTTATGGGTGTGAGGCATGGGTTTTATACGCTGTAGTGAAAAGGAGGCTGAGCCAGTGAAGATGACGTGCCTGAGGGGACGTGCATGTTGTAAATATTATGCAGAGAACTGGAAGTTTGGAGATTAGAAAGTGCAGTGTTACCAAAATCATATTTGAGAAGGATGAGAAGGGGATACTGAGGTGGTATGGTCACGTTGAGAGGATAGAGCTGGTACGCTTTTTGACCTGCCTAGTCTAGGGGCATTTATATTATTTAAAATAGAAAAAGAAACACTCTAGGGCCAGCTTGTACCTTCACAGAAATTATGAAGCATATATTTAAAAAGTCAATATATTATTAGGAAGGACAGAAAAACTCATAAATACAAATATATATATATATATATATATATATATATATATATATATATATATATATATATATATATATATATATATATATATATATATATATATATGTCGTGCCGAATAGGCAGAATTTGCGATCTTGGCTTAAATAGCAACGCTCATCTTGCCATATACGACAAGTGAAAATTTGTGTATGCAATAATTTCGCCAAAATCATTCTGAACCTAACGAAAAAAATATGTTTGATTGTGTTTGTTTAGTATTAAATTATTGTAAACGTATTTAAAATATATTTAGTTGGGTTAGGCTATAATAAATTGTTCTCTTTATAATAAGGTTAGGTAAGTTTTCTAAGATTCTTTTGGTGCAAAAGTAAATTTTTTTACATTAACATTAATGAAAAAAATATATCTTTAAACGTATAAGAGAAAATTTCAGGAAGGACTTAATTTTAAATGAGTTCTTGCTAATTGACCAGTTTTACATATTCGGCACGACATACATATATATATATATATATATATATATATATATATATATATATATATATATATATATATATATATATATATATATAATTCCCTCCATCTTCCCAATACCTCTAACTCTCCATTTAATAACTCTCCTCTCCTATTTTTAACTGACAAATCCATTTGTTCTCTAGGCTTCCTTAACTTGTTAATGTCACTGCAAAACTTTTTCTTATTTTCAACAAAATTTGTTGATAACATCTCACCCACTCTCTCATTTGCTCTCTTTTTACATTGCTTCACCACTCTCTTAACCTCTCTCTTTTTCTCCATATACTCTTCCCTCCTTGCATCACTTCTACTTTGTAAAAAAATTTCATATGCAGTAAGGGAGAAAAAGTTAGCATATGAAATTTTTTTTACAAAGTAGAAGTGATGCAAGGAGGGAAGAGTATATGGAGAAAAAGAGAGAGGTTAAGAGAGTGGTGAAGCAATGTAAAAAGAGAGCAAATGAGAGAGTGGGTGAGATGTTATCAACAAATTTTGTTGAAAATAAGAAAAAGTTTTGCAGTGAGATTAACAAGTTAAGAAAGCCTAGAGAACAAATGGATTTGTCAGTTAAAAATAGGAGAGGAGAGTTATTAAATGGAGAGTTAGAGGTATTGGGAAGATGGAGGGAATATTTTGAGGTATTGTTAAATGTTGATGAAGATAGGGAAGCTGTGATTTCGTGTATAGGGCAAGGAGGAATAACATCTTGTAGGAGTGAGGAAGAGCCAGTTGTGAGTGTGGGGGAAGTTCGTGAGGCAGTAGGTAAAATGAAAGGGGGTAAGGCAGCCGGGATTGATGGGATACAGATAGAAATGTTAAAAGCAGGTGGGGATATAGTTTTGGAGTGGTTGGTGCAATTATTTAATAAATGTATGGAAGAGGGTAAGGTACCTAGGGATTGGCAGAGAGCATGCATAGTTCCTTTGTATAAAGGCAAAGGGGACAAAAGAGAGTGCAAAAATTATAGGGGGATAAGTCTGTTGAGTATACCTGGTAAAGTGTATGGTAGAGTTATTATTGAAAGAATTAAGAGTAAGACGGAGAATAGGATAGCAGATGAACAAGGAGGCTTTAGGAAAGGTAGGGGGTGTGTGGACCAGGTGTTTACAATGAAACATGTAAGTGAACAGTATTTAGATAAGGCTAAAGAGGTCTTTGTGGCATTTATGGATTTGGAAAAGGCGTATGACAGGGTGGATAGGGGGGCAATGTGGCAGATGTTGCAGGTGTATGGTGTAGGAGGTAGGTTACTGAAAGCAGTGAAGAGTTTTTACGAGGATAGTGAGGCTCAAGTTAGAGTACATAGGAAAGAGGGAAATTATTTCCCAGTAAAAGTAGGCCTTAGACAAGGATGTGTGATGTCACCGTGGTTGTTTAATATATTTATAGATGGGGTTGTAAGAGAAGTAAATGCGAGGGTCTTGGCAAAAGGCGTGGAGTTAAAAGATAAAGAATCACACAAAAAATGGGAGTTGTCACAGTTGCTCTTTGCTGATGACACTGTGCTCTTGGGAGATTCTGAAGAGAAGTTGCAGAGATTGGTGGATGAATTTGGTAGGGTGTGCAAAAGAAGAAAATTAAAAGTGAATACAGAAAAGAGTAAGGTTATGAGGATAAAAAGATTAGGTGATGAAAGATTGGATATCAGATTGGAGGGAGAGAGTATGGAGGAGGTGAATGTATTCAGATATTTGGGAGTGGACGTGTCAGCGGATGGGTCTATGAAAGATGAGGTGAATCATAGAATTGATGAAGGGAAAAGGGTGAGTGGTGCACTTAGGAGTCTGTGGAGACAAAGAACTTTGTCCTTGGAGGCAAAGAGGGGAATGTATGAGAGTATAGTTTTACCAACGCTCTTATATGGGTGTGAAGCATGGGTGATGAATGTTGCAGCGAGGAGAAGGCTGGAGGCAGTGGAGATGTCATGTCTGAGGGCAATGTGTGGTGTGAATATAATGCAGAGAATTCGTAGTTTGGAAGTTAGGAGGAGGTGCGGGATTACCAAAACTGTTGTCCAGAGGGCTGAGGAAGGGTTGTTGAGGTGGTTCGGACATGTAGAGAGAATGGAGTGAAACAGAGTGACTTCAAGAGTTTATCAGTCTGTAGTGGAAGGAAGGCGGGTTAGGGGTCGGCCTAGGAAAGGTTGGAGGGAGGAGGTAAAGGAGGTTTTGTGTGCGAGGGGCTTGGACTTCCAGCAGGCATGCGTGAGCGTGTTTGATATGAGTGAATGGAGACAAATGGTTTTTAATACTTGACGTGCTGTTGGAGTGTGAACAAAGTAACATTTATGAAGGGGTTCAGGGAAACCGGCAGGCCGGACTTGAGTCCTGGAGATGGGAAGTACAGTGCCTGCACTCTGAAGGAGGAGTGTTAATGTTGCAGTTTAAAAACTGTAGTGTAAAGCACCCTTCTGGCAAGACAATGATGGAGTGAATGATGGTGAAAGTTTTTCTTTTTTGGGCCACCCTGCCTTGGTGGGAATCGGCCAGTGTGATAATAAATATAATATAAACTTTATATATATATATATATATATATATATATATATATATATATATATATATATATATATATATATATATATATATATATGTCGTGCCGAGTATGTAAAACTGTTCAATTAGCAAGAACTCATTTAAAATTAAGTCCTTTCTAAAGTTTTCTCTTATACGTTTAAAGATACATTTTTTTCATTAATGTTGATGTAAAAATTTATAATTTTGCACCAAAAAGAACTTAGAAAACTTACCTAACCTTATTATAATAAACGCAATTTATTGTAGCCTAACCCAGATAAATATATTTTAGGTTTGTTTACAATAATTTAATACTAAACAAGCACAGTGAAATATATTTTTTTCTTTAGGTTCAGAATGATTTTGGCGAAATTATTGCATACACAAATTTTCACTTGTCCTATATGGCAAGATGAGCGTTGCTATTTAAGCCAAGATCGCAAGTTCTGCCTATTCGGCACGACAATATATATATATATATTATATATATATTATATATATATATATATATATATATATATATATATATATATATATATATATGTATGTGTGTGTGTGTGGGGGGGGGAGGTGCGTGAGGCATTACGTAGAATGAAAGGGGGTAAAGCAGCTGGAACTGACGGGATCATGACAGAATGTTAAAAGCAGGGGGGATATAGTGTTGGAGTGGTTGGTATTTTTGTTTAATAAATGTATGAAAGAGGGGAAGGTACCTAGGGATTGGCAGAGAGCGTGTATAGTCCCTTTATATAAAGGGAAGGGACACAAAAGAGACTGTAAAAATTATAGAGGAATAAGTTTACTGAGTATACCAGAAAAGTCTACGGTAGGGTTATAATTGAAAGAATTAGAGGAAAGACAGAATGTAGGATTGCGGATGAGCAGGGAGGTTTTAGAGTGGGTAGGGGATGTGTAGATCAAGTGTTTACATTGAAGCATATATGTAAACAGTATTTAGATAAAGGTATGGAAGTTTTTATTGCATTTATGGATTTAGAAAAGGCATATGATAGAGTGGATAGGGGAGCAATGTGGCAGATGTTGCAAGTATATGGAATAGATGGTAAGTTACTAAATGCTGTAAAGAGTTTTTATGAGGATAGTGAGGCTCAGGTTAGGGTATGTAGAAGAGAGGGAGACTACTTCCTAGTAAAAGTAGGTCTTAGACATGGATGTGTAATGTCACCATGGTTGTTTAATATATTTATAGATGGGGTTGTAAAGGAAGTAAATGCTAGGGTGTTCGGGAGAGGGGTGGGATTAAATTTTGGGGAATCAAATACAAAATGGGAATTGACACAGTTGCTTTTTGCTGATGATACTGTGGTTATGGAAGATTCTAAAGAAAAATTGCAAAGGTTACTGGATGAGTTTGGGAGTCTGTGTAAAGGTAGAAAGTTGAAAGTGAACATAAAAAAGAGTAAGGTGATGAGAGTATCAAATGATTTAGATAAAGAAAAATTAGATATCAAATTGGGGAGGAGGAGTATGGAAGAAGTGAATGTTTTCAGATATTTGGGAGTTGACGTGTCGGCGGAGGAAAAAAAAGTGATTGGTGTGTTGAGGTATGTGTGGAGACAAAAAACGTTATCTATGGAGGCAAAGAAGGGAATGTATGAAAGTATTGTAGTACCAACACTCTTATATGGGTGTGAAGCTTGGGTTGTGAATGCAGCAGCGAGGAGGCGGCTGGAGGCAGTGGAGATGTCCTGTCTAAGGGCAATGTGTGGTGTAAATATTATGCAGAAAATTTGGAGTGTGAAAATTAGGAGAAGGTGTGGAGTTAATAAAAGTATTAGTCAGAAGGCTGAAGAGGGGTTGTTGAGGTGGTTTGGTCATTTAGAGAGAATGGAATAAAGTAGACTGACATGGAGAGCGTATAAATCTGTAGGGAAAGGAAGGCGGGGTATGGGTCGTCCTCGAAGAGGTTGGAAGGAAGGGGTAAGGGAGGTTTTGTGGGAGAGGGGCTTGGACTTCCAGCAGGCGTGCATGAGCGTGTTCGACAGGAGTGAATGTAGACGAATGGTATTTGGGACCTGACGAGCTGTTGAAGTGTGAGCAGGGTAATATTTAGTGAAGGGAATCAGGGAAACTGGTTACTTTTATATAGCCGGAGTCCTGGAAATGGGAAGTACAATGCCTGCACTCTAAAGGAGGTGTTCGGGATATTACCAGTTTGGAGGGATATGTTGTGTATCTTTATACGTATATGCTTCTAAACTGTTGTGTTCTGAGCACCTTTGCAAAAACAGTGATTATGTGTGAGTGAGGTGAAAGTGTTGAATGATGATGAAAGTATTTTCTTTTTGGGGATTTTCTTTCATTTTGGGTCACCCTGCCTCGGTGGGAGACGGCCGACTTGTTATATATATATATATATATATATATATATATATATATATATATATATATATATATATATATATATATATATATATATCAGCAACAGCAATGCGACTAGCCGAGGATTCGAACCCGTATTGTTTTAGCCTGTCTCAGGGTGAACGAAAATTCACGACTCTTTAACGCACACGGCAGAGCTAGATGTTGTACCGTGATCCGAGGACATACGGTGGTGTGGATGCTTCAGAACTAATTTCATCTTCCTCCCCGTTTGGTGTACTGGTCTCCACGAGCAGTACATATAGTATTGTAACCATGAACATGTGATATTTCACCAATAACAACACTGCGACTAGCAGAGGATTCGAACCCGTGTTGTTTTAGCCTGCCTCATGGTGCACGAAAATTGAAGACACTCTAACCCAAACGAAAAGGGGAGAAGGATGAAATTAGCTCTAAATCGCCCACACCATCGTATGTCCTCGGATCACGGTACAACACCTAGCTCTGCCAGGTCCGTGATTCTTGTAGGATTGTATGGTCCCGTGGGTTAGAGCGTCGTGAATTTTCGTTCACCATGAGGCGGGCTAAAACAATACGGGTTCGAATCCTCGGCTAGTCGCAGTGTTATTTATTAAATACCAATTGTTCATGGTAATATTAGGACGCTTAGGACTACGAGGAAAAGGAGGAGGATGATTAGGATTACGAGGAAAAGGAGGAGGAGGATTAGGACTACGAGGAAAAGGAGGAGGATGATTAGGATTACGAGGAAAAGGAGGAGGAGGATTAGGATTACGAGGAAAAGGAGGAGGAGGAGGATTAGGATTACGAGGAAAAGGAGGAGGAGGATTAGGATTACGAGGAAAAGGAGGATGATTAGGATTACGAGGAAAAGGTGGAGGAATAGGAGAAGCAGCAGGACCAGGAGGAGGAGGAGGAGCATTAGTAGCAAGAGGAGCAGCAGGAGAAGGAACATTAGCAGCAGCAATAAATAAGCGCTCAACTCGCGAGGGGTCATACAAAGAATAAAGTACGCGAGATAAAGAAGACAAAAGTAACAGCAACTCATCACAGCTGAGGAAGCCAAATGTAAACAAGAACCTTGTACTAAAGTGGACAAGAACCTTGTACTAGAGTGGACAAGAACCTTGTACTAGAGTGGACAAGAACCTTGTACTAGAGTGGACAAGAACCTTGTACTAGAGTGGACAAGAACCTTGTACTAGAGTGGACAAGAACCTTGTACTAGAGTGGACAAGAACCTTGTACTAGAGTGGACAAGAACCTTGTACTAGAGTGGACAAGAACTTGTACTAGAGTGGACAAGAACCTTGTACTAGAGTGGACAAGAACCTTGTACTAGAGTGGACAAGAACCTTGTACTAGAGTGGACAAGAACCTTGTACTAGAGTGGACAAGAACCTTGTACTAGAGTGGACAAGAACCTTGTACTAAAGTGGACAAGAACTTGTACTAGAGTGGACAAGAACCTTGTACTAGAGTGGACAAGAACCTTGTACTAGAGTGGACAAGAACCTTGTACTAGAGTGGACAAGAACCTTGTACTAGAGTGGACAAGAACCTTGTACTAGAGTGGACAAGAACCTTGTACTAGAGTGGACAAGACCTTGTACTAGAGTGGACAAGAACCTTGTACTAAAGTGGACAAGAACCTTGTACTAGAGTGGACAAGAACCTTGTACTAGAGTGGACAAGAACCTTGTATAGAGTGGACAAGAACCTTGTACTAGAGTGGACAAGAACCTTGTACTAGAGTGGACAAGAACCTTGTATAGAGTGGACAAGAACCTTGTACTAAAGTGGACAAGAACCTTGTACTAGAGTGGACAAGAACCTTGTACTAAAGTGGACAAGAACCTTGTACTAGAGTGGACAAGAACCTTGTACTAAAGTGGACAAGAACCTTGTACTAGAGTGGACAAGAACCTTGTACTAGAGTGGACAAGAACCTTGTACTAAAGTGGACAAGAACCTTGTACTAGAGTGGACAAGAACCTTGTACTAAAGTGGACAAGAACCTTGTACTAGAGTGGACAAGAACCTTGTACTAGAGTGGACAAGAACCTTGTACTAAAGTGGACAAGAACCTTGTACTAGAGTGGACAAGAACCTTGTACTAGAGTGGACAAGAACCTTGTACTAGAGTGGACAAGAACCTTGTACTAAAGTGGACAAGAACCTTGTACTAGAGTGGACAAGAACCTTGTACTAAAGTGGACAAGAACCTTGTACTAAAGTGGACAAGAATCTTGTACTAGAGTGGACAAGAACCTTGTACTGGCGTGAACAAGAACCTTGTACTAGAGTGGACAACAACCTTGTACTGGCGTGAACAAGAACCTTGTACAAAAGTGGACAAGAACCTTGTACTAAAGTGGACAAGAACCTTGTACTAGAGTGGACAAGAACCTTGTACTGGCGTGAACAAGAATCTTGTACTAGAGTGGACAAGAACCTTGTACTAAAGTGGACAAGAACCTTGTACGGGTGTGAACAAGAACCTTGAACTGGCGTGAACAAGAACCTTGTACTGGCGCGAACAAGAACCTTGTACTAGAGTGAACAAGAACCTTGTACTTGCGTGACCAAAGGCTTTATCGTATCTCTTCTTAAAGCTATGTATGGATCTCGCCTCTACTTCACTCTCCAGATTGTTCCACTTCATGACAACATTAAAGCTGAAGAAATACTTCCTAACATCCCTTATGACCTCTTGTTCCTGTAACCCATTTCTGAAACATTCTGTCAGTGTTCTCCTTGTCAATTCCTCTCAGCATTTTGTGCTTCATTATCATATTCCTCTTCTGCCTCATGTCCTCCAGTGTCGCCAGGATGAGTTCCCTTAACCTCTCCTCAGAGGACATTACACCTCAGCTCCGGGACTAGTCTCGTTGCAAACTTCTGCACTTTCTCCAATTTTTTTGACCAGCTTGACCACTGTGGATTTCATACTGGTGCTGCATACTCCAACAAGGGCCTGATGTACACGGTGTGTATTTGTGTGTGTGTGTGTATGTTTATATGTGCATGTGTGTGTGTATGTTTATATGTGCATGTGTGTGTGCGTGTGTGTACTCACCTATTTGTGGTTGCAGGGGTGGAGAGTGTGTGTGTGTGTGTGTGTGTGTGTGTGTGTGTGTGTGTGTGTGTGTGTGTGTGTGTGTGTGTGTGTGTGTGTGTGTGTGTGTGTGTGTACTCACCTAATTGTAGTAGCAGGGATCGAGTCACAGCTCCTGGCCCCGCCTCTTCACTGGTCGCTACCGGGTCACTCACGCCCTGCTCTGTGAGCTTTATCATATCTCTTACACACTCATGAACTCCTGTTTGCCTCTCAGCCGTGCTTTCTCCTGCAGGATCATGGTTCGGGTTGATTCTGCCTTGAAAATTACTTTGAGAGGCTGATTCCTTTTCTTTGTGAACCAGCCGATCCTCCTAAAATTTGCCACCTGGGTCATGTCTCCCTCGCCTATCACCTTCATGATACCTTCAATCGCTTGTTTCTCCTCCTGCTTTCTTTCATCATAAGTTTCCCCTTTAGCTTCGTCTAGCCCATAGACAAAAACTGATCTCTCCCTTTCCACCTCCCACTGTGACTCCCATTGCATCCTCTGAGGTGTTTTAGTTCCTTCCCGTGGAGTGTTCCTTCCTTCAGTCCCTTCCCTAGCTGTGGCCCCTATGCTCATTGGTTTGTCCTTCCTGCTCACCTGTTTCTGGCCCCCACAAGTGTCTGGTAAGATCCCTGCACATGTCCTAGTTCCTTCAATGTCTTCCAACCTCTCATTCTGTCCTGGTGTGCTCCTTGTCTTTGTTTTGGCCCCATGTGGGTTCGACAGGACCTCTGCATACAGTTTAGCTTCCATGCTCCCTTCAGACCCATTGTCTGTGTCTGATGTAGACATTGCTGATGCTACTTCTGTAATATCTTTGTCTCTAGGCTGTTTCAGATGTCTCAGCCCCTCTTCTAATCTCTGTACCTTGGCTTCTGCTACTGTGGCATGTTGCTCCCACCTTCTTCATTCTGCTAACCTCTCCTCCATCTTCCTTGCAAGCTCATCTAGGGGGAGGATGGTTATTGGAGGGGGAGAGGTGGTTGGGGGAGGGGGTTAGATGGTTTAGGTGAGGGGTAGGTGGCTAGGGGGATGGGGAGAGGTGGTTAGGGGAAGGGGGAGTATGTGTTTGTGTCAAGTGTATGTGTGCTTGTGTATGTGTGTATGCATGTGTGGGAGAGAGGGATGGGATTAAGGAGGGGAGGGGGGAGGGGGAGAGAAGGATGAGTGACCCTTAGAAGCAGGGGAGGTGTGTGCGTGTGTGTGTGATGGGATTAGAAGAGGAGGGGAAAGAAGGCTGAGAGTAGAATGACCGCTTGATAACGGGGTCCTTACGGGTGTGTGTGTGTGTGTGTGTGTGTGTGTGTGTGTGTGTGTGTGTGTGTGTGTGTGTGTGTGTGTGTGTGTGTGTATGTGTGTGTATGTGTGTATATGCGTGTGTTCGTGTGTATGGGGGAGGTCTGAGGGGGAGATACTGCTAATACATACCAGTAATTCTGAGTTATAAAAAGCGGAAATTGCTACTAGGGTCTAAAGCTTCTATAAGTGTCTACCCTTGTGTGTGTGTGTGTGTGTGTGTGTGTGTGTGTGTGTGTGTGTGTGTGTGTGTGTGTGTGTGTGTGTGAGGGAGAGATGGTTAGGGGGGTAGGGGAGGGGTTGTTGTGGTTGAAAGATCCGTTATACCTCTCTGTCGTGTAGGCTCAAATTTAGTCCCAGCTGTCTTTCCTAGTATTGCTACTCTCTCCACTTATTGCCCTTTCTGGATTTAAGTATCAATTACTCCTGGTTATTATCCTATTCCTTGTTCACATTGAGAGAGGACTTCCTAGCTTCCTAAGTATTCATACTGCTAATAACTACCGGTAGTAATACTACGTTACCCCTCGCTAGACTGCTGTCCTCCTCACACTCTCCTCAACACTATCTTCACTTTATCTATGCTATTTCTACTCTAATTCTGGTAATAGCTTGCAGGAGTGAGTGACCAGTATCTAACAGTGATGCAAGACCAGAATCCAGAGCCAACATGCAACCACAATAGATGAGCAATACTTGCGCTGGCATCGGTGCGGTGACAAGTTGCCAGATGCTGATGACGTAGTCGTCGTATAGGCCTTCTATCACTATTTTGGAAATCCTTCACCCGTGATGTTTATAACCATATATGCTCATACATCCCGCGTTCCTCACGCGATTTCACTTTTCACTTATGATAGTATACACTTCACATTATATACACTTCACTTTATATGTATAATGGCACACACCTTGTTGTGACGTCACTGCTTCAGCAGGCCTACTCTACCACTGTCCCTTATTATATGTTTTATTTTTCCTTTCTCCTTTTGCTTATTAACTTTTTCGTTCTCACTGTATGGTGCCCCACATTTCACTTGTTATCCAAACGCTGGTAATTCTTGAACACCCGCTTTCACACTCACTTTGATCTTTGTATATTTGAATCTGTGTGGCAACAGGTACCTACTGCCCCTAACGGTTTGGCACTTTGAAATATTAATGATTTCAGGCTTCCTCTCGACTTTTTTTTAACTAATAACTTTAGTTATCACTCGTAGGATTGTTCACTGACATTGTCACTACCACTGATTACTGCTAGCAGTTACTGCACACCTTAAAAACACTAACGTTCTTGGAGCCTTGTGCATCCACGTCTGCGTGACTGTGTATGTGTATGTGTATGTGTGTGTATGTGTGTGTGTGTGTGTGTGTGTGTGTGTGTGTGTGTGTGTGTGTGTGTGTGTGTGTGTGTGTGAGTGAGAGAGAGAGAGAGAGAGAGAGAGAGAGAGAGAGAGAGAAAGTTAATTGACTGACAGTGTTGAGAGTTGGTGAATTACGAGAGGATGCAGGTGGTGTCAACAGCTGACTGACTGACTGTTGACAGCTGGTGAGTTACGAGAGGACGCGGGGTGGGGTGGTGGTATCAACAGAGAAGGGTCTGGTGACCACGTCGAGGCTACTGGTGCAGTATGCAGAGACCAGACACACGGGGGTCTACACCTGCTCTCCTGCCAACTCCAAGCCCAAGAGCGTCAACGTCCACGTCATCGCAGGTCAGTTTTCAACCAGCGTATATTTATAACATGTTATTACCTATGCAAGACAAGCCATGAGGGATGGAAATCGCCAGCTCAAGATCTTTCACCCGTCTCCGTGCATCATCAGGAGCTATGGAATGTTGCAAGAGTAGCAACAGGTGGAAAGAATTTATGCCTTTTCAGAGTAAGGCAAAGTAAGATCTTCTTCCACCTGTTGCTACTCTTGCAACATTTTGTAGCTCCTGATGACGCAGGGAGACGTGTGGAAGATCTTGAGCTAGAGATTTCCATTCCTCGTGGCTTATCTTGCATTGTTAAGATGGCCCGACTACGATTGTGTTGATTGTAATTACCTATTTATGATAAAAGTTTGAAACATTGCAAATATTCCTGCACATACCTTAATAAGGAACTCTGTCCACTGTTCTTAAAGGTCAGTGGTCACGAAAGGTCAACCTGTCCTATTTCTCTGGGGGATTAGTGTGGAGCATTATAGAGCACCATAGCTTGTTGTAGCGTTTTGGAATCTCAGACTAACGTGTTGAAGGAGGAGGTTCTACTTCTCCAAGAAGAAAACAGGAGCCTGAAAACCCGCCTAGATGGATTTGGGAGTGAGTGTGCGAAGGGTGGAGTCTGTGTGGAGGAAAAGGTTACCAACAGTGAGTTAGAGTGGCAACTGCTTCAAGTGGAATGTGGTCTCTACTAAAGGTAGAAGGATCAGGATAAGGAAGCTTAATAGAGAAGATCTGAAGGTAGCAAATCGATTCTCTGTTCTTCAGGATGAGTGTAATTCAGTGGTTAGTGAGGTTAAAGATACCACTAGCTCACCTGCTAATCAAGGTAAGAATATTCTGGTTGTAGGTGACTCGCAGGTAAGAAATATGGACCATTCTTTCTGTAACAGAGGTAGGAACGTTAGACAGAGAGTGTGCTTCCCAGGAGCTGGTGTTGATGACATAGTCAACAGGTTGGATAATATATCAGGTACTGCAAGGAATTTGCAATTTCATTCATTGATAACTGGGACAAATTTTATGGCAAACGTGATATGTATGCAAGGGATGGGGTACATCTCTCAGGGGCTAGAGTGGTTGCATTAGCCAACTCAATTGAGGGTGGCCATTGCTGACGTGTCTAGGACTTTCAACTGATAGGTTATAGAGGTATAGGTGTGTGTGGGAAACAATCGAGCTGCAGTAAAGGGTTGAAATCAGCAGATATTACCAGGATACCTCAGGGATATGTTTAATAGACAATATTCAGAATAAAGTTGCTAGTAAAGGCAAAGCAATTGATCAACAGAGATAGTAGAAGGCAGCGAGTGACTAGCTCCCTAAAGGTTTACTATACTAATAGTAGGAGTCTAAGAAACAAGATAGATGAGCTAAGATTACTTGCACATGCAGATAATATAGATATTATTGCTTATAACAGAGATCTGGTTCAACCTGAAAGATAGAGAAATGCCTTCTGAATACAAGGCTATAACATATTCCACACTGATTGGGTCAACAGGAAGGGTGGAGGAGTGGTGATGTATGCGAGAGATAATTTAAAATGTTGTGTTAGATAATATATAAGATTAGAAGCATCAGACACAGAATTTGTTTGGCTACAATTTCTCGAGGGTCGTGGCAAATTAATTTTGGGTGTGATTTATAGGCCCCCAAATCTTGATAGGGAGTGCGAAAAGCTGCTATGGGACGAGATTCATAAGGTGTCTAGATATGAAAATATCGTGTTAATGGAAGATTTTATCTTTAGGCAAATTGATTGGAACAATATGACAGGAAATCTTGAGTCTAGTGACTTTCTTGATATGATTCAGGATTGCTTTTTGAAACAGCGTGACTGAACTAACTAGAGGAAACAATGTGCTAGACTTGGTTTTTGCCAAAAAGGAATCGTTAATTAATAAACGTGAGGTTAATGAGCTTGGGGAAAGCGATCACAAATCACTTAGTTTCAATATATCGAGGAATTACCCAAATAACTGCAATCAAGTCTTTGTCCCAGACTTCTGCTAGGCCGATTTCATGAGACTGAGAAATTACCTGGGTGGGCTAAATTGGAACGATCTGACTATAGGTCAGGTAGGTGGTGTTGGTTACCAATATGACGTTTTTCAGAGCATAGTTCTAGCTGCCCAAAGAATGATGCTCACACTCCGTTAGGATCGCAACACTCATTGTTACACTGTTCATCAAGATTTGTTCACCATAATGTCACTAAAGAAGTTGATCACACTTCTCTGTGTCTTGATATGGTCTTTGAGATACTTTTATGCACAAAAACGCATGGATCAGCGTTCTTTGTTGGTTATCCCAGCATCAATGCGAGTCCTAGCAGGGTCAAAAGCAATCTGACGACGCCACAGCCTCCTACAACGCCACTCCACTAGCCCATAAAGGAAAGCTGACCTAGTATATTTTGCTTCCTTGCCAAACTTCCACCAGGAAGGAAAGCAGAATGCTTGATTCTTGCTGTCTTAAGCATAGACAACAATGTACACTATCTTTACCATGGTAATAAAGTGGGTACAGGTTTTTCCTTAATTGTCCTGCTAAGGTAAGAGATTGACTGTCTCTTATTAAACTAAATTACTTGCAACATTAGTGTCTTGCAAGGAACCGCGTGACCACATAATTGGTACACACTGGTTAAACATCTGCTGGTAGTTACTTGATGTAACAGTAAACAAGAGGCTTGCCTCTTCTGAGAGGGCTGGGCCCCTCAGGGCTGAAGAGGGCTTAAGGGGGTTGATACCTCCCTCCTGGAGAAATTTTCTCCACACAGTACATTCAATTAAGGGGTAAAATAAAAAATCGAATAAGAAAAGCTAAGAGAGATTATGAGGCTAAAGTGGCAAGGGATTCGAAGACTAACCCAAAAGGTTTCTCTCAGGTATACATAAGTAAGATTAGCTAATTAGGGGCAAAATTGGCCCACTCAAAAGTAACTCAGGTCAGATCACTGACATTGATAAGGAAATGTGTGAAATTTTTAACTCTTATTTCTTCTCAATTTTTAAGCAGGAAGATACTAGTGAAATTCAAGAAATGATAAAACTATGTAGAACAGGACGATAATAAACTACGCACGATTAGTGTCACTAGTGACATGGTCCTCAGACAAATGTAGAATTTCAAACCTAACAAATCCCCAGGTCCTGATGAACTGTTTGCAAGGGTTTTAAAGAAATGTAAAGAGGAACTTAGCTAACCTTTGCCTAGTCTTCTCAACATATCACTACAAACTGGCATAGTGCCGGACAAGTGGAAAATGGCAAATGTAATACCTACTTACAAGGAGCATAAATAATACGAGTCCTCAGGTTGTTCTTCAACTCTGTATATCTTTCGTTAGGCCTCATTTAGATTATGTTTCACACTACTGGTCACCGTATTACAGAATGGATATAAATGCACTGGAAAACGTACAAAGGAGGATGACAAAGTTTATCCTATGTCTCAGAAATCCTCCCTATGAGGACAGACTGAGGGCCCTGAATCTGCACTCTCTAGAAAGGCGTAGAATTAGAGGGGATATGACTGAGGTGTATAAATGGAAAACAGGAATAAAGGGATTATAGATAGCGTGCTAAAAATATCTAGCAAGGACAGGACTCGCAGCAATGGATTTAAGTTGGGTTGGTATTAGAATTATGGATGAGTGGAATAAACTCCCGAGTACCGTCATAGAAGCTAAGACGTTGTGTAGTTTTAAAAATAGGTTAGGTAAATTCATGAGTGGGTGTGAGTTGGACTTGACTAGCTTGTGCTAATAGGTTTGATTCTATGTGACCTGACCTGACTATGTGGGTCATTGGTTTAAGCCGGGAGGTGACTTCAATATGCCTCGCATGGGCCAGTAGGCCTGCTGCAGTGTTCCTTCTTTCTTATGTTCTTACACTGTGTCCTTTCATATACTCTCAACATTATTGTATTACACTGGGAGGCGCTACAACTGAGGATGATCAACATCTGCAGAATGGATGGATGCAAGGAAAGGAGAGGTAGATGTAATTCCTCGGATAAAGAGCTTTCTTGCAGGCATCAAGGCACTTCCTTCAAGGTGTTCTCTCGTGTACTCTAGAGACGTTATCTTTCTATAATGTCTAAAATTTATTATAATCTTAGTCTCTGCACTCGTTCTCCATTGCTCAAATTACTTTGTTATACAGTTAACTTTATTGTTGGTCTCTGAGCTAAGTGTATTTTGTTTACGATTCTTAAATGTGTATTATGACAGCTACACTAACTGGTATGTAATATACATTAAGTGGAATCTAACATACACTAACTGGGATCTAACATACACTAACTGGGATCTAACATACACTAACTGGTATCTAACAAACATTAACGTAAGTCTAATAAATGCTGGCTTGAATCTACCAAATCTGCTCTAAGAATCTGAGATTATATACACACTAACTGGGGTCCAACATACTGGGGTATAACATACACTGAGGACAAACAGACTTGTGACAAACATACTAAATTAGTGTGCAAATTAATTGGGACACGAGTAAATTTTGTGATTATCTCATGTGTCTTAATCTCTGGCTTAATTAATGTAATTTGGGTCTTTTCTTTTCAGAAAAAGTTTGTTACAAACTTCTGACAACCATCCAGCTGTGGTGTTACTCTGCGACTCTCGTCAGTGCCACAACAGCTGTTGTTCTGTAAGGATATTCCTGCAAGTGTGCTCCATGAGTGAATGTGGTTTTACCAGTTCATGATTACTGCTAAAATTCATGATGTATGTTACACCTAGGAAGCGTGCAAGTATCGTAGCTCTTAGAAATCATACTGCTTTGAGTATTAGATCACCGAAAATTTAAGCCTAGCAAAGTCAATTGTTGGTCAGATTCGAAAAAAAGCTGAAGATACTGGTGATTGTGGTTCACTGCGTCGAGGAAGATGTGAAAGAAAACCCAAGACAACACCTCACGATGAAAAGGTTATCGTAAATAGTGTGAAGGATCCCAAGAAAACCAGCAAAGATCTACAGAGAGATTTGGCTTCAGCTGCCGTAAATGTTGATTCGTCAACTGTTCGAAGAGGCTCACTGAAGTTGGCAGAACTGCCACAAAGCCGGTAAAGATACAATTATAGACTGCTGCTATGAAGAAAAAAATCGGCTGAATGGGCAGTCGAGCATAAGTAATGGATGACAGATGAATGGAGAAAAGCTAAATTTTCAGATGAGGCGCATTTTATTTAAAGTACCTAGCTAGAGATCAGTGGTGGTGGCACGGAGTAAAGGCGAACCTCTTCGAAATGGACACATTCAACAAGCGCCCTAACACCCACCTAAGATGTTTTCGGGTAGTTTTACTGCTAAAGGCCTAGGACGACTTGTTATTGTTCAGGGAACGATGAACAGTGAGAGATACAAGACAATCCTAGCAACTCACTTGCTTCCCATCGTGGACAGGCCTTCCTGATAAAGAAGGCATTTTCCAGCAGGATCTTGCTCCATGCCACACTTCCAGAAAAATGCTAGCATTCATCGAAGAGAGCCGGCTAAGCGTTCTAAACAGCCTGGAAACTCTCCTGACCTATACTAATTGAAAATTATGGACAATAACGAAACACAGGATAGCGAAACAGGATTGTTCACCTGTGGAGAAGCTAAATGCTGCTGTTATTAGAATCTATTACCACGACCAACTTGCCAAAATGTGTTCAAAATTGGTCGATTCTATGCCCAAGAGTGCAGCAGTTCTTATAAAAACAAAGGCTAGTCATATCTCTTATTAGATCAGTTATCTGTTGTATCTTTTGTGTATTTTATCAAATAAACATTAATTTTCCAAATGTCTCATTTCATCACTGTCCCAATTAATATGCACACTAGTGTATATGAGAACTAACTTACACTAACTGGGGTCAAATATACATTATGAGAGGACTAACATATCAACTGGGGACTAACATACATCAACTGGGGACTAACATACATCAACTGGGGACTAACATACATCAACTGGGGACTAACATACATCAACTGGGGACTAACATACATCAACTGGGGACTAACATGCATCAACTGGGGACTAACATACATCAACTAGGGACTAACATACATCAACTGGGGACTAACATGCATCAACTGGGGACTAACATACATCAACTAGGGACTAACATATCATCTGGGGACTAACATACATCAGCTGGGGACTAACATACATCAACTGGGGATTAACATACATCAACTAGGGACTAACATATCATCTGGGGACTAACATACATCAGCTGGGGACTAACATACAACTGGGGACTAACATACATCAACTGGGGATTAACATGCATCAACTGGGGACTAACATACATCAACTAGGGACTAATATATCATCTGGGGACTAACATACATCAGCTGGGGACTAACATACATCAATTGGGAACTAACATACATCAATTGGGGACTAACATACATCAACTGGGGACTAACATACATCAACTGAGGACTAAGATGCATCTACTGAGGACTAATACTAACTGGGAACTCACACTAACCGGGGCCATACACTAAAAGGGGACTCTCAATAACCGGGGACTCGCACTAAGCGGAGACTCTCACTAACTTTATAAACACTGAAGTATTTTATCTTAACCCATTTCCCCTCTCTCTCTCTCTCTCTCTCTCCCTCACCTTGAAACACTATTACTCTTAAATCAATATTTAATCTTTCTGAAAATATTTCTGTACGATTCTGTCATCATGAGACAGATACTGACTCACGAAATCGTAATGACACGATTGCCAACAAACCATACCACGGGCGGGATTTGAACCCGCGGTCAGAGAGTCTCAAAACTCCAGACCGTCGCGTTAGCCACTGGACCAGCTAGCCACAATAAGATTCGTCCAACTAGGTATATTTCTACACCATAGGAAGGTTAGCACAGGCACCTCTGTGACCACAAATGCAAGTTCGTCTGTAAAAACTTGCATTTGTGGTCACAGTGGTGCCTGTGCTAACCTTCCTATGGTGTAGAAATATACCTAGTTGGACGAATCTTATTGTGGGTAGCTGGTCTAGTGGCTAACGCGACGGTCTGGAGTTCTGAGACTCTCTGACCGCGGGTTCAAATCCCGCCCGTGGTATGGTTAGACAGATACTGTCTAACACCTAACTTATGACACTTCTCTAAATTCTGTCTTATCTAATGTGTGCGCGGGAGAGAGCGAGCGAGAGAGTAGAGGGAGAGTAGAAAGAGAATAGAGAGCAGAGATAGTACAGAGAATAGAGAGGAAAGAGTAGAGAGGGGAGAGATGGGAGGAGAGAGGAGTGAGAAAGAGAGAATTTGTTTCCAACTGTTGACACTACACACTACATTAACAACACATAAATATAAAACTTAGTATTATTAGTGGCGTTCGTTCAGACACACCATCGATACAAGCGATGTATAGCAGATATACCTCTCTCAGTATTAATGCACCAACAGGTATACCTTCCCATCAGTAGGGATAAATGCATTCTAGATTGTGACTGTATAGGTAATATGTCCCCGGTTGGTGAGAGTCCACGGGCACTTATAATTAAAAATCACAATTCTTGTCATCTATGCCAAGATGTTTCCCACAAACTTTGCATTTTAACTTTTGATAATTTAAAAATAAAATTATCTGTGTCAAAAGAAAAATATTTTTTGTCTTATCTGATGATATTAGTAATATTAGTAACAATTATTAATTGGCCTTTTTTGTAAATTAGTGTTATTGTTATGTCTCTCTAACCTTTGTATATGTTTTAGTTAAAAAAAAATAATCTTTACTTGACTTATCAATTTCAGGATCAACTTGAGCGCCAGTTCGTTAATGTTTCTAGTTCCAGGTCGTTGTGAGCGCTTGAGTAATAATTTATTTGATTCCAGGTTTAATATGAGTATCTATCATTTAATTTTAATTGCAGTAGGGCCATCTCGTCTGATAATATTACAGCGCTTAGGCAACGTTTTGCAGAGCCTAAGGTCACTGTTGGTTATGTCCGACTGTCTTTTAAGTTTGTTCATCTGTATCTCTTTTCTTTTATCTCCCTCCCTCTTTCTTTAGAAATGTATCGTAACTAACATATTCATTCATATTCACACAAAATCTCTCTCTCTCTCACCCTGAGAACGAAGTACTAACAGTACTCTCTCTCTCTCTCTCTCAGGGGATCAGCCAGCGGCCATCGTTCACGAAAACGGATGTGCTGCTGTAGTGGGGCTAATCTCCCTCGTGCTCTCCCTCACTCTCCTCTCCCTGTCTCTTTCTCCTCTCCTTCTTCTCTCGTAATGCTCGGCCTCACTCGTCGCCAGCTTTCCCTCACCACTTGACGCTGGTATTCGGAAGACAAGGCAGCTCCGCGTGTGGATGCAGTGGCTAGAAGAAGACAGCCTGCGTGTGGATGCAGTGGCTAGAACAAAAAGCACACGTGTGGATGCAGTGAATAGGACAAAGCAGCCCACGAGTGGATGAAGTGGATAGAACAAGGCAGCCTACGAGTAGATGCAGTTATAAAAACTATGAGAGTAGTGATCAGGGGAAAGTCATGTTGATACAGATATAAAAAACAACGTAGCCAGCATGTAAATAATGACTGTGTGGACACCTGACGACTCCAGGAGTCACCCCCTCATTGACCCAGCCTAAGACTTGGCCTCCTAGATGACAGTCTAATCAAACAGGTTGTTGGTGATAACCTTACGCAGTCTAGCATTGGCACCATAGCCCGAGTGATCAAAATGAATCTGACTCGTGTGTGTGTGTGTGTGTGTGTGTGTGTGTGTGTGTGTGTGTGTGTGTGTGTCTGTGTGTGTGTGTGTGTGCGCTGTGTGTTAGTTACCATTTTGTCCTAGGCACATGTCGATTAGACACTAGGCCTGTTGTATATACGTGCGTGTGTGTGTGTGTGTGTGGGGGTGTGTGTGCACTCACCTAATTGTGGTTGCAGGGGTCGAGACTCAGCTCCTGGCCCCGGCTGTGTGTGTGTGTGTGTGTGTGTGTGTGTGTGTGTGTGTGTGTGTGTTGTGTGGTGGTGTGTGTGTGTGTGGTGTGTGGTGTGTGTGTGTGTGGTGTGTGTGTGGTGGTGGTGTGTGTGGTGGTGGTGGTGTGTGTGGGGTTGTGGTGGTTGTGGTGGGTGTGTGTGTGGGTGTGTGTGGTGTGTGGTGTGTGGTGTGGTGTGGTGGGTGTGTGTGTGTGTGGTGTGGTGTGGTGGGTGTGTGGTGGGTGTGTGGTGGTGGTGTGTGGTGGTGTGTGTGTGGTGTGTGTGTGGTGGTGTGTGGTGTGTGTGTGGGTGGTGTGTGTGTGTGGTGTGTGTGTGGTGGGTGTGTGTGTGGTGTGTGTGGTGTGTGTGTGTGGTGTTGTGGTGTGTGTGGTGTGTGTGTGTGTGGTGGTGTGTGGTGTGTGTGGTGTGTGTGTGTGTGTGTGTGTGTGTGGTGTGGTGTGGTGTGTGTGTTGTGTGTGTGTGTGGGTGGTGTGTGTGTGTGTTGTGGTGTGTGTGTGGTGTGTGTGTGGTGTGTGTGTGTGTGTGTGGTGTGTGTGTGTGTGTGTGTGTGTGTGGTGTGGTGTGTGTGTGTGTGTGTGTGTGGTGTGTGTGGTGTGGTGTGTGGTGTGTGTGTGTGTGTGTGTGTGTGTGTGTGTGTGTGGTGTGTGTGTGCGTTGTGGTGTGTGTGTGTGTGTTTTGGAGGGTGTTGGGGTGCGGTGTGGGTGGTGGTGGTGTAGTGTGTGTGGTGGCGTACGGAGCGGTGTGGTGTGTTAGTGTGTGTGTGTGTGTGTGTGGCGTACGTGGTGTGTGTGTGTGTGTGTGTGTGTGTGTGTGTGTGTGTGTGTATGTGTGTGTGTGTGTTGTGTGTGTGTGTGTGTGGTGTGCGTGCGTGCGTGCGTGCGTGCGTGAGAGCTCGTTGATAACGCGTAGTCATAATACAAAATAAGAGATTATAACAACACTTAACACGTGGTTACAGCAACACATCAGAACACGTTGTTGTGGCAATACATCAAAGACACATTGTTATTTACACGTTAAACACGTGATTACAACATATCAGAACAAGTGGCTATAACACATCAATACACGTGGTTACAACCCCTCAAAACACGTTATAACACATCAAAACACATGATTACACCTCAAAACAGGTGGCTATAACACATCAAAGCAGTGTTTATAACACCTACAAAGTCTTAGTTATAACGACCTCAACCAGATATACAATAAAATTTACGTATCTCAAAGTGATGGGCAAGATTTAAAAAAGCCTACTATTAGTAAAAGTTTGAATCCGATAAAAAGGCATTCTCCAGTAACTAATTTGAGTCCTGAAAATTCAATTTTTCTTTGACCTCTATTAGTAAATTTTCAAATCTGCGCCTGTTCTAAATTATGAGGCATCATTGTCAATATTTTAAAGCCAATCAGAAAAAGAACTAAGTTACTGAATAAGAAATATCACTGTTTATTCAATAAAATAGACATTTTTGGAATTTTCTTCAATAAGTCGGCCGTCTCCCACCGAGGCAAGGTGACCCAAAAAGAAAGAAAATCCCCAAAAAAAAATACTTTCATCATTAAACACTTTCACCTCATTCATAAATAATCACTGTTTTTGCAGAGGTGCTCAGAATGCAACAGATTAGAAACATATATAAACACATAAATCATATCCCTCCAAACTGCCAATATCCCGAACATCTCCTTTAAAGTGCAGGCATTGTGCTTCCCATTTCCATTTGGGCTTATGGCATCCAGTACCAGCGTGAGCCTTGTGTTTAGGAAACCACATCTGTAAAAATTTGAACCCGATCGGACTAGTCATTCTTCTGTTATGGCGCGGATTCTAACAATTCCATGTCTTTATTATTTTACTACATCAACAAATTCACCAGCACTCAAGCTAAACTTAACAGTTAATATCCTGGCCTTAAAATACATCAACCAGTACATAGTGAACTCCTTCAAATGACGCAAACTTAAAATTATTGAACGTGATTTAGCGGGAATAGAAAAAAAAATCACACAAAATCATGAAATATGCACCAACATGTCTGAACATGACTTTTCGCCGTCGTCGAATATATTTGAGGCACCTTTATTAAATGCTTAAATCTACACTACTAAGGACAGGATTGTGTAAGTTATCAGAATCATTCCAAAATGCTGGGAATGGGTAAATACTTGGGTCATAAGCCACGCCACCAAGCCCAATGTTCCAAGAATTTGGTCCTCGTTACCTTGCACAAATGTTGATTATTGGAAGACGATTGGGCGAGATGTTCTAGGGTTATGACCGAAAAAAATCGAAAACTTGGTAAAGAGGAAAATTCAGAGCTTCTCTTAAAATATACTAACTCTGGTGATGTCTAATAAAACGTGGTTACAACACTAAACGACACGTGGTTAAAACACGTGGTTATAGCAACACGTAACGACACGTGGTTATAGCAACACTTAATTTGTGGGTATGACAACACGAGTAACACCACCTACCAACACGTGGTTGTAACACCACCTAATAACACGTGGTTATAGCACCACCTACCAACACGTGGTTATACCACCACCAACAACACGTGGTTATAAACCACCTCCAAAACCTGGTTAAACACCCCCTAAAACAGTGGTTATAACACCACCTAACAACACGCGGTTATAGACCCCCTCCCAAAAAGTTTTTATAAAACCACCTAAAAACACGCGGTTATAACACCACCTACCAACACGTGGTTATAACACCACCTAACAACACGTGGTTATAACACCACCTAAAAACACATGGTTATAGCACCACCTACCAACACGTGGTTATAACACCACCTAACAACATGTGGTTATAACACCACCTAACAACATGTGGTTATAACACCACCTAACAACACGTGGTTATAACACCACCTACCAACACGTGGTTATAACACCACCTAAAACACGGGTTTAACACCCCCTAAAAACACATGGTTTTTAGCCCACCTACCAACACGTGGTTATAACACCCCCTAAAAAACCCCCGTGGTATAACCCCCTACCAACACGGGGTTATAAACACCTCCCAACACGTGGTTATAACACCACCTAACAACACGCGGTTATAACACCACCTAACAACACGTGGTTATAACACCACCTAACAACACGCGGTTATAACACCACCTACCAACACGGGGTTTTATAACACCACCTAACAACCGCTTTTTATAAAAACCCCCTACCAACACGTGTTTAAAAACCACCTAAAAAACACCGGTTAAAACACCACCTTCCAACACGTGGTTATAACACCACCTAACAACACGTGGTTATAACACCACCTAAAAACACATGGTTATAGCACCACCTACCAACACGTGGTTATAACACCACCTAACAACACGTGGTTATAACACCCCTAACAAATGGGGGTTATAACAACCTAAAAAACACGTTTTTTATAGCACCCCCTACCAACACGTGGTTATAACACCACCTAACAACATGTGGTTATAACACCACCTAACAACATGTGGTTATAACACCACCTAACAACACGTGGTTATAACACCACCACCAACCGGGGTTTTAAACACCCCTAACAAAACGGGGTTAAACACCCCCAAAAAAAACAAGGTTATAGCACCCCCTACCAAACGTGGTTAAACACCACCTAAAAACCGGGTTAAACCCACCTCCCCAAAAGGGTTATCCACCCCCTACCAACCGGGGTTAAAACACCACCTAAACAACAGCGGTTAAACACCACCTAACAACACGTGGTTATAACACCACCTAACAACACGCGGTTATAACACCACCTACCAACACGTGGTTATAACACCACCTAACAACACGCGGTTATAACACCACCTACCAACACGTGGTTATAACACCACCTAACAACACGTGGTTATAACACCACCTAAAAACACATGGTTATAGCACCACCTACCAACAGGGGTTTAACACCACCTAACAACATGTGGTATAAACCCCCTAACACATGTGGTTATAACACCACCTAACAAACGGGTTATAGACCCCCTACCAACACGTGGTTAAAAACCCCCCTAACAACTTTGGGGGGTTATAACCCACCAACACTTGGTTATAACACCCCTACCAACCGTGGTTATAACACCCCCTAACAACACGGGGTTTTATAACACCACCTAATAAACGGGTTATAACCACCAACACGTGGTTATAACCCAAAAACTGGGGTTTTTTTATAACCCCACCTAATAACACGTGGTTAAAAAAAAACTTTCAGATCACCTTTAAATATTTGGATACTCCAAAACCCTGGAAGTCATCGGTGCCGGGTAGGGAACGTCAAGACTGAGCAAGTTCACTCTCTGGAATCAAAATCTCTCACCATCATCCAGGAGCTACTCTTGAGGGGAATAACAATTCAGAACACGTGAGTATAACATTTTAGAACACTTGACTTCAACAACCCTTTAGAACACGTGATTCTAACAATGCATAACACGGTTATAAAACAATACTTTGTGCACGTGATGTAGGTTGACACTTTTGCAAATTCGAGTCAAAATTATTTCGCCCGAAGGCTTCTAGTTACGCAGTTTTTCATTATTCAAAGTCAAAAATAAGAAAAACCTTCAAGGGATCAATACATTTCCTAAAATCAAATTTGTTAATAATTTACTAAATATTCTGTTTTTTTTTTTTTACTGGGTGGTGTGTGTCTTGTTTTTTTTTTTTGGGTTAAAAAAAAAAAATATTGCGGAAAAAAATTAAAATAAAAAGGTGGTGTTTTTTAAGAGCAAAACTTTTTCATTAAAGGAAAAAATGGTACTGGAAAAAAATTTGCCATTTTTTCCATACCTTTTTTTGAAAAAAGGAAAATCCAATTTTTAGAATTTTTTTTTTTTTTTGGGGTTGTATTTAAAATTTTATTTTGGAAAACTGTAAAAAAATTTTTTTTTTAGGGAAAAAAAATCAAAAAAATTTGCTTCCGATAAAAAATGCCACCGTGTCTTGTAGACCGTGTTTTTAGACCGTTTTGTAACCGGCTTGTAGACCCTGTCTTGTAGACCCTGTGTTGTAGACGTGTCTTGTAGACCCTGCTTGTAGACCGTGCTTGTAGACCCTGCTTTTTGGCCCTGTTTGTAGACCGTGTCTTGTAGACCGTATCTTGAGACCGTGTCTTGAAGACCCGGGGCTTTTAGAAACCCTGTTTGGACCGCGTCTTGTAGACCCCTGTCTTGTAGACCGTTCTTGTAGACCGTGTCTTGTAGACCGTGTTTTAGAACCCTGTCTTTTAACGTTTTCTTGTAGACCTGTCTTTTAGACCGGGCTTGTAGACCGTGTCTTGAAGACCGTGTCTTGAAGACCGTGTCTTGTAGACCGTTTCTTGTAGACCGTGTCTTGTAGACCGTGTCTTGTAGACCGTGTCTTGTAGACCTTTGTCTTGTAGACCGTGTCTTGTAGACCGTGTCTTGTAGACCGTGTCTTGTAGACCGTGTCTTGTAGACCATGTCTTGAAGACCGTGTCTTGTAGACCATGTCTTGTAGACCGTGTCTTGTAGACCATGTCTTGAAAGACCGTGTTTGTAGACCATGTCTGTAGCCCGTGCTTGTAGACCGTGTCTTGTAGACCGTGTCTTGTAGACCGTGTCTTGTAGACCGTGTCTTGTAGACCGTGTCTTGTAGACCGTGTCTTGTAGACCGTGTCTTGTAGACCGTGTCTTGTAGCCCGTGTTTTGTAGACCGGGGCTTGTAGACCGTGTCTTGTAACCGTGTCTTGTAGACCGCGTCTTGTAGACCGTGTCTTGTAGACCGTGTCTTGTAGACCGTGTCTTGTAGACCGTGTCTTGTAGACCGTGTCTTGTAGACCGTGTCTTGTAGACCGTGTCTTGCTTTCATCAACAGTCTTATTATTCTTGTACATAAATTCACTGAGTATTCTATACCGTCATCATTAATAATGTTGTCAAGTGAAGGAACACAAACAATCCCAAGTCCCTTTACTGAAGTTTACTAAAGCCAGGGAGACAGCAAAATACTTTATTAAGGCTACAGAAACAGAAAATTCCTTAATAAAAGCCACAGAGACGAAGACTTTATTAAATCCACGCTTGCACAATGTAAGCTTTCTCAACCGAGCCTGGGAAGCTTTCTCTTGCTGAGCCTCCAGTCATATCTGACACTCATGTCAGATTAACTTTCACTATCAGTAAATACATACTGTTTTCAGATAGTTTGAAAAATAATGATGGAAAAGAGTGATTAGTGTGGCTAATGACAATGATCACATTTTTATTAGGCAGAGTAATATCTCACAGAATTATTTAACCACGGTTATGGCCTCTGTGATCCTTATGGGTTTAGTGATGTTGCTGAATATGACAGTATGAGGTTATGTGTGTATATACACAGGTGTGTATTTCTATGTGTATACACAGGGTGTACATACACTGGGAAGTGTTTCCCTCGTATCTACACGGGGAGTTATGTATCTCTCGATGTATATACACATCTCTCAGTGTGTGTGTTTGTGTGTGTGTGTGTGGTGTGTGTGTGTGTGTGTGTGTGTGTGTGTGTGTGTGTGTGTGTGTATTGTGTTGTGTGTAAAGTATGTGTGTATGTGTGTGTGTGTTTTGTGTGTGTGTGTGTGTGTGTGTGTGTGTTATGTGTGTATATGTGTGTATATGTGTGTGTGTGTGTGTGTGTGTGTGTGTGTGTGTGTGTGTGTGTGTGTGGTGTGTGTGTGTGTGTGTGTGTGTGCATCGTGCCGATTAGTAAAACTTGCGATTTTGGCTTAAATAGCAACGCTCTTTTTGCCGAATAAGGCAAACGAAAATTTGTGTATGCATTAATGTCGCCAAAATAATTCTAAACCTGAAGAAAAAAATATATTTCATTGTTTTTATTAAATTATTATAAACTTACATAAAATATATTTAGTTGAATTAGGTTAAATCCATAAAGTTAGGTAAGTTTCCTGAGGTGCTTTTGGGACAAAATAATTAATTTTTATATTAACATAATTGGAAAAATATATCTTTAAATGTATAAGAGATAATTTTAGAAAGGACAATTTTAAACGAGTTCTTGCTAATTGACCAGTTTTACCTATTCGGCACGACACACACACACACACACACACACACACACACACACACACACACACACACACACACACACAAGACAGATATGCCTATTTTATTATCGGTTTCAACCTGAAACTCTCAACGTTCCTAAAAAAAAAAAAAGTAAGGAAAAAACTCAGAAGAGAAAGAAGAATCCCAGAGCAACCAGCCACCGTTTTTATTGCAACACTTCAATGTTGCAAGACTGTGAGGAGAAGCCTGACTCACCCGAGACACTCCCCACCACCACCACCACCACCACCACCACCAACCCACAAGAACCCGTGGTAGCTGCTACAATGTAAATACTGAGAAAAAGACGTATTACTGTAAGTGATATGATCCGTGTATCAGGTGCAGCTGACACACACGTTACAGCATCACTCGGAACAATATATGGTGGAGGGAGCAAAATTTATTAAGTAGGAATCAACGAAGTGTTTATAAGGAGCATTTTACTCTCTTCTATGAGGCTATGGTTACTTTCATTTCCAGAGATGTTATATTATGCATACAAGCGTGTTTGTATTACGGTATATATATATATATATATATATATATATATATATATATATATATATATATATATATATATATATATATATATATATATATATATATATATTAATAGGCTCTCTTATTTTGTACATAGTTATAAAATGGCACGTAGTTAATAAGTGCGTTTTCTTTCTCTTCTCTATATGACTGGCGTCTCCCTACACACGCGCGCGCGCACACACACACACACACACACACACACACACACACACACACACCACACACACACCACACACACACCTGGAGGGGCCAGGAGCTGCGTCTCGACCCCTGCAACCACAAATATGTGAGTACACACACATGGTGTAAAGAGAACAAAAGTAAATGCAATAGAAAATGGAAGATGTATAAGAGGGACGCAGGAAAATAAGGAGAGTAGTCGAAGAGCCAGAAATGAATATGCACAGGTAAGGAGGGAGGCCCAGTGACAACAGAAAATAACATAGCGAAAGCCAAGCCCGACCCAAAGCTGTTGTACAGCCACATCAGGAGGAAAACAACAGTAAAGAACCAGTTAATAAGGCTCAAGAAAGAATTAGGGGAGCTCACAAGAAATGACCGAGAAGTATATGAGGGGCTCAACATGCAATTTAAAGAAATATTCACAGTGGAGACAGAAAGGACTCTAGAAACACGTAGTGCTGGAGTACTCCATGTGCTGGACACAATACACACAACCGAGGAGGTTGTGTGTATTGGCGATGGGGCCAGACATCTCTCCATGGGTCTTGAGAGAGGGAGCAGAGGCGCTCTGTGTGCCACTTACAACAATTTTCAACACATCTATCGGAAACAGGGCGACTACCTGAGGTATGGAAGACAGCAAATGTTGTCCCAATTTTTGAAAAAGGAGACATACATACAGCATTAAACCAGAGACCAGTATCAATGACATGTATAGTATGCAAAGTCATGGAGAAGATTATTAGGAGAAAAGTGGTGGAGCACCTAGAAAGGATTGAGCTTATCAGCGAAAACCAGCACGAATTCAGGGACGGGAAATCCTGTATCGTAAAACTCCTGGAGTTCTATGAGAAGATGCCAGCAGAAAGACAAGAGAGAGAGGGGTGGGTAGAGTGCGTTTTCTTGGACTGTAAAGAGGCTTTTGACACAGTTCCACACAACAGATTAGTGCAAAAACTGGAGGACCAGGCAGGTATAATAGGAAAGGCACAGCATTGTATCAGATAATACCTGACAGGAAGGCAACAACGAGTTATGGTACGTGACGAGGTGTCGGAGTAAGCGTCTACGACGAGCGGGGTTCCACAGAGGTCAGTTCTAGGACCGGTACTGTTTCTGATACATGTGAATGACATGAGGGAAGGAATACACTCAGAAAGTGTGTTTGTTTGCAGACGATGTCAAGTTAATGTGGAGAATTCAATCGGAGGAGGACCAGGCAGGACTACAAAGGTATCTAGACAGGCTACAGGCCTGGTCTCGAAACTGGCTTCTGGAGTTCAACTCCTCCAAGTGCCAAGTCATGAAGATAGTGGAAGGGCAAATATGACTGCAGACAGAATACAGCCTAGGGGGCCAAAGACTACATTTCACTCAAGGAAAAGATCTTGGGGTGAGTATAATACCGAACATATCTCCTGAGGCGCCCATCAACCAAATAACTGCAGCAGCATATGGGCTACTAGCAAACCCAAGAACAGCTTTCCGACATCTCAGTAAGGAGTCGTTCAGGACTCTGTATACCGTGTACGTCAGGCCTATATTGGAGTACGCAACACCAGTTTCTAACCCACACCTGAGCAAGCACGTCAGGAAATTAGAGAAAGTGCAAAGGTTTGCAACGAGACTACTCCCTGAGCTAAGGGGCATGACCTACTAGAGAGGTTGAAAGGAAACTGACCTGATGACACTGGAGGACAGGAGGGACAGGGGGGATATAACATCATCATTTAAAATACTGAGAGGCATCTGCAAGGTGGACAGAGATGAGATGTTCCAGAGATAGGGCAGGAACAAGGGGTCACAATTGGAAACTGAAGACTCGAGATGAGTCACAGAGATGTTAGGAAGTGGAATAGTCTGGAAAATGAAGTGGTGGAGGCAGGATCCCTACATAGGTTTAAGAAGATGTATGATAAAGCTCACGGAGCAGGTGACCTAGGAGCGACCAGTAAAGACGCAGGGCCAGCAGCTATAACTTGACCCCTGCAACCACAATTAGGCTAGTACAGTTAGGTGAGTACACCTAAGTGCTTGCTCACACAAATACCAAACAGGCACTTGAGGTGGAGGTGAAGGGATGTCCCCAATTACAACCTGGAGAAAAGATGACTGCCTCCTCTTAGCAAAGAGTGTAGACATACATCAGAGTCGTGTCCCTGAACATACAAGGCACCGGATCAAAGAAGAAATAAAAACTAGTGAGTGAATTAAAGGAATAATAAAACAAAATCATATAAGGAAAGAAGAATTGATTTACAAAACAAAACGTAAAGTTGAAAAATGAAAGCGAAGGCAGAAAAAAAGTAAAAAAAAAAATAATTAGCAAACAAAATTAAGGAGAAAGAGAGAAATGGTGGCTCAGGAATTGGTAAGAAATCAAAATGAAACTGAAAAGATAAATGACTTAGAACAGAATAACAACAGAAGACAGTTATGCAGGAATTTGTAAATAAAAGACAGAATTAGAGAAGCTGGTGCAAGTACTTTATGATACGTAAGAAAGTATTAGCAAATATTTTGAATAAACATCTAATACATAAGATAGTTCTACAAAAAAAAAAAGGTCCTCCAAAAAAAGAGACCATGAAGTGTTAATGGCAAACCAAGTTATTGCCGAAGCTAATTTACATACAGTAAGAAAATGGAAATAATTACAAGTTATTTATGGGGACTTTATTGAGAAAACTGATTACTGATTTTGGCTACGCAAAAAAAAAAATCAAGAACGTCAACACGAATGAGATGGCAAAATAATTAGTGGATTTCAGATTTCGAGATCATTTATTGTGATAAAAGCCAAAGTGGAAACTTTTGACGACGTACGAATTAGATTAAACCTGTCAAAGGAGGATCAGGCAAAAAAAAAAAAAATGACTAAACGCAACAAGTAAAATATGGATGAAAAGTGACGAAGAAAATATTTTAAAGAATACAAGAACTGTAGCAAATTATCAAATAACTTCTCATAGAAACAACCACGTGATAGAGAAGAACCAAAAAATAGTTGGATAAACACAAGCAGTCAATGGAGACTGGACAACAGACAGCTGGAAAACTGGAAATAAGAACCCACTATAAAACAGGGGAAAAATACACAAAGTGCTGAACTAGCCTTGTTGACTAACATACTGGCTGAGGTGTTAGGAAATGTAAGAAACAGTTATGTATCTATATCTTCCTAGATAATCAAGCAACAACCAAAATGGGTTTAAAGATAGCCAATCTTTATCTTAGGAATCTCGTAGAGCTGAATGACTGTCGCAAAAATACAGCAGAAGAGATAAGGTTAGATTATCTTCCTTGATAAGGCTATATTTTCCATGATACCACAGTTAAGGCTTCTATACGAATTGGAAAAACAGGTAAGGTGCTCTAGTAATACATTAAATAATCATGAATAATATACAGAGGCTGATGGTAAGGTTGTGTTTCAGTGGGCACGAGTAACGAGTGGAGTCTCGTGTATCAGTGCCTGGAGCCGCCGCTGTTCCTCATATCCGTAAGCTACTTGCCAGAGGAAATCGAATCATATGTATCACGGTTTGCGGATGACTTGAGATTAATTAAGAGGATAACAACTGGAAAGAACAGGGAGTACTGAAAAGTACAAGGTAAGGAATACAAGAGAGGAAGTGAGCATTTCGAACACTGTATACAATCCACGAGAAGAAACTCTACAATGTGTAAGGAGAAAGATCTGAGAATATCACCAGTGTAAATAAATCGTATAGAGCCTTATCAAGTCATGAATGACTTAATAAAGCTCTACACACAGAAAATGTCCAAATAAATGCTAGTTTTGCAACGTGTATCTTCTCACCAGAATCTCCAATAATTCATCTGAAACAACCTTATGCAGAAGAGAAAACTGCGCACGACAGCCACAATTCCAGAATTTATTACAGTGGTAAAGGGAACTGGACGGAATCTAAACAAATGGGATGAAAAAGTACCTCGCAGGAGAGAGTTGCTGCAAAAGGGAAGGAATTATGGCGAAAGTCTAAAGGCACTGAACTTAGGGATATTCGAAAGAATATCCCTAGGTTCAGAGACAGACTCTGAGATATGGGAAAACCGGTTCACAAGGGCAAAGTCAGGTGGTGATACAAGGAAGTCAGGATTTATTTCTTCAGCTTCATTGTAGTCAGGATGTGAAATGATCTGACTGAAGGGAAGACGGTAGGCTGGATGTATAGATTCATAGAGAGGAATGGCAGGGCCCACGAGGCTAGGAGAGATTGAACCAGGAAGCAGCTCGTTAACTGGTAGGGGCCAGGAGCCAAGACTCGACCCTACTACTACATGTATATTTCTCTCACACATACGCACGCACACATACGCACGCACACCACACACACACACAACACCACACACACACACAACACACACACACACACACACACACACACACACACACATTCTTTAAACGGTTACTACGTCTGTTAAAATATTGAACAGCTCTGTAAAATATATCCTCATCCATTTTAACTCTAAAAAATGGCAATTTATATATAATATGTTACAGCTTTGGTTGAAAATTTCACCTAAATGTATGTACGTTCTGTAAAAAATTAAAAAAAAATTATTTCCAAATTTCTGAATTTTTAAAACTTGTGTGTGAAAAGCCGAAAAACATTTCTTGTATAATTTAATTCTTTGTAAAATTGTAAATACGTGTGTTGTCTAATATTATATTTTTGTAGAAAAATAAATAAATGATTTTTATTATATATCAGCCAAGTTTGTTTGTTTATTCACCTTTTTCGTGTGTTTGAGTTTGTGCTTACTGGTGAATTGTGTCCTTGTACATGTTAATGTCTGTTGAGGTGATGTCCTAATGTTGTCGATTACTAAATTATAATTTAATGTGGCATTTATTGAGAGAAACTGTGATACAACTGTCTCTCTGTCCATCTGTCTCATAAGTTTATCTTTCTACTCTCTCTGTCTCTTGCTGTGTCTAAACAGACAAATTACCTACAGAGGTGTCACCAGAACGTTCAGATACAACACCGTCAGTCTCTCAGGAAATGAAGTTTAACACACACTAGTCGAGAATCTGTTGGGTAAGACCTTCACATGGCACAGGAGTTTTGATCAGCCGAGAACTGGTGGTCAACCTAATATAACACTAAAAATATATATATGCCAGAACTAGTTCAGTATGCTGTGGAAATGTTAATTTTTCCCGAAATAACTGACCTTTAAAAAGAAAAAAAATCGATTAAAACACAATTAAGCATTTAAAATTCTTACCATTTATGATACGTAAAACTAAATTTGTCTATGAAATAGTGTATTTGCTGCATGCAGTCCAGAGTACATAGCCCGGTGGATCAGAAACTGACTTGAGAGCCTTATCCAGCTCCCTCTTCGTAACACCTTGAGGTTTTTTGGTAATCCTCCTTCTATATGATTCGAGGCTGTTGGCTAGTGTGAGCCCCCTTACACTTATTGGGTTATCTTTCAGGGTACTGATGGCACTCCTGCTTTTTATTGGGGTATTTGAAATCGTCTGCCGAGCCTCTTTGTAAGGAGTGATTTGTGTGTGTGGAATTGCGATCACTCCCTCTAACAGTGGTTCCCAACCCTTATTTTACACCATGCCCCACCTCGGCAACTCAAAAAATTTTATGTTCCTGATATAAAAACAAATTTGAGTGATGGAAAGGTAAAACACTGGGTAAAAATACGATATAGTAATATTAAATCTACTGTAGTAACTTAAACTTAAGTTTAGGTTCATCAAGTTTGAGAACCTCAAGTTAGTGAGATTCTGTAGCTTAATGGTTTTGATTCCAGACACTAATTTAAAGTCTCAAGTCTCCTCGTTTTGTGATATCAAGGTGGTTTTTTATGCTTTAAGTCATTTACAGCACTAAAACTACTTTCCAGCATATATGAAGATTGGAGTGGTAACAGTAGCTCTCCTGACAAGCAAGCTGAATCTGGGTTAGGTTAGGTAAGGTTCGTCAGGAAACAGGACAAGTTTCCTGACGCGGGTCTTAGTCAGATGATGACCCGCCTTTGGATATTTCATCGCTGTCTCGTTACACAGCCACATCATTGTTCCACTAACTCATCATTTTATAATTCAGACAGTTCTTTTTGGTACTTCATGACCACTTCAAAGAGATCCACTATCAATGAATAAGTTAGTCAAAATGGAAAATCCATTTCGTTTAGATCAGAAAATTTGCCATTAAAACTCACAGGTCAGTAGTTTCAAGTGATACACAATAATAAGAGCAGCAGCAGCAGCATTTGCCTCACACTTATTTAACAAATATTCTTTTGTCATTCCAAAAACGCAGTGAAGCCAAATATTTTGGTCTTTGAATCAATTAGGGGTCATATTTGCTCTCTGAAATTTATTTAATATGCTCAGTTTTTCAAAAATTTCTGCCAAATAGCTAACAAAAAACTTTGCCTTTAACTGTAAACTGGAACTTAATTTCAGGTGTGTTCTTTATAAAATCACTAAGAATAGCAAGTAGTTCTTTGAATCTTTTCAAGCAGTTGCCCATCGACACACATCTTACACTAGTGCAAAGAAATAATCTCACATGGTCTGCATTTTTACCCTCACAAAACTGTAGAGACGCTGATGTTTAGCATCAACTTTGAAAGTGTTGACACATTTATTACTGAATTCAAAATCTCATTTAGAACATGTGAAATGTTTTTGGCAGCTCAATTTTCTCTGAATTATAGTGAAGAAGCAATATTTCTGGATTATCATCCTTCATTAATTTTATACAGCCATTTTTTGTTCATGTTCATAACAGGGACACCATCTGCAGCATAAGATACAATATTTTCCATGAATATTTTACGTCCATCGAAATAGTTTTTAAGTTTATTGTAGATATCAATGACAGTACTGGTGCTGTCTAATGGTTCACAGAAATCAGATATATATCTCACATGTATCAACAACAGGGCTTCGCTATCTCTTACAGTACATTCATCCGTCTGTATTGTGAATTTCATTAATTTTAACTTCTGAATAAACTGTACTTCAACATCTCTACTCATCTATTATGTAAACAATACCGTTTCTTAATATTATCAAAACTTTGACATCTTTGTCATCCTTCTGCAGAATTTTGAGAAAGGCTGATTTTGCTAGTAGTACGAACACAGGTGTAGTATGGCCTGCGACCTGGTCGTAATGGGATTCAAAGTGGAGCAAACAGAACTCAACAATATTTGACTTGTATTTTCCTTCACCAGATATAATTTGGCAGATATATATATTTACACTATGTACAGAGGTGGAATAGTAAGTGCACCACACGGTGACATAAGATGGCAGAAGCAAAAGCCAGAGAGAGTGCATCGTGCTCAACCAGCAGCTCAGGTCTCTCAATTCGCTTGGCACAACTGAACCACGTTACTTCAGCTTTGACGCGCTCGTCTGTGATTGGCCAATGAACCAAGGTACTGATTTAACGACGGGTACCGTATTGATCGTTAAACCCTCAGCACCTAGTTCACTGGTTGGGAGGCAGCCTATATGGGAGTGTGACATACGCCGAATAAAATGTAACGTACTCTTAGCATGCCACACTTTACCAACGCTATGATTATTTCCTGTCTTTCCTACAAGTAGAGAAATTTAATATCCATCTTGAAGAGTACGAGTAGTGATTTACAGTTCGTACAGAGAACAATGAAATGATTCTTGTTCCATTTTCAAACTTCTCTTTTAGCGATATAAATAATTCAAATTCTAAATTTACAAGACTACTATATTTTGCTTTCAAATGTGCCTCAAGACGACCAAGTTTCACTGATTCATTGCACAAACACCAATGACATAACAGAAAGACGCCTCCCGGGGGCTCATCAGACACACCAGGTATAAAACTGTACTTAAAATACTTCTCTCATTACTGACCAACTTTTTATTTGCATTACTCATTTTATGTACAGGGTAAATATCTGTAAAAAAATATATAAATATATGACAAAGAGAGTAAATTGTCATCTTCCAGTGATATAAGCAGTGAAAGTGAGAATATAATATATATATAGATATATATACATATATATATATATATTATATTATATTACCAAAGCACAGTATTTTAATAGACGGTTTGCGGGGCGGAATTTTTTTCATTTCAACTTCCTTTTCATTATCTGAATCATTTGAAGAAACTGACAATTCATTCCTCTTCGTCACTAAAGAGCGCGCGCGCCGCGCATGGACACCCCACAATATGGCTGTCCAAAAGACTTGGGAATTACCATTTTTAGGACTCGGTTTAGTTAAATATAAAATATTATTCTGGAAGTAATATAAGACACAGTTATCATGTACAAATGTTGCGAATAAAAATAATTACATGTAAATGAAATTTTAAAATATATTTCTTTATAATAATGTTTCCGTATAAACAATATTTATTGTAACATTTTCAGCTTGCCACCAAAACATTCAAATTGCTTCCTCTCCCCGTGCCTCAAATTGGGAATCACTGCAATATTTTCCAGATATAAATTGTGATGCATCTTTCTCGCCTTCGTTCCAAGGAGTACAGTTCAGGAAATTTCAAACTTTCTCAATAATCAAGGTGCTTGACTTAACATATTCAAGCTGTGAAAGTTCTCTGTACATTTTCTTGACCTGTAGTTTCTCCTGCCTTAAAAAGGGGGGTTGTTAGTGTATATCGATAATCCAGCCTCGAGAGAATAAGGAATTTAAAGAGAATCATCACTGGCTTGGTATCCCTTGTTTTGAAGGTTGTCTATATCCATCTTGTCATTTTCCTCTCGGGTGTGATAATGACACTGTTGTGATCCTTGAAAGTGAGATCCTCTGACATTTTCACTAACACCTTCACGTTAGTTTTTCGCTTTGAGTTCAAAATTCCATTGTAGTTTTTACTTCCTAAATTTTTCCTTAATGGAGTAACTGAAATTTGTTATTGAACATTATTTTGTTAACAGCTGCTCACTCCTGCAGTGCTCTCCAACACCAGTCCGTCACACTCCTGCAGTGCTCTCCAACACAACAGTCCGTCACACTCCTGCTGTGCTCTCCAACACAACAGTCCGTCACACTCCTGCAGTGCTCTCCAACACAACAGTCCGTCACACTCCTGCTGTGCTCTCCAACACAACAGTCCGTCACACTCCTGCAGTGCTCTCCAACACAACAGTCCGCACACTCCTGCCTGTGCTCCTCCGACACTCTCACCTCCAACACACATCCGACACTCCTCTTCAACACACCACTGCAACACACTTTACTACCCCTTCATCACTCCAATGCCCTTCACTTTTAACATGCCTCTACCACTTCTCCATCAACTCACTCCACCAACGCTCTCCACTAACGCTCTCCAGCAACGCACTCCACCAACGCTCTCCAGCAACGCACTCCACCAACATTTCCCAACAATAACAACCAGGCACGCACGTGTAAATTACCACAATGTCTAGTAAATTAGATCAAATTCTATTTTCGCATACAATACCTTTCTACGACAGCTAGTGTGAGGGAGAGGAGAGTGAAGCTGAGGAGAATGAGAGGGTGGGAGGGTGAGGAGATTTAAAGGGAGGGGGGAGGGAGAGGGGCTTGTGAGGGAGAGATAGGGGCTTGTGAAGAAGGGAGGGAGGGGGGTGTGGGAAGGAAGGGGTTCGTGAAGGAGCGAAGGGGGCTTGTGGAAAAGGGAGGGGGCTTGTGGAAAAGGGAGGGGGCTTGGGAAGGAGGGAGGGGGGCGTGTGAAGGAGGGAGGGGGCGTGTGATGGAGGGAGGGAACTTGTGAAGGAGGGAGAAAGACTTGGGAAGGAAGGAGCCTGGGAAGGAGGGAGGGATCGGGCTTGGGAAAGAGAGAGGGAGACTTGGGAATGAGGGAGGAGATTTGGAAACTCTGACGCGGGGCTTGAGGAAGGGGAGGTTTTCGGGAAAGAGGGAGGACTTAGGAAGGAGGGTGGGGGGCTTGGGAAGAAGGGAGGCTTAGGTAGGAGGCTAGGGAAGGAGGGAGGGAAGGCTTGGGAAAGAGGGAAGTGGGCTTGGGAAGGAGGGAGTTAGGGGGCTTGGGATGAAGAGAGGGAGGGGGGCTTGGATAGAAGGGAGAGAGGTTTGGATAAGTGGGAGAGAGGGGCTTAGTGTTTTAACTGTCTCTGGGCTGGTCTAGTAACTTGCCGGGTAGCGTAGAGGTAGGCGAGATATACAGCTATTCTTCATCACTGGAATAAAGGGGGTTCACAGCGGGTAGTGTACGGTGTGCTGAAACCAGTTCGAGAGAGGAGCTTGTTAACTAGAAGGCCGCAGGTCTAGAAGTGAGAGCAAGACATTGCCCTCTGGCGGGCATTCAGGGAAACTAGGTCCACAACACACTCATTCCAAGGGAGGATTATGAGTAGTAGCAGTAGCTTACTGTCTACACTGGGTAGAAGGAAGGGGCTTTGGGCTTGGGTAGGAGGAAGGGGGGCTGGGGTATGAGGGAGGGGGCTGGGGTAGGAAGGAGTGGGGCTTTGGTAGAAGGGATGGGAGCTTGTGTATGAGGGAGGGGGCTTGGGTATGAGGGAGGAGGGCTGGGATAGGTGGGATGGGAGCTTGTGTATGAGGGAAGGGGGCTTGGGTAGGATGAGGGAGGTTTGAGTAGGAGGAAGGGGGGCTTCGGAAAGGGAGGCTTGGGTAGCAGGGAGGAGGATTTCGAAGGGTAATCTTAGAAGAGGAAGATATAGAAGGAAACTGGGAGGGATAAGAGAAATAGGGAGGAGAGATAAAGAGAAGCTATGTGTTGGAAAGGAGAGGTGAGAAAGAGGGAGAGAAAAGGAGTGGGGAGTAAGCGTACGAGAAGTTAGGGGAGTGGAAGTGAGGGGAAAATGCTTGAAGGGAGGGATTGGAGAGAGGAGTGAAGGGAAAAGGAGACAACACAGTTAAAGGAAGAGGAGCTAAGAGAGAGATAAAAATAGCGGAGGAAGGATTTTGTGTGCGCGTGAGAGAGAGAGAGAGAGAGAGAGAGAGAGAGAGAGAGAGGAGAGGAGAGAAGGAGAGAGGGAGAGAGAGAGAGAGAGAGAGAGAGAGAGAGAGAGAGAGAGAAAGAGAGAGAGAGAAATAATTTTTTATTGATCAAAATTGGATACATCAGCAGTGTGTTACTACCCTATTCTAAATAACAGTTACGAAGGTGGGTAACAAAACCTATGTTTACCAGTCATATTCCATAACGCAGGCTGAAGCTCACACGAGGTGCTGCAATCTGTCAGCCTGAGCTGGAAGACTTCCGCAGGGTAGTGACGATATCTTCAAGTATTCCAGCAAGGGTTCAGCATCTACGGCAGCTGGCATGGTGTCGTCTCAGCATAGGCATAGATGCTGTCACTTGGGAATTGCCATCTCTCAGGACAGCCTCTCCCATATGCATGAGAAATGGAATTTTTGTGAAGGTATCTCCATCATCCCAGAGCAGGAACATGAGAAATTATCCCTAAGAGAGACCAGAGAACGGGTAAGGAGAGGGATAGGGATGTCATTATACGGCTAACTACACAGAGGAAGGAGAGGACCGGAGGAGGTGAAAGAGAAGTGTGGATGTCATAATATATCTAACGACGTATATACATTAGATTATAATGAGTCATTATATGTCTAAGAATATATAATAAGCCTCGTGAATTTTTTTATATATATTTTTTGTAATATAACAAATGTATCCATCATATCAGCAGTGAACTGCTACTCTGTTTTATACGACAGTTACAAGCATGCATAGATGCGTGTATGAATATGTATAAATATGTATAAATACACGTATACATGCCCATGTACTCTGCCCCAGGCCTGGACTTGTGGAACTCTGTTCAGCAGGAACTGCAAGAAACCCCTTTCACGTGCCTTAAATATTCTATGGCGAGGGACCACAGTCACTAAAAACATCGGATATAGCCACACTCTACAAAGGTGGCAATAAAGCAATTGCAAAGAAATACACTAATGTCCCACATAAAAATTTCTGAAAGGGTTCTAAGAAGCAGGTTTGCCAACCACGTGGACACCCAACAATTGCACAACCCAGGGCAACATGGGTTTAGTACAGGTCTGTCCAGCTTCTCGCAACTACCTGACCACTATGACGTTGTCCTCCAGTGCATCCAGGACTTTGCGAAAGCCTTCGACAGGTGCGATCATGGAGTAATAGCACATAAAATGCGTGATAAAGGAATAACGTGAAAAGTGGTTAAAAGGATCTATAACTCACTAACAAATAGAGCACAAAGAGTAACAGTAAACAGAGTAAATGTCAGAGGCGGCTACAGTGTAAAGCTTTATTTCACAAGGTACAGTACTCGCTCCCAACCTTTTCCTATTCTCATATCTAACAGAGATGTAAACCACAGCACAGTGTTTACTTTCGTAGACAGTGCTGTCTGTATACTTTTGTAGACAAATTTATCTACTTAAGTATTATTACAGTCAAGAAGGATATGATTATCAATTTGTTGTCTTGAGGAACTGAATAAATTAGTTACTGTGATATTACTTATGTATTCTTGTGTGAAGACGGACAAGTGCTAATATTTTATTCTCTGATCTCTTTCCCGAAGACTTAAAATAACTCTTGATTTATCTTTGATTCACTAGAAACTTTAGCTTCAAAGTCGCGTTTAGCCTTTGTAATCCCCTTATCCACGTCTCTTTGAATATGAACATACTGAGCAGTTAGAATATTCTCTTTCCTTTCGATGCGCCTATAAATTTCTCCATATCCTAATAGATGCTTCAGTCTACTGTTCATCAATTTGGAATCATGTCTAGCCTAATTTCTCTCTGGGTAATATATTTATTGTGGTCACATAGTACAAAATTAAGAAAAAAGTCATATTCGGAGGGAATATCGTTATTGTATGATCTTCGTCAATTGAATTATTAGCCAGTTAACGCTAGTCAAGACTAGACAGGTGTTCTCTATATTCATTTTAAATGGCACAACCAAAACCGGGTATCTTTTACTGTATTACCAATGTTCTGTTACTCCCTGGTAATACTGAAGGGAACAGACTTGTAATCTCTTGCGATTCATGTTTTCCCGGACATAGAACGCTACCCCTCTCCATTGCCCTTATTTCTGTCAACATGGAATAACTTATATCCTTGAATGTGGTACTCGGCAATTACGTCCTAACTCTTCAAATTAAACCATGTCTCAGTTATTGCATTAATGTTTCTCGGACATGCATCCAGACGAAATTCATTTCTGTTGTTCCTGGTGGGTTCTAACCCCACCTGTGGTATGGTTTGGTTGCAATCGTGTCATTACGATTTCGTGAGTGAGGATATTTCTTTTGTACCTTTCCCCAGACTGCTTGATTGTTATTCCCAAAATTCATGATATCACAGTCTAAATTAATATTGCTGCAATCCATTTTTCCATATCAAATCCCAAGCCTCTAACTATTTCTAGTTTAAAGCCCTAACACCTTCCAGCGAACTAGCCAGGGCCCCCCAGGGGAATTTAATATCAGATTGACTGAACTTCTTTAACTGGTAATTTGGAGTCTAGTAACTTCCTGGAAGTAGTTCAGGACTGCTTTTTGAATTGGATAATATGCTCGACATGGTTTTTGTGTTAAATAAGGAAATCCTCGTAAATAATCCTGAGATCAGTGAAGAGCTCAGAGCAAGTGATCACAAATCAAGAGAATAAAGATAGTATAACAAAAGTCACCGATTTTTTTCTACTGATTAGAATAAACTTCGAGACGACCCAAGGGGGTATCTAATGATTTTATTGGCGAAGATCAAATATACAATAACAAAAGGTTCTATGAATATGATTTTCCTGAATAACAATGTGCCCAAGTTATATATATTTTACCCGGAGAAATTAAGTCTAAAACGATTCCAAATGGATGAATAGGAGAGTAAAGCATCAGTTAGGAGAGAAGAGAGAAATTTAGATGTGCATCGAAAGGGAAGAGGATAACCTTGTCATTACGTTTATATTAAAAGTATAGATGATTAGAATTGTTAAACGCGACTTTAAAATTAATGTAACTAGTGAATCAAAGACAAACCCAAAAAGGTCTTTCGTGTATATAAAACAAAGATCGAGAAAACCAGAACCATGAGAACAAAGTCTGGACATCTTACTGATAATACGCAGGAAATGTCCTCTCTTTTTAACAGTTATCTTCCGTCTGTCTTCACACAAGAAGACAGATGTTATAAATCTAAATTATGCTACAAGAACAAACATTTAATTTAATCCAGGATAAACAAACAACGCCATTGACTTACTTCTGATAAGACATTTTCGAATAATTTCACCAATGGAACATTCCATTCATTTCATACGATTCATCTGCCACTGATGATTGGTACTTTTCACAAATTTTATATTTTAATCAGAGGGAAGCGCTAAACCAGTAGGGGTGTTATATAGCCTCTGTTACAGGGAAGTCATTCAAATAGAATCCAAATAAAAGTTCAGTTCCTTGGATCAAGAGCTCTTCACAGCACAAAAGCAAAATTATGCGATAAGGTTAATACTATATAATTTCACGATTAAAAGTGGCATAAATGACATCAAAAACGCAGTATTAAACGCACCAAACTTTTCTTAAGATACACCAGTGCTGAAATTAAACAGCTGAAAAAACGAGCCTGACCCCATCTACCACACGGAAACACAATGTGGGAATGACTTAATTATCACTGCACCCAACACGCAGATTACCACATAAATCATGCCCAAGATGCGATACAAAAGCCTTGAAAATTTGAAGCCGATCGAATGTGGCATTCACGGGTAATAAACGAAGAATTGTGAAAAAGCAAACGTAACAGGGCTGAGACTGTTAAAATAGGAGAATTTCCGCTCGTTAATCACCATAAAACCGGGAATTTAAATTTTTTTCAGTTTACTTTTCTCATTTACATTAAATTTTATATTCTCTACAATCCTTTAAGACAAAAAAATGACAAATTCCCATCCACACAGATTAAAATCAATTAAAAGTTACTTTTTACACACCAGCATTTAGGGTTTGAAGCCGATCAGAAGAGCTATTCTGTAGTTCTTACATGAGAAGCAACTTGCTTAACAAAATTGGTACATTAGAATTTAGACAATTCGAAGTGACAAGATGTGTTTTAATAAAGCCCACCAATGGTAGAAGTTTGAAGACGATAAGGAAGGTCATTCTCCAGTAATTGATCTTATGCCAACAATTTCCAGTTTTTTAACTATATCAGTAAAATTTAAAATTTGCACCAACTCTGACTAAACTTAGAGGAGCAACTTGAACCTTAAGTTGGGGAATATTGGAACTTGTTCATATCCCCTCAGGGAAGGTTCCTTGATGTTGGTGAGGGGCTCTTGATTTAGGGAATTGGATCTGTGCTCCAGTTCCCCGAATTAAGCCTGAATGCCTTCCACATCCCCCCCCAGGCGCTGTATAATCCTCCGGGTTTAGCGCTTTCCCCTTGATTATAATAATATTGGAACTTGTTCAGCCGAGTCATTCTCTGATAATCGCCAAATTTCAACGAATTCCGAGTATTTTTATACCATTTTACATTAAAAAATATCCTTGCAGAAGAGGTAAACTGTAAACTATTTTACAGGAATAAAAATTTCACATTATTTTACATACAAAACGATTATATCTGAACCAATACATTTGAATTTCACTTTTAACCGTCGCCCAATTTTTAGGCATCATTTTTGAACGATCGAAGCTACGTTATTGAGGGAGTTTGGAAGTTTTCTGAGCATATCCTGGATGCTGGGGATGGGCTTAACAACTGTGATCACAGAGGACGTGCACATGCCAATTATTCCAAGAATCTTGCTCTCCTTACCATACACAGGTGTTCAGAATTTGAAAACTACTCCATGAAACATTCTCGAGTACGAACGAAATAAAACCGAAAACTCGGAGGCAACGTCTTCAAATTTTCCCTTCGGGAGCAGTTAATAAAACTTAATTACAAAGAAAATGAGTATAAATGAAGACTTAAAGTGATTTGTAAAGATGAATTAATTTGCCATGTTACATTATTCTCCTTCCTCCTCTATTTTACATTGTATGATGCTCGTATGTCATTTTAAGTTACCGTCTCTCTCGACTCACGAAATCGTAATGACACGATTGCAAACAAGCCATACCATGGGTTGGGATAGAACCCACCATCAGAAAGTCATAAAACTCCAGACCGACACATTAGCCACTGGGCCAGCTGGCTACAATAAGATTAATCCAACTAGGTATATTTATATATCGTAGGAAGGTTAGCATAGGCAGCACTGTGACCACAAATGTGTAGCCAGATGGCCCAGTGGCTAACGCGTCGGTCTGGAGTGTTATGAGGCTCTTATCGCGAGTTCTATCCCCACCAGTGGTGTGTTCTTTTTTACTGTCTCTCGCTGAGTTGTCTGTCATCTCGCTCTCGAAACTCTTATTCTCTCTCTCACTTAACTCTATCTTGTTCTTAGCCTTTTTAACTCTCTTGATTCTTTCACTGCCTTGTTAATGTTTTCTCTAAAACCTGTCTTCTCTTAAATGCAATTTATAATAATTCACATCCCTCTCTCATTCTTCCCCTCTCTCACCTTTGATCCTTAACCTCCCTGCCTCCCCCACTGTCCTGCTAATTCTCCAAACAACCACTTCAGGGTTGGGAAGCCTTATTCACAGCAAGCACTGATGAACTGCACGTTACCTCTGAATATTTTCTATATCTTGAAGCGCTGTATGGGATTAGCGCTTCCAAATGAATGTAACAATCACACCGGATCCCCACGATACAAGAGAACACGGGCCTCCTTATGTGCCCATCTTGATCACCACGATGACCAGGTAAATCTGGTAGATGTCAGGTTGCAAAATCTCTCTATATACATTCATTCACTCACTCTCAAGTGTCGTATCGTAACAAATAAATTTAGTTTGAGAGGTGGGTAGTAGTGTCCTCCAAGGAACCGATTTAAAGAAACCATACCTCGGGTGGGGTTTGAACCCGCGGTCAGAGTGTCTCAAAACTCCAGACCATCGCGTTAGCCACTGGGCCAGCTAAGATAGACACCGATCACTCGCCAGTGAACCACATACTGCACTGATCACCATTTTTGTCGGCAATGGACAGAAATCCACAACTGCGAGCATGTCATGCCGGGAGGAACAGCGTACCTAGCACGACCTTCCTTGCCAGTTCTAAATGACGGGCGGAATAATTGCCAGGACCACCAACATGAGTGCCGCTGCTGGTGTCTACAGTCATAATGAATTTCGGGTATGTGGAAGAGATAAAGTGCATTACTTTTATATTTATTACTGTATTTATTGTATATTATATTTATTACTTCATATTATATGTGTTTTATATTATATATTTATTTTATATTTGTTATTGTATATATTATTATTCTTACGATTCATGAGAAAACCGCTGGAGTTATTACAGCGCCTAAGAGAGTGGGAGGCAACCAGGAGTGATCTAAGGAAAGCTAAGACATGTCTAATCATCGTATGAGAACTAGAGACTGTGATGAGTGATGGTGGGATGATATAAACTTTGCAGGAGGGCAAAAAAGAACATTGAATGTTGTTATATATAGAGTTTTTGAAATACTTCTCAAATATAAATTGTTACTCGTAAGGTGATTTTTTATAGAAATTGAAAACATTAATTTTGCACAATAATTCATATATTTATTCTTTATTTGGGTTAATATTGTATTACTTTCAGAAATGACAAGGACAGTAAGGCTAATCCTGCACGTGAACTTATAAATACGAGAGATTATCACCTAAATGTGAAACTAACGACAGCATTGTCATGTGTAGTACAGTAGCGAGGGTTGACACGCAAGCACTGGTGGCAAACACGCAAGTAATGGTGGCAGACACGCAAGTAATGGCGGCAGACACGCAAGTAATGGTGGCAAGCATGCCAGTAATGGCGGCAGACACGCAAGTAATGGTGGCAGACATGCCAGTAGTGGCGGCAGACACGTAAAGTAATGGTGGCCCAGACATGCCAGTAGTGGCGGCAGACACGCAAGTAATGGTGGCAGACATGCCAGTAGTGGCGGCAGACACGCAAGTAATGGTGGCAGACATGCCAGTAGTGGCGGCAGACACGTAAGTAATGGTGGCAGACATGCCAGTAGTGGCGGCAGACACGCAAGTAATGACGGTAGATACGCAAGTAATGGCGGTAGATACTCAAGTAGAGGCGGCAGACACGCAAGTAGAGGCGGCAGACAGCAAGTAATGGTGGCAGACACACAAGGTGATAATTAACAGTCAGCCATACCTCGCTCTTCGGTTTTTGGGAGTATCGGTGTCTTGCTTCAAGCGTTACTGTGCAGGTCAACTGACAACACTACCTTATGCAAGGCTGTTGATGCAGCAAGAAAGTTTGCTTGATCTGGAACCTCTTTCATCAAAGACAAAGACATATTACGATCCTAATAAAGTTTGAGTACCTAAAAGTAGCAGAGTTTACTAATTCTCGCCATTGAAAGCGACGTATATAATAAAGGGTTAATGTGCACGTTACAAAAGTTATTTGACCATAAAAACACTGACGTGTGTAAAGTTGCTGCTGCAGTGACAATATCCGGTTACTCAACTGCATTATGAGAAATCAAAGTTTCAACAGTACTGTAGCTTGCATTGATCGGCCAGCACGTCAAGATATGAGGTATACTCAGAAAGCAGATCTAGCATGCTTGTCATGCCTTCATGTCTCAGCGCAAGAATAATTTAAATGCTCGCTCCCATGCACATTTAAAAACAAATAATGCAGGCTACAACTGCATTAAACCACTGCATATCACATTGATGCATAATATGAAAATACATGCATATAGCTAAAATTAAATTGAAACAACTATCAGTCGGCTAATATTGAACGAAGGTAAACTGTCACTCACCACTCATAGATCCGTAGACGACCAGCTGACAGACGCACCACCTGTGGACCACAAGCTGGTTCATTAAATGGCCTGACTGATGTTTCATAACCAATAATTTGTAAAAATATACAGGGTTTACAACAATTTAAAGATAATGATAATTTGATAACGGCCAACAACGGAGTTATCACCACTGGCGTGTCAAATATTTATGTTGGGTAAAGGGACACTAGTGCAACTATTGTGACATTTTATTGTCGGCACAATGAAATGTTGCATTAGTTGAAACATATGTTAGGTAAAGGGCAACATTAGTTGCCCTTTACCTAACATTGTCGGTAATTCTACCAACATAATTTCAAATATTTAAGCCGAAAGGGTTGTTATGGACGACCTCGCAACTACAACAGGCTGGAGAAAGTCGGTAACAGAAAACAATAATTTCTGTAAGCTACCTTTGCAACAATTAACGAAAGGGGGAAATTCAGCACATCATAAAACAGATACAGGAATGAGACACTTGTGCAACATTTAGGAAACTGTATTGAGGAAACGTTTCGCCAGCCAGTGGTTTCTTCAGTCCAATACAGAGAGGAACGGAGAAAGTTGAGGAGGCGTTCTTGAGGTAAGTCCCTCAGCCCGGAGTCGGTGTGTTCAGTCCGTCAGTCTTGAGAAAAGTGTCTCATTCGTCAACTTCTCTGCTTTTTAAGCAGACAAGTTGACGAATGAGGAAAAGCTGGCGCTGGGTTCCTAGTCAAGCTAAGTCGCTCAAACTCTACTACCACGGTATGGAGAGCCAACGGACGAAGGTAAACCAAAACAGGCGAAGCCCACAGGATAATCACAACAGGTAAATATTAACTGGTAAAGCACAATGGCAAATTGCAGCAGGGTTATTAATAGGCAAACCACACACAAAACAACGGTGAAATTATGACACATGTGCAACATCTGGGTATCTTTATTACTGACGTTTCGCCATCCAGTGGCTTTATCAACATAAATTCCACGACATAATTTGAAGACAGTAGAACTATATACAGAAGATGGGGTAATCAGTCCCTGGAATCTGTATTAATAAAGCCATTGGATGGCGAAACATCTACAATACAGATACCCAGATGTTGCACATGTGTCAATTTTACCTTGTCCGTATTGTATACGATTCTTGTACAACAAAAGAAAGGCAATAAAACACAGGGAGAATAATTTACTTGATCTGGTCACGGGGGCATTATTAGGTGCCAGTGTTAAAACTCTACCCAAGAGTGAGACTGATCTCAGTATTACACTGCCAGACTGAGACTGGTCTCATTATCACTGCCGGGTCACTAAGAGCCTCAGCGTAGCCAAGTTGATTAGTTAATTGGTTTTTAAGCTCACAGAATAGACGATAGTCATTAAGGTTGCATGTCACCTGTTCACCACCAATCAAGAACACTTTAATCCCCCAATATGGGTCTATGGAGAATGTGCGTGTATACAAAGAGTTACACAAACAACCAGGTGTGCATACACCGTTGTTCTCAGTGTATACTTGACAAGAAAGTTCCACTCATAAAGTGAAATAAATTAACAGTCCAGCAACACCCCTACGCTATACCAGTCCAGCAACACCCTACGCTATACACAGTCCAGCAACACCCTACGCTATACACAGTCCCAGCAACACCCCTACGCTATACACAGTCCCAGCAACACCCCTACGCTATACAGTCCCAGCAACACCCCTACGCTATACAGTCCCAGCAACACCCCTACGCTATACACAGTCCCAGCAACACCCCTACGCTATACACAAGTCCAGCAACACCCTACGCTATACACAGTCCCAGCAACACCCCTACGCTATACACAGTCCCAGCAACACCCCTACGCTATACACAGTCCCAGCAACACCCCTACGCTATACACAGTCCCAGCAACACCCCTACGCTATACACAGTCCCAGCAACACCCCTACGCTATACACAGTCCCAGCAACACCCCTACGCTATAAAAGTCCCAGCAACACCCCTACGCTTACACAGTCCCAGCAACACCCCTACGCTATACAGTCCCAGCAACACCCCTACGCTATACACAGTCCCAGCAACACCCCTACGCTATACACAGTCCCAGCAACACCCCTACGCTATACACAGTCCCAGCAACACCCTACGCTAACACAATCCCAGCAACACCCCTACGCTATACACATTCCAGCAACACCCTAGACTATACACAGTCCAGCAACCCCCTACGCTATACAGTCCAGCAACACCCCTACCTATACACAGTCCCAGCAACACCCCTACGCTATACACAGTCCCAGCAACACCCCTACGCTATACACAATCCCAGCAACACTCCTAGACTATACACAGTCCCAGCAACACCCCTTCGCTATACACATTCCCAGCAACACTCCTAGACTATACACAGTCCCAGCAACACCCCTACGCTATACAGTCCCAGCAACAACCCTACACTATACACAGTCCCAGCAACACCCTTACACAATATAGTCTCAACAACACCCCTACACTATACACAGTCTCAACAACACACCTACACTATACACAGTCTCACCAACACCCCTACGCTATATACAGTCCCAGCAACACCCCGTCGCTGTACACATTTCCAGCAACACCCCTACACTATACATAATCCCAGCAACACCCTTACACTATACACAGTCCCAGCAACACCCTTACGCTATACACAATCCCAGCAACACCCCTACACTATACACAGTCCCAAAAACACCCCTACGCTATACACAGTCCCCGCAACAACCCTACACTATACCAGTCTCAACAACATCCCTACACTATACACAGCCCCAGCAACACCCTTACGCTATATACAGTCCCAGCAACACCCCTTCGCTGTACACATTCCCAGCAACACCCCTACACTATACATAGTCCCAGCAACACTCCTACACTATACCCAGTCGCACCAACACTGGGGACTGGTGTATTGGGGACCAGTCTAGTGGCGACTGCTGTAAAGGGGACTGGTGTAATGGAGAGTGATGTATTGGAGAATGGAGACTTGGGCAGTGGGGACTGGTGTAGTGGGGACTGATGTAGTAGGGACACGTGTAGTAGGAACTGGTGTGATGGGTAGTGGCGTAGTAGGGACTCTTGTAGCGGGGAGTGTTGTAGTGGGTACTGGTAGTGGAGACCGGTGTAGTGGGATTGGTGCAATATGAACAGGTGTAGTAGGGAGCGGTGTAATAGGGAGTGGTGTAATAGTGTGTTGAAGTTTAGACTGGTGTAGTGGGGGCTGGTGTAATGGGGACTGGTGTAATGGGGACTAGAGTAATTATAACAGTCCAATACACCAGTCTCCAGTACACCAGTCTCCAGTACACCAGTCTCCAGTACACCAGTCTCCAGTACACTAGTCTCCAGTACACCAGTCTCCACTCTATCACTTTCCATTATAAAAGGGACGGAGTAAACAAGGGTGACAAACACATAATGGACCCCGACTAACTTCTGTTATAATCCTGTATGTAGAATGATCGTGAAGGTCATGAGATCGGACAAAATAGTGGAGGAAATAAGCATCTTGGCTATCGTTCAAGGATGGAACATTCGCCTCTGCATATAGGCGAGGGACAGGTGAGGAGCGAAAAGCATCTAGCTATAAACATAATCCCTTATGATGGAGGGGAACAAGTTTAGAAAGAGTTGCAGGAAAAGCCGCTGAATATATTGGGACACCATACTCCAGTTTCGATAAAATTAGGACCGAATGCAGTCGAAGGAGAGTTCGACGATCCGCCCTCATGAAAAGTGAGCGAGGATTTTAAGGAGATTCTGCCGGCTATGGCAAATTGCTTTCAGGGAGTTAATTTGAGGTTTCCATGATAACCGACGATCAAACATAAGGCCGAGAAACCTGACTGTGAACCATACAGGTACAATGGAGTATCAGGGACGACAGATTCTGGTGAAAGTAATGTGGCGTGTTTTAGAACTAGAAAATTTAAATCCGTGAGTATTGGCCCAATGCGAAACATAGCTGACAGTCGACAGTTAGCGCCTGCACAAGCTACAGCAAAGCATTAACATTGAGTGATGACCAAATATTAGATGGAAGAACAAATGGAAAATCATTTATAGCAAGAAGAAAAAGTGGTGCTAAGGATACATCCCTGAGGGACACCCTCAGCTTGGATAAAGTCCTGGGAAAGCGAATTACTAACCCGTATACGGAAATACCTCTCAGATGACAAAGATGATCCCATGTATCAGAAATCTCCCCTATGAGGATAGACTGAGGGCCCTGAATCTGCATTCTCTCGAAAGGCGTAGAATTAGGGATGATATGATCGAGGTGTATAAATGTGTAAGTGTGAGGCATCATGTCCCGAAGTACCTGGTTTACGAAAAGGCAGAACAATGGCAGATTTCCACAGCTGGGGAAGAACTGCTTGCGACCAAATAAGATTAAAAAGATGTAAGAGGACTGCAAAGGCTGATGTATGTAAATACTGAAACATGAATATGAATGCCGTCAGGCCCAGCTGCCAATGATCGGCAAACGGAAAGGTTGACTCTAATCCTAGCAGTGTAAAATGTACATTATAAGACTTCTCTGGTTGAAGAAAAGTCCATGGGCTGTAACTCTCTGGCAGATCTTCGAGGAAATAAATGAGGGGCATAGATGGAACACCTGAGAGATACTCACAAGTCAATTTCTGTGACACCTTCAAGAGGGTGACACCGGCAACCTTAAGAACCAGAGCCGGGTCTGGGGAGTATTTGCCACTCAATTTCCATACTTTTTTTTTCCAGACTGCACTCACAGAGGAAGCTGGAGTGTTGGTAGAAACGTAATTTCGCTTCTTGAGTGACACGACGGGCAACCACCCTCGCCCGCTTAATCAAGGAGTTGTTCTGCGGTCCTAATACAATGATACCGGCTCCATACAGCACGTTTCAAAGGTACTGCCCGAGCACAACCAGGAGACCACCAAGGCACACACTTTTGAGGGTGCTTACACGAGGTTAGAGGAATTGAATGTGCAGCCATGGTTAAAATCCAAGTCAAAAATAACGAAGACCTCATCAATGATGGACGACGATGGGTCCTCATGAACTCAGTGTGGTACAAATAAAGGTCCCAATTCGCCCGCTCAAATTGCCAATGTGGGCTTCGAGGAGGGCGAGAATATGAATGGGAAGTAAGGCGTATAGGAAAATAATCGTTGTCATGTAAATATGGGAGCAAAGACCAGGTGTAGTCGAGTGCAGCTGAGGAGGAGTAAACAGAGATCAATGCAAGAGAGATTGAAGGCGAGAGTGAAAATGGGTGGGAGTACCCGTTTTTAAAACCTGAAGGGGAAGAGAAATGAGAAGAGCCTCTAACTGAGCCACTATGACGCGAGTCACAGTGAGACCCCCTTCCCCCCTCCCAGAGGAAATGATGCACATTAAAATAGTGTAATAAGAGAAGAGGTGGCGGTAAAGGAAACACACGTGCAACATCTCGAATAGATAAAGCTCGAGATGGAGAAAGATACAAAGAGCAAACTGTATACCACTTGTTCAAGTATATGCGAGCTGCAGTGTAATGCAACGAAATATGAATAAAGATCTGATGATATGGTATAACTGTCTGTATTATTAGGGCACCTTCATTAAAAGTTACATCGGGAAAGGATCCAATTAATGCAGTAAAATACAATCCGAGACGAGATGGATAACAGCGGAGCGTAATGTAGTTTCTTGTAAACAGACAAAGAAGGAAAAACTGGGAGAGTAACACCTGAAACTCACCCAGATAACCCTTGAGGACGCGAATATTCCATTGTGAATAAGTCATGATTTACGAAGTAAAGTATGTTGGTAACATGAAGCAATAGATATCTAAGAGGGTTAATAAAATCTACATGAGGAGACAGCGGAAGACGAGTAAGCAGCGGAGAATTGGAACGTTGCAAAGAAAGGAGTCGTGTAGACGGTTTAGAAAAGTAAGGAAGAGGAGTGATGGGAGGTGGATCGGCGTCCATCATCGGTTTGGTCACCTCAGTATATTTGGAAATAGCTTCAAGTGTTTCGGAGGACAAGGAAGTTGCAGATGGTTCACCCTCAGAGATAGGAGGAGGAGGGCGAGTAAAAATCGGAGAGACGATGGAAGGTACCAGAGGGAGAGGATGAGAGGTTAGAGTTAACATGAGAGGGGACAGGAGAGGAAGAAATTTGGGAGGGGACAGAGGAGGAAACGTGGGAGAGGACACTAGACGAAGAAACTTGGGAGGGGACAGAAGTGGACGGAACTGTACGAGGGGGGGTTGAGCCTCAACATTCGAAACAGAAACAGTAAGAGGTAAAGTACTAAGCACAGATTGGAAAGGAAAAATGTTTGGGAAGGATAAATGAAGAGGTGTTAAAGGAGATTTAGACGGGGATGATTTGGACTTTGGAGAAGTAGAAAGGCGAAGGGAAGGTGTAGTTGTGGGACGAGATGACGGAAGAACAGTTTGAGGCGACGAGGTAGGGACCTCGGAGGCCAGGGCTGCAAAAGAGTTAGAAACAAAGGTGACTGTTGAAGTTGTGACCACCGAGGAGGTTGTCGAAGTAGGTACCACCGAAGTTGGAGATCGCTTAGTAACTCGAGAATAAGAAAGCTTTGGAAGTCTCCCTTGAAAGCTGAAATGAGAGAGTGCCATGGTGTGACACCTTTTCCCTTGAAACAGTGGATTTCACGTTCCATCAAGTAAACCTGGCAACGACGAGAATAAGCCAGGTGAACCTCATTACAATTAAAGCAAGAGGGAGGTAGGCTGCAAAATGTATTTGTATTGTCGGCGGCACTACAGACTGGGCATTTTGCCATGTACCTGCAATATTTCGCTTGATGGCCAAAACGTCGGCAATTTCTACACTGTTGTGGTGTAGGGGTCAACTCTCTGACTTGTAAGCGGTGTCCTGCAACATAAACCGAGAACAGAAGCTCAAGACAGTCAAAGGTTAAGCAAGCGACATTGCAGGGTAAGCGTCTCCACCCGCGGGCAGGTAGTAGATAAGTGACCACTCTGAGAATAGGGAAGTCTTGGAGCTCGAGTTGATCCGTTGTGTCAGCTTCACATGGCCGGATATCACGCTGAACAATGGTTTAAGGCAGAACTACAGTACCACTACAAGAACTGAGTGAAATATGTTTCTGTACAGTGACAGGAATATCTGCTATGGAGGTAAGAAGGGAAAGATTGCGAGCTTGATAAGCATTTCGTACCTGATGATGCGTGCACCACTCTTCAGAGCATGAAATAAAATATTTTGACCAACATGGCGCAGGAGTGCCTTGCTGATATTATGGTCAGAGAGGCAGTCAGTTGGGACTGTCGGTTGCATGGTGAAAAACTAGGTCCATTGTGTACTCTGAAATGAAGTGTTTAATTAAGGGAATCGAGTGTTGTGCTGGTGTTTTCTGGGAAGAATGACAGGTGGTCACAGCAGTGTCATCAGTTAATGGTTGTGATCGTTTAGGCGTGGGCCCTAAAGTGGTCCGTCCTGAGATGGGTGGGCAATCTGAAAATCAACATATGGTGTGGGGAGAAGCCGGAAGCACGACCAAAGACGTGCGGAGGTCAGGCCGAGCCTCGGTATCTGAAGCGTGCGACAAAATGTCACCCGCAGATGGTACAAGGGCATTAGAAAGGTCCGAAGAAAGGTCTGGTAACAAGGCAGGGTTGTAAGTGGATGCTGCAGCAGAAAGGGGCTCAGGAGCAGTAGTTTCATGGATGTGGGACTCCATGGTTAGGTCACTTTTTTCTTTTTCTTTTTCCAAAAAAAAAAAAGAAAAAAGGAAAAAGGAAATGAAAAATAGGAAAAATAGGGGAATGTGGAGGGGTATATGTTACTAAGAACGAACAGGCCGTAAATCCCCCTCCACGTCCAAGAGGACCTCAGTGCAGCTAGTAGTGCATATGCGGAATGGAACCTGTGCCATACCCTACCCTTCGTGCCAGTAAACCAGCAATCTCACATCTACCGAGCCACCTCGGTGGACAAGAGAGCGGTCTGATGCCCGCCACAAAGCATACCTCCTTCGGCCACCACCTCCTGGAATCTGACAGGCAGCCTCCAGAAATACATCCATCACCCGAAAGACACTCAAAGCCTCTGCCCAGTAGACAGATGAGGAATCAGGACATCTCCAGATGATCCAGAGTCCACAGCAAACTACACTACTACCAAGGACCTCAAGGGAAAAGAATGGACCACTGTGCCCTTTTCCCTATCTAGGAACTAGAATGCCTGAAGAAAGGACCCCCAAACGCTGAAAACAGGAATGGGAGAGGGAAGGGACAGGAATGGGAGAGGGAAGGGATAGGAAGAGGAGTAATGGGAAAGGAGAGATAGGGAGCCTGGGGAGAGGGATCCAATTTCTCAGACCAATAGCCTCTTCACTGCGCCAAGAAGCAACACCTTGAAGATAACACTTCTCTGTTACCTTACAACACCTGACTTTTTCATGATGATGTAGGTAGGCAGCCAAGAATCTTTCAGACACAGCTTATATTCTACCCAAGCATTAAGATTTTAACTTGTCTGCTGTATCTTAAATTCTTCCCAAATTTTATTAATTATAAATGAATCCAGTTTGTATAAGCCAAAAGTAATATTCATATTTTCAAAACTATTTTTATGAAACTTTATTCTATTATATTCCTCTCGACCATGGACCTGCTAGAAACATCTTTTTCAGCCTTTTGAAAATCAATTGGATGGTTAAAATCTCACATGAATAAACAGAACTAAAATTATATTTATGTTGTTTTAATCTTCGTTCAAGACTTTTACCCGTTTGGGGGAATTTTGTATCAAAAGTTTGTTTTCACTGTATCGAGATTTGTAAATACAAATTTGATATTAAAATTCTTAAGTAGAGAAAGTATATGAAGAAAGTTTTCATAGAACGGGACAATCAACATATATTTTTTTATGAATAAGGTTGGTTGTCCCTTTTTGAATTGTAAAAAGTATTTCTAGTAATTGTAATAGATTTATCAATTACGTTTCTTGGGTAGTTTAGATCATTAGCTATTTCATAAATTTTCGAGATTTCTTCATCTATGAACTCTGGGCTACAAGTACGTAAAGCTCTCAAAAACTTTGATAAGAATAATAGTGTACATAGGAACAGTTATTTGGTTTTCTGTAAATTTTAAATTTAAAATCATGGTTCCCTTAATAATTAAAACATCTAGAAAAGGCAATGAATAATTTTGTTCAAACTCAACGTAAAATTTATGTATGGAATAAGCTAGACTATTTAATTTAAAAAGGAAATGGTTTATATCAATCTTCTTAGGCAAAAGGCATAAAATATCATCAACGTATCTATACCACTTAGCTCTGTTGGGAACGTTTCTGTTAAACAATCTTCTCTAAAAATATTCCATACGCAAATTACTAATGACAGGTGAGAGGATTTCCCATTGCCATACCAAATTTCTGAGTGTAAAACTTGTCATTAAACACGAATTTTGGATCAATAATACAAAGTATAAAAAGTTTAATGATAGTAGGTACTGAATGGTAAATGGTAATTAACAAGTTCTTTAGATAGGAAACTTAATAAATCAACAGGAACTTTTGTAAATAAAGAAGAAACATAAAACTAACCATGTTGAAATCATCTGAATTAGTTGTTTAATTTATCCATTAAATCTATATTGTTTTTAACATTAAAGTTAGAAAATTTTCCAACAATTGGGCTCAAAATATCTACTAGTTACGTAGATATGTAGGAAACTGAACCTATGGACCTAATAACAGGTTTTTATTAATCCATACCTATAGGATAAAGATGGATTAGTGAACACGATTTTTTTTAATTAATTTTTGCCTTTCAGTAGTCCGTTTTGTTTCATTAAAATTACTGTTAACAGAATCTAAGGGATTCTTTCTAGGTTTAGAATAAGTATATCGTTTAAAAGATTATTCATTTCATCTTGGTAATCATTTTCTTTCGAAAATACTATTGCATTTATTTTATCTGCTTCAGTAATCTGCAAATTTTTATTACTAATAAGTTCTCTTTGAGGGCAATTGAAAACATTTCGTTTTATCACAGAGTTATAAATTATCCCTTTATATTAATTTCATCATTGGATAAATCAGAGGATTTTCCAAGTTGGAATTTCCACACTACCGAGTTATTTTAAAGTTGCAAAACATAGACTGTAACCTAGGGCAGCAGTTATATTTTTATCTAATATTTCATCTAATAAGTTAATTACAAAGTTGTTATTATGCTTTGTCCGATCACTGTTTCCCTGTGATGATCAGGACTCGAACCCTAGTCGTGGCGGAGTGTATAAAATAGTCTTGTAACACCTGCTTCCCTTAGCATTGATAAGATACCCAAAAGTGGGTCGCATCCTGAGAGTTCCTACAAAAATGGCCTAGGAGGAAATAAACCAAACTGATAAATTAGACATATGTGTAGCTCTTGGGTATCTTTACTGAGGAAACGTTTCGCCACACAGTGGCTTCATCGGCCCATACAAAGGAGAATCGTGAAGAACTGGAGAAGAATGAGGTAATCAGTCCCTCAACCTTGAGTCGATGTGGTCAGTCCATCAATATTGAACAGATTCTTCTCCTGATCTTCACGATTCTTCTTTGTATGGACTGATGAAGCCACTGTGTGGCGAAGCGTTTCCTCAATAAAGATACCCAAGAGCTGCACATGTGTCTAATTTATCAACGTGTCGGTTCTCTGAACCATTCATCTACAAACAAACTGCTTCGCTTTCCAGCAAAACCTTGGATAAAAACCATCCGAGATTAGTAATCCGTGAAAAGTCGTTTTCGACTTCTTCACCAAAACCACTCAATTAGGAGCTAAACCTTAATAATATCAGATAACGTTTCGGTCGGTCCTAGATCAGTGACATGTGGCATGAAAAGTAAAGGCCAGAAGACACATTACTAAACGAGAGAAGGGAGTAGTGGTGGTAATAGTAGCAGCAGTAGTAGTAATAGCAGTGGTGGTGGACGTAAAATTAGTGGCTTTTGTAGTAGTACTAGTAAGAAAATAGCAGCAATGGTAGTAGTAGTTGTAGTAGTGATAATAGTGGTGGTAGAAATGGTAGTAATGATATAGTGTAGTAGTAGTAGTAAAATATATCAAAATATAGGACCACTGCAGATCTACTGCCCCTCGCCTGGCAGAACTAGTGATAGTAATGACAGTGAAGTACATTGGAAGACAGTGGAGACTGAAGTACCTCAGCACTCAGACATCTGTCCGCAAGGAGGCAGAAAAGTAGTGTAGTAGGCCCGGTGGTCCAATCTAGGAAAGAAGAGGCGACAAAAGGTCAGGTCAAATCAGGAGTGTTCCCAAGACAGACGCAAAGCCAGGACTAAAATTCATGCTAGCCAAGTTGCGTATAAGAGCTGATTCGACAAGACAGTGTCTTTGAAGGCTAGAGGAGTAGATAGTTTTAGCAAAGAACCAGTTAATAGGATGATCGAGATCTCTGGCAAGGTAAAAATGAGCATTGTTGTTGCCAGCAAGGCGAACACTTCGTTTATATTCTTGAAGATTGTCGAAAAGGAAATGGCCAGTTTCATCAAAGTATAAGTGAAGAGGAACACGAAATGGCGTAGGCACCGGAAGTATCAGCGACAGAAGTATGAAGATTAACTATTAAGTATAACAGTTTGGCGATAACCAAGTCTAATATCTAAATAACCTAAGATGTTACGATTTTAGTGACTGGAAAAGTAGAGAAGGCAAAGAACAGAAGATTTCACAGAAGAGAGCTCGCGAGACAAGAGTTTACGAGATCAGAAAGATAACCAAGGAGAGAGGAGTTTCGAAGAAAGAGATTTCAGAGTCAAGAAACTGACAGTTACAAATGTCAAGAGCACGGAGGGAGATAAAAACAAGAATACTTTTGACAGAAGAAACATAGTAAGCATAGCAGTGAATGTACTAATGTACATGCCACTGTGCACAGGACTATGGTAAATGGAAAAAGAAAAGTCAGTCACAGAGCAGTGAATAAGAACATCAAGAAAACGAAGGAAAAAGTTAGATTCTCGCTCATTTTTAAACTTGACTGAAGAAGCAAAATTGTTAAGAGCATCAAGGAGAGGTTGATACAGTTCTCAGATCGCACACTGACCGAAAAGCATTATATTATTATTAGTAGTATAACAGTAGTAGTAGTAGTAGTAGTAGTAGTAGTAGTAGTAGTAGTAGTAGAACAGCAGCAGCATCAGCAATAAAAATAACTCTGCTCTTTTAAATAAGAAAAACAAGTACCTGAAGAATGTTTTCGAGGGTCAGCGCCCCCGCAGCCTTCTCCCAGATCAAGCTTCCTGGTGGATCAAGGCATAATCACTCAGGCTGATGCTGCCGACTACACGCAGTCCAAACTACGAACCAGAGCCTGCTTAATGAATAATTGATTTGTGGAATCTCTTAAGTTCCCTCTTAAAGACAGCCAGAGGTGTGTTGGTAATTTAGCATACTCACTAAGATGGATGTTGAAGAGTCAGGGAGCTCTTGTGAGTGAAATGGAGGAGTGTGAAGGACAGAATGATAAACGCCCTCTCTCTGGTGGAGGTTTATTATCATGTGGTCCTGCCTGAAGGGAGTCCAGTTTCCGACTGACTTCACACTGAGGTGTGTGGAAGTACGAATATGAAGGAATCGCAGGATACACACCTTCCAGCAACCATCATACGGTTACACTTACACCATTATTATACAAGGCCTATAGATAGTTATAACATTACTGGCACTCTGACACTCTGTCGTCATTAAGTGTACTCGTCGCGCCATTGCCTTTTTACTGCAGTTACTTTGCATCGTCTACCAATTCTCTTGTTTTTATAGGTAGTGATTTCGTTGTGCAGGTTTGGAACCACTCCAGGAATTTCCTGGTGCAAGTTATAACTTACGTACGTACGTTCCAAGGTATACAGTTGAAGGGACGTCAAGCGTTCAAAATACCGAGATGTTTGACTGAATACAGTGAAGAGTCTCCGTTCATTTTGTAGCTCAACAACATTGCTTACCTTGCTGGGAGCTGATAGTCTACAAGGTAATCACGAATATGTATTTAAGTAACAAAACTGTGACTTGCTTCGAGCATTCATGACACTGATCTCTGAGGCCAGAATTCCCAGCTGACTGCCTGATCATCAGGGTTGTTGTTGGCAGCTGCCGGAATGCCTGCATTGCTATCACAATCTGGTTAATCAAGCACATCTTGTAGGTAGTGGTCCAGCTTCCTCGTTATTCCGGCAAACTTCCTTATATCTACTGTAAGACACAATGTTTGTAATTGCGCCTAAGACTTTTCAACTTTTCAGTGGGAATATTTTCTACTTTCCAACATATTTCATATTCAGGTAAGATGGTATGGCAGTGTGCAGTAATTAGGTTCATGGCCCGCAAGCATTTAATATGCATGAATAATCATACTGTGTATCTTTCTCTTCTCCCCTTCACGCACAAACACACACACACACACACACACACACACACACACACACACACACACACACACACACACACACACACACGATAAAACTTGCAACAGGAAGAGGCGGGGCCGGGAACTACGACTCAACCCCTGCAACCACAAATACAAAGAGGTGAGAAGACAGGTAGTTGATTATCCATGGGTTTCAGGAGACTGATGCAATTCCTGAATGTGGTGCAATGAGAAAGGGAAGTTGAATGGAAGACAGCGGAGAAAATGATGGAGTATGTGGCCGGAAAGTGCCGGGGGCGGAGCAGAAATTCATAACTAGAGGCAAAAGATGCAGTGGGAAGAACAAAGTGTGTCCATGGTTCACCCAGAGACGCAGGAGTCACAAGGGTAATGGAGGTGGTAATGGTAGTGGTGGTGATAGTAGGCGGTGATGGTGGTGGTCTTGGTAGTGGCAATGGTGGTGGTGGTAATGGATATGGTGATGCTGGAGGTGATAGTGGCATGTAAAGAATATGTTACGCTTTTGACCTGTGTCACACACCCATATAGGCAGGACCTCCCGACCAGAGAACCAGCAGTTTTCAAGAGCACAGCACTCGGGGCCCCACTCTTATACTAAACCATCTAATTTAACCCAGCCATTCACAAGGAGGCTCGCCAAGCAATGTCTGGCAGTCGTGAATCAACATTGGCATACTTGGTATAATGCTGGTAAAATTACCGACAATAAGTAAAAGGAAACAAATGCAGCTAATACGACATTTTATGGTAGCAATGTTTCGCTCTCGAGGAGCTTGTCAAGCTTGACGAAGCTCCCGAAGACTGAAACGCTGCCACAATAAAATATTGTATTAGTTGCACTTGTGTCCTTTTACTTAACACAGGCAGACTTACCTTAAGTCTGGTCGCTCACAGTTCTCACCGTGTCTCGTGCTTGCAAACTTGCTTTGTGCATAGTGTATACACATTGTACATATACTTGCATGCTTATTGGTGAAGGAATAAAAAGCATTTACTTACTGTTGACTTTGGCTCGTTCCTCATTCCTGAGTATACACGTATACATACACACGAAAATACATTTATACATAAATATGCACATTCATACACCTGCACACGCATACAAAAGTATTCATTATATATATATATATATATATATATATATATATATATATATATATATATATTATATATATATATATATATATATATATTATATATATATATATTACTATGAAATATATATTTCTTTCATGTAATATAATAGACTTATTTTGAACAATAGACGAAAATAGGCTTGACATTTTTCGTGCTTTTGTCAGTTTCTTTTACAACAGGATCATTTAACTTTTTTTTTTTATTCTTTGTCTTCCAACAGAGATTTAGAAACGTGAGTTTCAGCAGGATAAGTACGAGAAGTTTCAGTCACATGTACAAACGTACTTATACTCGCATATACATTCATAAACGGAAATATAAACACATAGGCAGTATAATGTGATCCTTTATTGACTACGTTTCGCCCACACAGTGGGCTTTTTCAAGTGACAAACAGAACTGTTTGTGACTTGAAAAAGCCCACTGTGTGGGCGAAACGTAGTCAATAAAGGATCACTTTATACTGCATATGTATTTATATTTCCATTGTGACGGTATTTTATACCATTTATTTACATTCATAAACATTCACCTGCATAGGTATACATATAAAATATTACCTATGTAAATACACATATGCATACATACGTACATAAATTCATTCAGCCATGTACTGTATATCTATGAATGTGCGCATGTGTATAGAAATTCATTCGCACAAACATCCACACACGAATACATACTTGCATTCTGCTGCACTAGAGTTTTATGAGCACCCGTCAGTATTCCTCTTGTATGCATACCGGTACAGGAGGCTGGGGTTATGGAATACGGGGATACCTTTCTCGGATCAGGCAGTGACCGTAACACATCTAGTTATCGTTTACATGAACATGATGGATTGGTTAGTCAGAGGTATTCCTGTCCGCAGGTGATGTAAATCGAATAAGGAAGCTACATACAGGTGAAGACCAGAAAAAGACCAGGAGAGGCAAAGTTAGGAAGATTGGGAAGGGCAAAGAAGACTGCAGACGGAGTACAGGCTCGTGAATGAAAGACTGCATATCTCACTCAAAGAAAAGTATCTTAAAGTGAGTATTTTACTGGGCATATCCCCTGAGGTGCACATCAACCAAATAACTGCTTCAGTAAATACGCGTCTGGCAAATCATAGACTAGCTTTGAGAAATCTATGGAGTCATTCACGGCACTGTATATGGTGTAAGTCAGGTGTATATTGGAGTATGCAGCACCAGTATGGAACCCACACCTGGTAAAGGATGTCAAATTGACGCACGAAAGTTTGCAACGAGATTAATCCACGACTTTAAAGGTGTCTCCAGTAATGAGAGGTTAATGGTAGAAGTTACCGGGATGTTAGAATGTATTTCTTCAGCCTTTGAGTAGTAAGAGGAGTGATCTAGAGAATGAAATGATAGAGGCGGAATCCATACATAAGAGAATGAATTAATAGAGGCGGAATCCATACATAGTTTTAAGAAGGGGAACGATAAAGCTCTCGAAGCCAGGAGTGAACCTAGTAGCGACCAGCGAAGAGGCAGGGTCAGGAGCTGAGACCTAAGCCCTGCAACCACATATGGGCGAGTACAACACACACACACACACACACACACACACACACACACACACACACACACACACACAGAGGAAGTGAGATGATATAGAGAACGGACTAGAAGAATCAGGATTTATGCATAATTTAATGAAGGGGTACGATTACGCTCTCGAAAACAGGCGATCAGCGAAGAGTTGGGGCCAGGAGCTGAGAATCGACCGCTGCATGGAAATAAATTTAAAAAGTCGAGTGTGATTATGGCCAGAGGTCACGTTAGAATCCCACCGGATTTCAGAGGAGCAGGTAAGGACAAGGCTGAGGTCATATTGGCTCAGGTGAAGTACTCTGCAGTCAGTAGGTGAGGTCGACCCAAGTGTTGGCTTGTGGTGCGAAGATAAACAAGGCGTGAATGGACCTCTTCTCTCTCTGCTAAACTTACCACCCGACGCTAAAATCCTTTTTCCTTTACAGCTTGGAAGGGGATTTTTGGCGAGGGTTTTTGGAGAAATTGAATGTTTTTCTTTGTGTCAGCGCGCGCGCGCGCGTATATATATATATATATACATATATTATATATATATATATATATATATATATATATATATATATATATATTTACAAAATATATTATATATATATATATATATATGTGTGTGTTTTGTGTGGTGTGTGTGTGTGTGTTGTGTGTGCGTGCCAAAATATGTAAAAACTGGTCAATTAGCAAGAACTCATTTAAAATTAAGTCCTTTCTGAAATTTTCTTTTATACGTTTAAAGATATATTTTTTCATTAATGTTAATGTACAAACTTTTAATTTTGCACCAAAAGAATCTTAGAAAACTTACCTGACCTTATTTTAACAATAGCAATTTATTTTAGCCTAAAACAGCGAAATATATTTTAGATTTGTTTACAATAATTTAATACTAAACAAACACAGCGAAATATATTTTTTTCGTTAGGTTCAGATTGATTTTGGCGAAATTATTGCATACACAAATTTTCACTTGTCCTATATGGCAAGATGAACGTTGCTATTTAAGCCAAGATCGCAAGTTCTTCCTATTCGGCACGACATTTATATATATTATATATTTTATATATATATATTATATATATATATATATTATAATATATATTATATACATGGTGTGTGTGTGTGTGTGTGTGTGTGTGCTTAAATAACAAAGCAACAAAGTTTGTGTATGCAGTAATTTCGTAAACATCAATCTGAACCTAATGAAAAAAATATATTTCATTGTGTTTGTTTATTATTAAATTATTGTAAACTTATCTAAAATATATTAGGCAAAATTATATTGCGCTTGTTTTAACACGGTTAGGTAAGTTTTCTAAGGTTCTTTTGGTACAAAATTAATTTTTACATTAATATAAATGAAAAAATATATCTTTAAACGTATAAAAGAAAAATAAGAGAAATATATCTTTAAACGTATAAGAGAAAAATAAGAAAAATATATCTTTAAACGTATAAGAGAAAATTTTTGAAAGGACTTAATTTTAAACGAGTTCTTGCTAATTGACTAATTTTACCTATTCGGCACGAATAGATAAGAGTGTTCTTTGCCGAATTAACAGAGTGAAAATTTGTTTTTCCATACATAAGGGGAAATGAATCCGAAAACGAAAAAAAAAAATCATATCATTGATTTTAATTAATATTAAGTAAGTTGAGACTGACCTTTGCTGTACATAGCTGAATCTAGCTAAAAAATACGCTAATTTAAGTTAGGTTAACTGACATTTCTAAGTTAGGTTTGGCAAAAGTCTGTCTGACATGTATTGCGGCTTAAGTGTGGGACCGAACTCTTGGTCAACTCCAGTTTCACAGCTAGAAAAAAGGGTGATAGGCTCTCCTAATCACCAAACTTATAGCATATTTTTCCTATAAAGTCAATTCTTCACAAACATAACGAGAGTTTTCTTCACTGCTCACAGAGTTACGATCCATCATTGTCCAAATTTGACAGAAAAAGTCATTGTCAAAAGTAAACAATGAAATGAGTGATTCGTATTCATTGTTTGTCTTCCAGGAATGAAGTGATTCAAGCCAGTTAGTAGCGTTATGATTCACTGGAATTTCAGTTATTACATCCACTTTCTTTCATCAGATTTCCAATAAAAAAAATATGTCCAAAATCAGCTAGGCTGCACAATTGGTGGTCCTTTCAGAATAAGCCTGAAGCCATTTCCCTTTTTAGAAAATACAAACAAAAAAATTAACTACTGATGAGAATTATTATAACCATGGGGGAGTGACAAACCCGTAGGATTATACAGCGTATGTGGGGGGGGGGGGGCGGTGGAAGGTATTCAGTCTCAATTAAGGGAATTGGAGCATAGATCCAACTCCCATACTGATGAGAAAAATAGGAAACTGTATGCATGCTTTAAACAATTACAGTGTGGGTGTGAATCAAGAATTTTTATTCCCAAGTCAGAGTCGATATCTTCATAGATTCAGTTTGCAAATTTAAGAATTTCCGTATTGACTCAAAATTAGTATAGAATGACTAGTTTTATTTCCGCAGTGTTTTGGCTCAAGACCATTGTAAGTGTTACAAGACTTCAATAAAAGCTTTCAGTGTATAATAAACAACGTTTATTATACAAGAAGAGGAGGGAGAGCAAACAACCCAGAGCGAGTGGATGTTGAAACTAAGTGAAAAATAGGAAAACTGCTGAGTTGGGCACACCAAAGGTAATGAAACCAGACAAAATATTGAGATGGAAAGTAAGGGAAGGGGTGACAACCCTGAGGAAAACCAACTTTCAACAAAACCAACTTTTTCAACAAATCGATAAAAACAAGAAAATTACTGAAAACTTGGAAAAAAGAGACATCAGTTAATTACAGATCAATATTCCTAACCCGAAACTCATTTGCATAACAGTGGCTTTCTTTTGTGTCTAGTAATGTTTCATTACATGTAAACTGCATTATTGTTTGTACGGCACAAGCGGAATAAAAAATTGAATTTGATTTGTAGATTTAGAATAAGAGGCTAGAATGCCTAGGATAAATGTGAATTACCACAAGTCACCGTTCAAGAGGCGTTACTAAAGTCTTGTATCACAGTCATAACAGAATACTAAAACACACACGCTGAGGTTAAACAGAGGAAGAGGGTTGGTCATAGTACATACTTCCTGAGTTTAGGTCTTCGGTACCTAAGTGTTCAGAAGACTAATGAATGTTTAACTGAGAGGGAAGCAATAAATCCGTAGGGGTTAGTCGTTGCCTAAGAAATGTAAGATATTCAGCTATGATCCAAGAATTTTAAGGCTAGCTCCAATTATCTACATTAAGAACCATTCAAGAGTCATTAAAGCACTTTTACCCCTCCATCCTTTGAAGGGACATTGATGAACAAACTACGAAAGATAAAAAAAAAAACATTAACTGAATGAATAAATGCTTAAACAACTGAAAACTGAGTTATCACGAGGAGTTGTAGTGTGTGAACGTGCGAGGGGTAAACTCTGGATCCCACTTGATTCTGTACTGTACCCACAGTGTCTGGTTAACGGTACTCTTAAATGACTTTCCCGGAGAACGGCCGTATCTGGGTCAGTGGTCACATGCAATTTTAACAGTGAACCTTTTTTTTTGAGTAAAAAATTCATAAACTATTTTTAACTTATTACTTCTCTAAATAAAAAAATTAACATTTTGAGAAGAAAATTGTTAGTATTATTAAACCCACGGACACTACTACAGCTAGTACAATGAGCACGAAGAAGAATAATTAAAAAAAGAAGAAAACTGTATAACGAATAATGGTATAAGCACATTCATTGACAGCTGAAAAAGCCCTGGGATCAATGAGAATTGTTAAGTGTTTATCCTGTGAGGGGAGGTGAAGTTAAGCCTCCAGGGAGAGGGTGTTGGGCCAGCAACTGAGGGGATCAACTGTGTTTACTTAGTTAAGTTTGCTTGTGTTCAACTCTCTCGTGAGAGACCTCTCTTAACTTTCTCTCGAGTAATGGGATTTATTCCTATTATATTTACTGTAATCACTGGTACATTAACAGGAAGCACCTAAACACTACGTCTGATTCTGCAGTTCTGCGAGTAGTTGTAGCCTCGACCTCCATTTCTAGTTCACTCCAATTATCTGTAGTGAGGAAGCGTAGCTGTGAGAGTAGCGTTTCTGTCTCGCAATCAGCGTAGCAGTGTTCGAGTCTGAAAAACAACTGGTTTTTATTTTTTCTTGAATCCCACTTCCCTTGTGCCTTGACACTCAATGGTTGTTCCCTAACGTCTCTATGACTCGCGTGGTTGGTCAGATTCCTGTCGTGTCCCTTCCTTGTTGTACGGTTTATTTGTGCCCAAGATAGTAACACTAAATCATTTTGTGGACGATAACGAGAGCAAGAGGTTGGTCGCTACTATAGCTGTTTTAAGTAAATATTAAAATTAAATTTTTATAGTCGGATCGTTTTAATGTCAATGGATGTAGGACAAGGACAACCACACACCATTGGTGAAACATTGATAAAGCCAGAAGCCCTCGAGATGGTGCGGACAGTTTGTGGAAGTGAAACTGCAAAGAAAACTGATCGCATACCTCTGTCATATGACACAACTAGTCAACGAATTAAGAACATGTCGTGTGATATAAAAGACCAGGTGATGGTAACCATAAAAATGCGTGGGCAGTTGAGTCTCCAGCTGGACGAATCTACCGGTGTTAGTGATGATGCCCAACTTATGGCTTACGTACGATATGAAGGTCTAGAATCTATGGAAGAGAAATTTCTGTTCTGCCTGCCATTACAATACACAACTGGAGAAAACATTTTCAAGATTGCGGACTCATTCTTCAAGAAAGAAGAGCTTCAGAAAAATCATTGTTTTAGTGTCTGTTGTGATGGTGCACCAGCAATGTTAGGAGCACGTCAGGGTTTCACTGCTTAGAGTCAAAGAGGAAAATCCTCACGTATTGTTTACTGTCTCTTTCATAATGAAAATCTTGCTTCTCAGAGGTTCTCACTTGAGTTACAAAATGAGAAACAGGTCACTCAGATCGTTAACTTCATTAAAACCAGCGATCTTAACTGCGGGATCTTCACTCATATGTGTTCCGGTTTTGTCTAGGAACATGTTCATCGGTTGTGTCAACACTGAGGTTGGATGGCTGTCACCAGGAAAGCCGTTTCAACAGTTGCTTGAAATGCGGACCTGAATGAAATACTTTTGTTTGAAAACAATCATCCACTGGCCCCAAAATTCTCAGATACTAAAAGTATGATGCAAATGGCTCATTTTGCCGAAGTGTTTGCTGAGATAATGCCTCGAGCATCTTAATGCAAGGTCGCGATCAGACGTTGGTTGAACCACCAGAGAAACTAACAACATTTAAAGAGAAAGTAAAGGTCTGCTCAATAACATCTTTGAGTACACTTCTGAAGGACGAAACATTATTACATTTTCATTCATTCAAGTCCAAAATCATCATCGTTGAACATAATTCCAAGTTGATTGCAGAATTTTGATCACTATATTCCCGAGAATGTGATAAAATAAGTGAGGTACAAGGACACAAGTGCAACTAATGTGATTTTTTTTTTGTGGCAACGTTTCGCTCTCCAGGAGTTTTATCAACCCGTTAACAGCTTCATAAAGCTCCTGTAGAGCGAAACGTTGCCACAATATGGCACATTAGTTGCACTTGTGTCCTTTTACCTCACATATTGTCGGTAATTCTACCAACATTAATACGATAAAACACACCTAGGTAAGGAAACCCTCTTCAATACTGAACCTGACGATATTCCTAACATCAACAACCTACAGCAGCAACTCAGTGAGGTTCAGAATAACGAAACACTTCATTGCAATCTCGAAACACAAAAAGAATCCCCGAGTTCATTCTGGATCAAAGTTTAAATATAAAAGGAGATTCTTGGAGGTAATGTCCTGGTAGTGCTCCTTCCCTGTGTTACAACTTTCCCGTGTGAGGCAGAATTTTCAGCACTGACAAAACCATTGTTTACATCCAGAACATAAGTCTGTCAACTAAATCACTCTTACTTGAGAAGCTTGTTAAAATAATGCATTACCAGGGATCTTATTAATTCGTTATTTCAATCCACCAATTGACCAGATGTTATATTTTTTACCGATGCTCATTGTGATTTCAATTATTAGTCACCTTAATAAACCATTGACATTCGTCTTTCGTCTTTATAATTTTTTTTAGAACCGAGATTTTTTTTTCACTTATTTTGCAAATTTAAGTTATAAACATGGGTGGTCATGTAAGTTTTCCACAAGACTTGAAGTTAGCTGCCATAGTAGGAGAGATTAAGAGGTCGTAATAAGAGAGCTTTAAGTACCAGGAGTATATGACAATGGGGAGCATTTATGATGAGAAGGTTAACAGTCATTCCGTGGTTAAGAAGTTAAATGAATATATCATACAGTGCCACTGTAACAGTGCCTCTATCATAAATACATAATACAGTGTCATGAATATATGATACAGTGCCACTAACAGTGGGCAATGACTACGGTTTATTAGACTATATAGAGTGGAGAAAAAAAATGAGGGGTATTCTAATGGACGCCCCATTCATGCTTTTTGATGAGCAAACGTCTACAGTAAGAGGCGAAGGAAGGTGTCCGTGGCATAATGGTGCCAGTGGGCTAGAGGCAAGTGAAAGAGAATGAACTAAAGAAGGCGATGGTTAGTGGTGGGTATGACTAGTAGCTGGAAGAGTGACTAGACCAAGAGCAGGTAATGAAGAGATAGACGAGAATAAATATGGAGTCAAGGTGGTGTGTGTGCCGCAGAGGTCTGTATAGATAGTAAGATGGGTGCCAGTAGGAAAAGGAATAACGGGATAATGATGACATAAGAATAAGGATGGTATGGGAGAAAATATTTGCAAACAATGTTAGCATGCTTATAAGAAAGTTACACTTCACCGAGGGTGAAAAGAAAAGTTAAAAGAGTTAAATAAGAGCAAATGAGTATGAGTAATTTTTATCTGAGAATTAGATACGATTTGGAAAATATATAAGATAGAAAAGTCTGGGATCAAACTGTCGTAGCATAATGTTAGTTAAGAATGTGGTGGTGACACTGGAATGATAAAAGGGAAATGATGATTACGTGCAAGTGACAAGAAGTTAAAGATCACTTAGGAAGAAGGGAGGTCAGCGAGTAGGAAGTGAATGAGGCAGTGGGTAGTAAGAAACAGGATAAAACCCCCAGAGATTGATGGGTTATAGTTTTGAAATGGTTGGTGAATTGTTGAATATATACAGAAAAAAAAGAAAGTAAAGATGGATAAAAAAAAGTATGCATTATTAACTTTTGTAAAGATAAAAGGGAAATAAGAGTGGAAGAATGAGAAGAAAAAACGTAGGCTGAGAATACCACGTAAGGTGTACGGTAGAAATACTGTGGGAATCACAGTGGGAGAAAAACATACTGGAGTGGAACAAGACGACTTTGTAAGTGTTAACAGGTATTCATGTGCCTTCTTCAGTCGGTTTTCCCTTGTTAAGCAGAGTTGTGTCTTCACTCTTAAACTTTTCCTTTCTTTTTTCATTATGTAGTTTCCATTGCGTAAGACTGCATCTGCTATCACTTCTGTTTTCTTGATTTACAAAAGTGTATTGAATTGGGGTTATTCTTGCCTTTGCTTGGGTCCTCTTCAGGAGATACAAAAGTAAAAGGAGAACATGAATGTAGAGGAAGGGTTGTGCCTCTCAACAGCGCAGGTGAGCATGGAGCGTCAGGTCAGCGCTTGGGAAGACAGGTCAAGGAATAAGGGTCTTGAAGTTGGGGACTGAAAGAGTGCTTAAAATTTAAATAAGAACATCCTCAGTGCTATGTAATTCCTGATCTTGTGCTGTTGTTCTATATTAGGTTGGGCGCTGGTGTGTAGTTCTTAAGGGTAATTTTGAAATAACATCTGGTTTGCATTTTCCCTGTGTGATGTCAAAATTAGGGATTGTAGATATGAACAGATTCTATAATTTTGCACTGTGGCTGCAGTGTGATTTGTTTGATGGTGGCAACTTCCCAATCAGTATTGTGACTGTTGTTGCTAACGTATTGTCCTCTGGTGTTCAATGATCCTCGTAGACAATATTCGGAATGTCTGCCCGATGCATGTTCGGTTCTTTTTTTTTAGTGTACTACGGTTTCTAATGCTTCCTTGCAGTCCAAGAATATGCGGTCCACCCATCCCTGTCTTACTTGATCGTCAGTTCTGTCTCTCAGAACTACGTTGTCTTGGAATTATAATTAATTTTCTTCTGTTATTGATGAAAACTTATCTTACGCAGCCAGTAACGCCGGACAATAATTCCTGTCAGTCATCCTGCTTCTATACTATGATTTCCTGTGCTGTGTGAGAGATAAATGGCTACACAAATTATTACAAAAAACACCAATTGGGTTTTGCATTAGTGTTTGTAATATACGAGTTCGGGATGCATAATACAACATTAAAATCAATTAATCTTTAATATAATATAAAAATCAATCTTTGGTCTAGGAGGTATTTAAAATATATATACATGTTACAATAATAAATTATTAGCATCTTAAAATAATAATATATATATCTATGCTAAAATAATAAATTATAAATAACATTTGTATAATAATAAATTATGATAAACTCCGTGTCTCACACGACACTTATAATGACGCTCTGTGTCTCACACGACACTTATAATGACGCTCTGTGTCTCACACGACACTTATAATGACGCTCTGTGTCTCACACGACACTTATAATGACGCTCTGTGTCTCACACGACACTTATTCCAGTTGTGACGCTCCTTCTCCACCGTGTCACTCGACACCCTTTTCTCTGTCACCAGACACTCCGTGTCACACGACACCCTTTTCTCTGCGTCATCCACACCCTTTCTCGACTGTGTCACACTTGACACCCTTGTCTCTGCGACACTCACTATCGACGTAGCGTCTTTCGAGAGGCCAGTCACATAATACTATTCAATGTGTACTACAACCACGACACCCTTCTCTTCTCAGTGTTCCACTACGGTCCTGTAGCATATCTCAGTGTTCCACTCCATCATACTTCCCTAAGTGTCACACTACGGTCCTAGCCCAGTTCAGTGTCACACTCCAACCTTTTCTTCATGTAATGTCCCACTAAAACAGCATCAGATGACTCCGTCCCCCAGTGACCAGCGTAGGCGGTGAGTCTGGGAGGGCTCACCCGGTAGTCCCGTAAATACTCCCAAGGCGGTAGAAGTACACCGTAAGATGGTCTGGCGAGTACTATCTACCGGCTTCAAGACCAATTTACACACCGCAAGGTGGTACGATGAATTACTAGCAGAACACCATGCTGCAAGCTCACTGAGTGCGGCCGTCAAGTAACTGAGGCCATCAGACTCAGTGAGCTGCGGTGAGCGGCTCTTCTAAAATCAGTAGAAGCCAGTAGAATACCAAAAGATGGGCAGGAGAATACTCTCTACTGCCAGTAGATCTATACTGTAAGGTGTTCTGGTAATTACTGCTTGGATACGTACCGTGAGGTGTTCAGGTACTTACTGCTTCTAAAGCCAGTAGATGTGTACCGTGAGGTGTTCAGGTACCTACTGCTTAGATGCGTACCGTGAGGTGTTTAGGTACGTACTGCTCTAAGGCCGGCTCAGCAGTCCCCACAATGGGTTTGATGACGTACCCAGTGGTACTGCCGGCCGGCAGGTTAACTATTTAACCACTAGTTTGGTAGTGGGCCGCAACACAAATCAATAATAATATAAGAAGTAAAGGCTAACAGACTATGATGATATGAGGGAGGTGGTGGAAAGTGTCATGGATGGAGTGGAGGGTAGGAGGGAGAGGGGTGGAGGGTATGAGCGAGAGGGGGGAAGGTAGGAGGGACAGGGGTGGAGGGACAGGGGTGGAGGGACAGGGGTGGAGGGACAGGGGTGGAGGGAGAGGGGTGGAGGGTTTGGGAAAGGGGAGGGGTGGGGACGTGTACTTAGCTCTGTGAAGACCTGTTTGCGCGCTCTTACGAATTGAAGCAAGATGCCCTCCATCGAGCAACTTTACCAAACAGCTTAAGGAAGAATTGAGGATGGCGAAGATAGAAATTCGGCGACTGACCGAGGGGAAAAAAAGAAGATTTGTAGTAGTCCTCCTGTTTTGAGTCCTCAGGTCAAGAAGGGAAACTGGTCAGTGGCTGGACAGCAGGGAATGAAGCTGACGATCAAGGGAAAACGAATGGAAAGGTAGAAACGATGAAGAAGAAAGAGACTGCCGTGGAAATGTTGTGGAAACATCTAATACATTCTCAGTGCTACCCGACGAATGTGAGTCGACTACTGGGAACGTCACGACGAACGACACCAGGAAGGTAAGAATATTGTTGTTGTTGGGGATAGCCAAAGTTAAGTATATGGATAGGGCGTTCTGCTTGAAGGACAGGGTAGGAGACAGAGTTTGCTTTCCTGGGGCTGGTATGGAGGATATTGTTAGCCGTTGGAGGGCATCAGAGAGGTAATGGGAGCAAACCTATTATCTGTCTCAGTGCTGGAGGCAACGATGTTGGCAGACGTAGGAGTGAAGACCTGATTAGCAGGTATAGGTCAGCAAAAGAAATAATTAGGGAGAAAGGGTGGGAACCTGTCATATGTGGTATTTTGCCAAGGAGAGGAGTTGGAAATGAATGGTTGTCCAGGGCAATTGGTGTCAATTGCTGGCTGGACAAATACTGTAAGGAAAATGCGGTAACATTCATTGACAACTGGGACCTCTTCTATGGCAGAAATGATATGTATGCCAGGGATGGGGTTTTACTTATCTAGGTTCGGGGTGGTAGCATGGCAACTGCAGTGGAGGGAGCAGTTAGGACTTTAAACTAGGAATAGTTAGTGGTATGGGTTTTGGCAGGAAAACAGTGAAGTCCCAGTGGGAGTAATATTACGAGTTCTAGGGGAACTAGTAATAAGCAGAACGAGGTAGATATTGAAAAGCCAGGGACTTTGGGTGATAAGGACAGTAATAGGTTTGGTAGAAAAACAGAAATGAGCAGGAAGGGTAAAGAGAAAGGAGAGTCTTTCAATGTTTATTATGCTAATTGCCGTAGTGCTAGGAATAAGATGGACGAGTTGAGATTAGTTGCTAGTGGAGGTAACATTGATGATTTGCCTTAACTGAGACGTGGTTTAATTCAAAAAGTCGGGACATGCCTGCGGAATGTCATATTCAGGTTCTAAATTGTTCCAGTAGATAGAAGTATCGGGAAGGGGGGTGGGGTGGCATTGTATGTCCGAGATCGCTTGAACTGTTGCATAAAAACGGGTATTAAGTCTGAAGTAACACATACAGAGTCTGTTTGGATAGAATTTTCAGAGGGGCAAGAAAAAACTGATTTTAGGAGTGATATACCGTCCCCCAAACTTATATAGGGACCAAGGGAGACTACTATGGGAGGAAATTGTTAAGGCCACAAGGCACGATAATGTAGTAATTCTAGGAGACTTTAACTTTAGTCATATTGATTGGAATTTCTTGACTGGGAATTTAGAATCCTACGACTTCTTAGAAGTAGTTCAGGATTGTTTTTTGAAGCAGTGTGTGACAGAACCTACAAAGGGAAATAACCTGCTTGACTTAGTTATGGCAAACAATGAATCCCTTGTTAATAATTTAGAAATTTCAGAGGAACTGGGTGCTAGCGACCACAAATCAATTACATTTAGCATTGAATGGAAGTACGATAGTAGCGATAACTCAGTAACAGTCCCAGATTTTCGCTTAGCAGATTGCGATGGGCTTAGAGAACACTTATCATCTGTTGACTGGGGTAACGAAGTGAGCTATCAATATGACAGTTTTCTGAACACTATACATACTGCTCAAAGAACGTTTATCCCATATAAAGAAATTAGATCAAATAGAAATGACCCAAAATGGATGAATAATAGGCTGAAATATCTACTAGGGCATAAGAAAGGAATTTATAGGCGTATCAAAAGAGGTGAGGGTCATCTTATGAATCAGTATATTGACATTAAGAGGGACATTAAAAAGGGGATAAGAAAAGCTAAAAGGGACTATGAAATTAAGTTGCTAAGGATTCTAAAACTAACCCAAAAAGTTTTTTCCAGGTATATAGAACAAAAGTTAGAGATAAGATAGGTCCCCTTAAAAATAACTATGGGCACCTTACTGACAAAGAGAATGAAATGTGCTCGATTTTTAATAATTATTTTCTCTCGGTTTTTACACAGGAAGACACTAACATATTCCAGTAATTAAGTTTTATAGTGGGCTAGAAGAAAGATAAATTATGTAACATCACAGTCACTAGTGAAATGGTTGTGAAGCAGATAGACAGACTGAAGCAAAATAAGTCGCCGGTCCTGATGAGGTTTTTTCAAGGGTTCTTAAGGAATGCAAAATGGAAGTCTGTGAACCATTAACTAATATTTTTAATTTATCTCTTCAAACAGGTGTAGTGTCTGATATGTGGAAGATGGCTAATGTAATTCCTATTTTAAAACAGGGGACAAGTCGTTACCGTCAAATTACCGCCCAATAAGCCTGACCTCAATTGTAGGCAAATTACAAAGAGTCAATTATAGCTGAGATTATAAGAAGCCATCTCGATAAGCATAGCTTGATTAATGATACTCAGCATGGATTCACAAGAGGCCGGTCTTGTCTAACTTAAATTTATTAACTTTCTTCAGTAAAGCTTTTGAGGCTGTTGACCACGATAAAGAATTTGATATTATTTACTTAGATTTTAGTAAGGCTTTTGATAGAGTTCCGCATCATAGACTGTTAAGAAAGTGGCAGCTCGTGGCATTGGGGGAAAAGTGCTCTCGTGGATCGAGTCATGGCTCACTGACAGGAAGCAGAGAGTGTCCATAAATGGGGTTAAATCCGAGTGGGGATCTGTAACAAGTGGCGTTCCACAGGGATCAGTCTTGGGCCGTTGTTTTTTTATAATATATATCAATGATTTTGATGAGGGAATTACTAGTGATATGAGCAAATTCGCCGATGACACAAAGATAGGTAGGATAATTGATTTTAAACGTAGATGTTATGGAACTTCAGGAGGATTTAAACAAACTCTATTCTTGGTCAGAAAAGTGGCAGATGCAGTTCAATGTAGATAAATGCAAGGTTCTGAAGCTTGGGAGTGCCCATAACCCTAGTACTTATATGTTAAATGATGTAGAACTTAGCCATACAGATTGCGAAAAGGACTTAGGGGTTATGGTGAGCAGCAACCTTAAACCAAGACAGCAGTGCCTAAGCGTACGTAATAAGGCAAATAGATTACTGGGATTAATATCAAGAAGTGTAAGCAACAGAAGTCCAGAGGTCATACTGCAGCTTTATACATCATTAGTAAGGCCTCACCTAGATTATGTAGCTCAGTTCTGGTCTCCGTATTACAGAATGGACAAATTCGTTAGAAAACATTCAGCGTAGGATGACTAAATTAATACATAGCATTAGAAATCTTCCTTATGAAGAAAGATTGAAGACTCTTAAGTTACATTCACTTGTTAGACGAAGAATGAGGGGAGACCTGATCGAAGTGTATAAGTGGAAGATAGGTATTAATAAAGGGGATATTAATAAGGTCTTGAGGATGTCTCTCCAAGAGAGAACCCGCAGTAATGGATTTAAATTAGATAAGTTTAGATTTAGAAAGGACATAGGAAAGTATTGGTTTGGAAATAGGGTAGTTGATGAGTGGAACAGTTTACCTAGTTGGGTTATTGAGGCTAGGACTTTGGGTAGTTTCAAATTTAGGTTGGATAAGTACATGAGTGGGAGGGGTTGGATTTGAGTGGGACTTTCACATCAGAGCTTATTTCTTGGGTGGCATTGCAAATTGGGTTGGGCAAATGTTTTGTTAGTGGGATGAATTGTAAAGGACCTGCCTAGTGTGGGCCAACGGGCCTCCTGCAGTGTTCCTCCTTTCTTGTGTTCTTGTGTGTTGGATGAAGAGGGGTGGAGGGTAGGATGAAGTGGGGTGGAGGGTAGGAGGGAGAGGGGGTTGGGAGGGAGCCCGGGTGGAGGGAGACGGGTGGGGGAGGGGGGCCCGGCGTATTTGGGGGAAGGGGGGGTTAGGGTTAGGGGAGGGGGGTAAAAGGAAAGGGAAGGGGGTTTGGGGAGGGTAGGGGGAAACAAGATTTTTTAGTATGTTTACACTACACTATTTCTTGTCGAAGCATCATTGTACTGCTGGTGTGAGAGGAAAGGAAAAAGAAAAAAAGGATGGGGGAAATTGAAAAAAGGAAGGGTTTGGGGAAAAAGGGGAAAATTGAAGTAAAGGACTGAGATTCGGGAAAAGAACTTGCGGGTGGGGAAAAGGGATACCGTAGAAAAATAAGTGATACAGGTTTTACTGTATGGGGGGAGGAACTGTAAGGGGGGGGAAAAAATGAAAGGAAAGGGGGGGAGGCTTAAACCCTAGGGGAAAGGGGGTTTGGGGAAAATTGTAGGAATGGAAAATTATGGGGGAAATTTTTTTTTTTTTAATTTTTTAAAAATAAAATTTTTTCATCAGTAGCGAGTTGTTGCCCTACTATAGGGACAGTTTATGGAAATTTTAAACACATATGCAGTAAAAGGGGAAACCCTTTATTGACAACGTTTCCCCCACCAGGGGGCTTTTTAAAGTCACACACAGATCTGTGTGTGATTTGAAAAAGCCACTGGGGGGGTTTGGGAAAAACGTTGTCAAAAAAGGGATCCCCTTTTATCCCTGCATATGTGTTTTTATTTCCACGTGGGGGTTTTTTGATACCTTTTTTCCATGTTTGTTTATTTTGGAAAGAAAAAGACAAAGTTTGGGGGTTTTCCCTTTCACATTTCCTTTTCACAGGACAGGTTTTCCTTCATCAGGCTTTGAGATGTTTTAGCTGGGAAAACCCAAAGGGTAAATGGGACAGGGATATCGCCCAAGGCAGCCATAAGAAGGGTTCAGAGGTAAAAGTTTTAAAGTTTTCCTTCCGGGAGAGTGCTAAATTATTCCTACTTCGAAATTAGCATGTACGGGGATGGCCCTGGATAAGAGGGAAACCTTTGGGAAGGGATTTCAAAGTGCTTTTTGAAAGAGAAAAGCAGTGATTTGAATGGAAAAAGGAGTAGAAAAGGGGAGGTTAAAAAAAAGAGATGAGAAGGGTAGAAATGGGGAGAAAATTTGAAAATTGTTTTTATAAGTTATGGGTAAGTATTAAACCATACCAATATTACACTTATGGGGAATGTGGATAATCAATTTTGATTATGGGGAATTGGGAAGTGGCTCTATTTCCTGGATCAAGGCCCTTCAACCCGTATTAAAAAGACGCTCGGGAAAAGAGAAAAAAAAATTAAAAAATCAAAAGAGATAGAAAAAAAAAGGGAAAAAAAGGAAAAAAGAAATTAAAGGGGGTTTAAGAGAAAGAGAACCTCAGGGAAACCCTCCCTCCAAAAATCGTTAAAAGGGGTTTTTGTTGGCCCGGGACCAGAGAAAAAGTGCCAAATTTAAAATCAAAAATTTGTTTTGTATATTGGTACTTTAAAAATGTTTGGATTATTTTTATTAGTATTGTAGTAGGATTGGGTTTTTGTGTTCGCCGGTTGTTCGTTGAAGAATTACTAATTTTGGGGATTTGGGGCCTTATCGACAGGTTATTATACAAAAATTTTCCCTCTTCCAGTGGGATGAAAACTTGAAACCCTTATATTTTCGGTCAAAATGGTTTTTTTTCTTTTTTAATTTTCCCAAAAGCAAAAAAATATAAATGTCTAACCCCCGATCAAAATTTGGGGAAAAACTAACGTAAGTTGGGTTTATTTTTTTTTGTTTACCAAAATTTTAAATTTTTCCCCGAGACCTTAAAAAATAAGTCCCATTCCCCAAGCCCCTTGTTAAAGAAGAATTCGAGTTACAAAAATTTAAATTTTTGGAGTTTGGTTTTCTGTGTTTGTAGGGGTGAGGGTTGCTTATGTGATTCAAGCTGGGGGGGAAAACTCTATCCTTGAGTGGAAGATGTATGAAAGTGGCGAGGGGAGGGGGGGGTTGAGGGCCGCATAGAACCTCGTTGACCTGAACCATATAGAAGAAATAGTCGTTGTAATGGCTTAAATGTGAGTCTCAAATTCCACTACAGGCTAAGAAGATAAAAAAAATAAAAGGAGTTACATCGCTTAGTGTAGGAGGAAGAGTTAAGGATTCTTGTTGTTAAGGTTGTTGACTCGTGCGTGATCGTGGATCACTACTCACGGCACCTTCCTCTTGTGACGAGACAACTAGAAGGGAACAGATTCAACATCTCTTATCTGTAAGCGGCCGTTCTACCGGCTGGAAAAGGCCCCTCGCTGTCCATTTGCTTGAAAACCGACGAGGATATTTGCAAATTAAAATCACTGTTAAACACAGGCTGCAGAATTACGGTTGGCCTCTAGCTCAAAACTCTCTGACAAGCGCCCATGTAACGATGTTACATCATCTCTGGCCACTCGTAAGTGTCATAAGGCAGAAGCTTGCTGCTCGGGAGGTAATACGACACAAGTTTCACTCAATCTCTCATACCGAATACAATGAAACTCAAAAGCATTTCGCTACTTTTTTAGAACATACGATAAACCCTTGTGGTTCATTAAACCTTCTTCCTTTTAAAAAAGTTTTAAAAAAAAATTTAAAGAAAAAAAAGGGGTAAATAGATTTTAAAAAAAAAAGTTTTAAAATTGTTTCTCCCTTTTATAACTGCCTTGAAAAATTTTCCATGAAAAATTTTCTATGAAACTTTACCTAAGAAACTTGACCAAAGAAACTTTACCTATGAAAAGACCTATGGGAAAATTGACCAAAGAAACTTGGGCCTATGAAACTTGGGCCTATTAAACCCTTTACCTAAAAAAACTTGGGCCTAAGAAAAAATTACCTATGAAACTTGTTTTCTTTTCCCAAAAAAAAGGGGTCCCAAAAAGCTTTGGCACCATGAGTACAAAGAATCACCCTTTTGGGGTGAAAAAATTGAAAGAATTTAATGATCCTTTCTCACAAAGGTTTTTAGCTCATTACCACAGGGAATCACCAATTTAAAGAAAACGTTTAAAAAAATTCACTCGATCAAACAAGGGTAAAAAAAAACCCCCCCTTTATAGTCCTTGGTACTAAAATAAGCAAGGGGTTTTTTTTGTACATAATAAAAATGACTGTTTTATCACAGCAGAAACACTGTAAAAATTCCTACTGAAAAACCTAAAACCCCAAAACTTTCCCCAAATACAAAGCAAAATATTTGCCAAAAACAGCATGATGTGTTAAAAAAACACAATAAAACACCAAAAAAAAACAGCATAGAACAAGAAGTGATACAAAAAACGAAATTCAGAGTTTGGGTTTTTAAAAGCAAAATCCCCGGGAGGGGAGCTCCCCTTTCTCCTGGTTTTTACACCAAAATCCACAGCAATAACCGGTAGTTTTTTAAACCTGGTTTAGTTACTTTTTCAATCCCAGACCTGGCATACACAGGTTTTTCCAAAAAATTTTTTATAAAAAACTTGGCTTTCATTTAAACTTTTAAACCAAAAAAAACTTGTTAATAAAAAACTGCAACTAATTCCCATAAGTCTAACCATCCATTTTAATTTCACGCAAACTCGCATATTAAAAAGAAAAAAACTAGCGCTTCCCCTTAAAATAAATGAAAACCCCTAAATTTTTTTAGTAGCCCGTAAATACCCCGCCAAATAGAACACGTGGCTTAAAAAATATGTCGAAAATTATGGAGGGAAACCCCTACTTTTCCCCCAAAGTTCGTGACCTGGTAATTTTTCGGTCCCCACTGAAAAATGCACAAGGGAAATGGCTGTTTTTTTTTGGCCCCAAAAAAACATTAATAACCAAGCATGATTTTAACAAAAAATCATCTCTCCCCCAATATAGGTGCCCGTCACCTTTTTTCACGTCCCATTTGAACACTTCCCTCTCACACAGGACCTCATGGAGCTTCCGTAGAAGACGGGGGAACCTGTAAAACACTAGTTTCACAGGAAGTCGTAATTTTACCAAGACTTTAGGAACAAGCCACAGGGCAAAACCCAAATTTCAGTAAAAGGGTTTTGAGGGGCCTCACATACCCACCCGGGTAACTAAAAAAGAAGCTTTTTCTTTCTAAATTTCATAATTTTAAACCCAAAAGGGGTTTCTAACCCCCTTTTCTCCCCCGGCATTTTAGGGCCCCCTCTTACGACATGCATGGCTTACGAGGAAGAATTTGTTTTCCCCTTCCCCATGGAGAAAAGAGTAAATATAGACGGAAAATCTAATTAATAAAAAAAAGGAAACACGATGGGGTGTGTAAATATACATGCGTTATGCTTGTACATGGGATGTGTAGTGTGAAATTAAGTGTAAGTTTAAAATAGCAAAATATACTTGTTTTTCCCCGTGTTTATGAGACAGAAAAAAAAACACCACAAACCCCACCCTTATGTAAAACAATTTCAAGTTACCGTTTTTCCCCTCACTTTTAAAAAGGGCGGTATTTCCCCCCCGGGTTTATTTGTCTACCAACCAACCCCCACAGACTGTAGAAACCCCCCTGGGGTGGTTGGCCGTCTACCAACCTACCACCACAACGGGAGAAACCCCCCTGGGGGGGTTGTTTCTACCAACCTACCAAAACCCAGGGCGGAAATACCCCCCGGGTTTTACATCTAAAACCGACCTACCAACAAGGACGGAAATTTCCTCTCTGGGGGGGGTTGCTGTCTACCAACCTACCACCACAGGACGGGAGAACCTTTCCCCGGGGGGTTTTCTGTCACCAAACCCACCACCCAAGGGGCCCTTTGAACCTCCCCGGGGTTGCTTTCTACCAACCCCAACCCCTACCACCAAAAGGGCGGTAGTACCCCCTGGGGTTTAGGGGGGCTTTCCCACCAAAAAAACCCCCCAGACGGGGAGTACCTCCCTGGGTTTTTTGCCCTTCAACCCCAAACCAAACCCCCACAGGGCGTAGTAACCTCCCTGGGGGGTTGGGTGTCTAACCCCAAACCCACCACCACAGGACGGGAGTACCTCCCTGGGTTTGGTTTACTGTCTACCAAAACCCACCACCACAGGGCGGTAATTAAACCCCCCCCTTGGGGGGTTCTGTCTACCCCAAACCCACCACCAACCCAGGACGGGGAGTACCCTCCCTGGGGGGTTACTGTCTAAACCCAAACCTAACCCCACAGAACGGTAGTACCCCTCCCGGGTGGTTTTCTTCTAAACCCAAAAAAAACCCCCCACAGAACGGGAGTAAAACCTCCCTGGGTGGTTACTGGCTACCAAACCCACCCCCACAGGAAGGAAATAACCCCCTCCCTGGGTGGGTTTCCGTCTACCAAACCCACCACCAAAAAGGGCGGGAGTACCTTTCCCCGGGGGTTTTCGCCCACCAAAACCCCCACAAAAGGGGGCGGGAGAAACCCCCAGGGTGGTTTTCCCGTCTACCAACCTACCACCACAGGGCGGGAGTACCACCCTATTTGGTTTTCCGTCCCACCCAACCTACCAAACCCCAGGACGGTAGTAACCTCCCTGGTTGGGGCTGTCCCACCAACCTACCACCCCCAGGGCGGTTTTGTACCTCCCTGGGTGGTTTTTCTGTCTACCAACCCCACCACCCCAGGGCGGTAGGGACCTCCCCCGGGTTTTTTTACTGTCTACCAAACCCACCCCACAGGAAAGGTATTTCCCCCGGGTGGTTACGCCAAACCCAAACCCACCACCCGGGAAAAGGGGTATTTCCCCCCCTGGGTGGTTATTGTCCCACCAAAACCCACCACCACAGACGGTAGTACCTCCCTGGGGGTTACTGTCTACCAACCTACCACCCAAGGACGGTAGTAACCCCCCCTGGGGGGTTGCTGTCTTTCCAACCTACCACCATAGGAAAGGGGATTTCCTCCCTGGGGGTTGCTGTCCACCAATCAAACCCCCACAGGACGGGAGTAACCTTTCCCCCGGGGGTTTTCTGTCTTTCCAACCTAAAAACCCCCCACAGGGCGGTATTTCCCCCTGGGGGGATTTCTGGGCTACCAACCTACCACCAAAAGGACGGTAGTACCTTCCCCCGGGTGTTGGTGCTACCAAACCCACCACCACGGACGGTATTTCCCCCCTTGGGGGGTTTTCTGCTACCAACCTACCACCACAGGACGGTAAATACCTCCCGGGTTTTTTCTTCTACCAACCTACCAAACCAAAAGGACGGTATACCCCCCTGGGTGGTTTTCGGGCTACCAACCCACCACCAAAAGGGCGGTAATACCTCCCTGGGTGGTTACTGTCAAACCCAAACCCACCACCACAGGACGGAAAAACCTTTCCCCGGGTGGTTTGGGTGTCTACCAACCTACCACCCCCAAAAAAAGGTAGGGACCTTTCCCTGGGTGGTTTCTTTCTACCAACCTACCACCACAGGACGGTAGTAACCTTTTCCCCGGGGGGGTTTCTGTCTACCAACCTACCACAGGACGGATACCTCCCGGGTGTTACTGTCCCACCAACCAAACCCCCACAGGACGGGAGTACCTCCCCGGGGGGTTACTGTCTAAACCCAACCCTTTCCACCCCAAGGACGGTAGTACCTCCCTTTGGGGGGGTTTCGTCTAACCAACCTACCCCCACAGGAAAGGGAGTACCCCCCTTTGGGGGACTGTCTACCAACCCCACCACCACAGGACGGTAAAAACCTCCCTGGGTGGTTACTGTCTACCAACCTACCACCACAGGACGGTAGGGACCTCCCCCGGGGGTTACTGTCCCACCAAAACAAACCCCCCACGGAACGGTAGTAAATCCCTGGGTGGTTTCTGTCCTACCAACCTAAACCCCCACAGGACGGGAATACCTCCCGGTGGTTGCGCTACCAACCAAACCCCCACAGGGACGGTAGAACCTTTCCCCGGGTGGGTTTCGTTTACCAACCTACCACCACAGGACGGTATAAAACCCCCCGGGTGGTTACTTTTCCCACCCCCTAAAACCCCCACAGGGCGGTAGTACCTCCCCCGGGGGTTGGGTGTCCCACCAACCTACCCCCCCACAGGACGGTAGTACCCCCCCTGGGTTTGGTTTTCGTCACCAACCTACCACCACAGGAAAGGAGTAACCTTTCCCTGGGGGGTTGCTGTCCCACCAACCTAACCACCACAGGAGGGAGTACCTCCCTGGTTGGTTTTCTGTCTAAAACCCAAAACCCACCCCACAGGGGCGGTAGTACCCCCTGGTTTTTTACTGTCTAAACCCCAACCCACCCCCAAAAAAGGGCGGTAGTACCTTCCCCCGGGTTGGGTTTCTTTTCTACCAAGCAAACCCCCAAAGACGGATACCCCCCCCCGGGGGGTTGCTGTCTACCCAACCTACCCCCACAGGACGGTGTACCTCCCTGGGTGGTTGCTGCTACCCAACCCCACCACCACAACGGGATTTCCTCCCTTGGGGGGTTTTCTGTTTTACCAACCTACCACCCCTAGGACGGTAGGTTCCTCCCTGGGGGGTTACTGTCCCACCCCAAACCCACCACCACAGGACGGTAGTAACCCCCCCTGGGGTGGTTGCTGTCCCACCCCAAACCAAACCCCCCACCGGACGGTAGTACCTCCCCGGGTGGGTTTCTGTTCCCACCCCAACCCCAAACCAACCCCGGGCGGTAGACCTCCCTGGGTGGTTGCTTCTACCAACCACCACCACAGGGCGGTAGTACCCCCGGGTGGGTTTCTGTCTACCAACCAAACCCCCACAGGACGGGAAATTTCCCCCCTTGGGTTTACGTCTACCAACCAAACCCCCACAGACCCGGGAGTAACCCCCCTGGGTGGGTTTCGCTACCAAAACTACCACCAAAAGGGCGGTAGTACCTCCCGGGGGGTTTTCTGTCCAAACCCCCAAACCCCCACAGGGCGAAATACCTTTCCCTTTGGGGGGGTTTTCTGTCCCCCCAACCCACCCCCACAGGACGGGAGTTTTCCTCCCCCGGGTGGTTTTCGCTACCAAAACCCACCACCACAGGACTGAAATAAACCCCCCTGGGTTGGGGTTTCTTTTTACCAACCTAAACCCAAACCCCAAAAAGGAAAGGGAGTACCTCCCTGGGGGGGGTTTCTGTTTTAACCCAAACCCACCACCACAGGAGGGAGTACCTCCCCGGGTGGTTTAATGTCTACCAACCTACCACCAAGGAAAGGATACCTCCCGGGGGGTTGCTGTCTACCCCAAACCCACCACCACAAACGGTAGTAACCTCCCTGAGGGGGGTTGCCTTCTACCAACCTACCACCCCAGGACGGGAGTACCTCCCTGGGGTTTAATTTTTCTCCAACCAAACCCCCACAAAGGGCGGGGACCTCCCTGGGGGAGGGTTTCGTCTAAACCCAACCCACCCCCACAGGACGGTAGTACCCCCCTGGGGGTTGCTGTTACCAACCTACCACCACAGGACGGAAATAAACCCCCCTGGGTGTTACTGGTTTTACCAACCTACCCCCACAAGGACGAAATACCTCCCGGGTGGTTAAATTTCTTACCCAACCCAAACCCCACCACAGAACGGAAGTACCCTCCCTGGGTTTGGTTTTCTTTCTACCAAAACCCAGAACCCCAGGACGGAAATAACCCCCCTGGGTGGTTTGCTGTTTTAACCAACCTACCACCACAAAGGGCGGAAAAACCCCCTGGAAGGTTTTCTGACTACCAAACCACCACCACAGGAAAGGTAGTCCCCCCCCGGGTGGGTTTTCTTTTTACCAACCCACCACCACAGGCGGTAAATCCTCCCTGGGGGGTTTTTCTTCCACCAAACCACCACCAAAAGGGGCGGTAGTCCCTCCCCGGGTGGTTGCCCGGGCCAAACCCAAACCCACCACCACAACGGTTTGTCCCCTCCCTGGGTGGTTTCTGTCAACCCAAACCCACCACCACAGGACGGAAATTAAACCCCCCCGGGTGGGTTCTTGGGCTACCAACCTACCACCCCCAGGGCGGTTAAATTTCCTCCCGGGTGGGTTTCGTCACCAAACCTATAAACCACAGGACGGTAGTACCTCCCTTTGGGGGGTTTTCTTTCTACCAACCTACCACCACAGGGCGGATACCCCCCATTTGGGTTTCGTCTACCAAAACCCACCACCACAGGGCGGTAGTCCCACCCCGGGTGGTTTTTTTTCCCACCAACCACCACCACAAAGGGGGTAATTCCCCCCCTGGGTTTTTGCTTTTTCTACCAACCTACCCCCCACAGGCCCGGGAGTCCCCCCTGGTTTTGGGTTTCTGTCTACCCAACCCACCACCACAAGGGGGGGGCGGTAAATCCCTCCCCGGGTGGTTTTCTGTTACCAACCTACCACCACAGGACGGTATCCCTCCCTGGGGGGTTGCGGGCCACCAACCTAAACCCCCCAGGACGGAGTCCCCCCGGGTGGGGTTACTGTCCCAAACCCAAACCAAAACCCCAGGACGGGGAGTTTCCCCCCCTGGGTGGTTTGCGTCTACCAACCTACCACCACGGACGGTAAAACCCCCCCGGGTGGTTGCTGTCCCACCAACCACCACCACAGGACGGTAGTCCCCCCTGGGGGGTTGCTGGGAACCAACCTACCACCACAGGGCGGTATTTTCCCCCCCCTTTTTTGGGTTTCGTCAAACCCAAACCCACCCCCCACAGGACGGTAGGTTTTCCCCCCTGGGTGGTTGCCGCTACCAACCTAAACCAAACCACAGGACGGAATACCCCCTGGGGGGTTGCTGTCTACCAACCTACCACCACAGGGACGGTAGTAAAAATCCCCCGGGGGTTGGTTTCTGCCAAACCCAAACCCACTACCCAAAAGGAAAGGAGTACCTTTCCCCGGGGTTTGGTTGCTGTCCCCCCCAACCTAAACCCCCACAGGACGGAAGTAAACCCCCTGGGGGGGGTAACCCGTCTAAACCCCCTAAACCCCCCCAGGACGGTAGAACCCTCCCTGGGGTTTGGGTTTCCCGTCTACCCTCCCCACCAAACCCCAGAACGGTAGTACCTCCCGGGGGGTTGCGTCAAACCATCCCCAAAAACCCCCACAAACGGTATTTCCCCCTTGGGGGGTAAATGTTTTACCATCCTACCCCCCACAGGACGGTAGTAACCCCCCCCTGGGTTTGGGTTTCTGTCTACCATCCAAGTACCACAAGGGCGGTAGACCCCCCTGGGTGGTTGCTTTTTCTACCCAACCTAAACCCCCCACAGAAAAGGGAGGGACCCCCCCCTGGGTTTGGGTTTGCCCTTTAAACCCAAAACCCACCACCACAGAACGGTAGTACCCCCTGGGTTTGGGTTTTGGGCTACCAACCTACCACCACAAAGGGCGGTAGTACCCTCCCTGGGGGTTTTCTGTCAAACCAAACCTACCACCACAGGGCCCGGGAGTAAAATCCCTTGGGGTTGGTGTCCCCTACCATCCTACCACCACAGAACGGTATTCCCCCCCTGGGTTTGGTTTTCTTCCCACCCATCCACCCCCACAAACGGAAATAAACCCTCCCTGGGGGGAAAATGTCTACCAACCAAACCCCCCAGGAGGTAGTAAACCCCCCTGGGTTTGGGTTTCTGCACCATCCTAGGGAAAAAAAAGGGCGGTATTTCCTCCCGGGTGGTTTCCCGTTACCAACCTACCACCACAGGGAACGGAAATTTCCTCCCTGGGTGGTTTCTGTCCCCCAACCTACCAAACCACAGAACGGTAGAAACCCCCCCCTGGGGGGTTCTTTTCTACCAACCTACCCCCCAAAAGGACGGTAGTACCCCCTGGGTGGGGTTTCCCGTCTCCCCAAACCCACTAAAAAACAGGGAAAGGGAGTACCTCCCTGGGGGGTTTTCCCGCCCACCAACCTTTCCACCACAGGAAAGGGAGTACCTCCCTGGGTGGTAACGTCTACCATCCTAACCCCCACAGGACGGGGAGTACCCCCCCTGGGGGGTTGCTGTCTACCATCCAAAAAAAACCACAGAACGGTAGAACCTCCCCTTTGGGGTTGCTGTCTAAACCCTCCCTAACCAACAGAACGGTAGTACCTTTTTTGGGTGGTTAAAAGTCTACCATCCTACCACCACAGAAAGGTAGAAACCCCCCCCCCTTGGGGGGTTGCTTGGGCTACCACCAAACCCCCACCCCGGACGGTATTAAACCCCCCGGGGGTTGCCCGTCTAAACCCCCCTCCCACCACAGAACTTTGTACCTCCCTGGGTGGGGTTTCTGTCTAAACCCTCCTACCACCACAGGACGGAAATACCTCCCCTGGGTTGGGTTTCGTTTTAAACCCTCCTACCACCACAGGGGGTTTTAAAACCTCCCTTGGGGGGTTGCTGTCTAACCCTCCAAATTCCCCCAAAACCCCCCCCCAACTATTTATCTCTTGATATTAATTTTATCTGTTGTTTTTTTACTTTAATTTTAACTCCCAAAAAATAAATCAAACCCCCGCCAATTTTGGGTTTTAAAGGGGGAATAAAAATACTAATTTATGCTATTATAACATGCCCAAACATATAACAATGCAATAGGAAAAAAGAAGTTTCCCCCTGGGGATCTTCATTGACTTAAAGAAAGCTCTTGATAAAAGTTGACCATGACCCTTTCTCCAAATAAAATTATCACACATAGTATAAAAAGGGCACTCCCTCAACCAACCCCCAAATCTTACCTCAAACAACAGAAAACCAAAATGTGAAACCCCCAAAGGGGGGAAACTCTTCTGCACAACCAATTACAGTTTGGATTTCCCCCAGGGGAAATTTCCCCTTTTGGGCCCCCTTCTCTTTCCCCCTAAAACATAAATGAAACCCTTCCCAAAAGGTTCGCAATTACTCAAACCCACACTATTTTTCCGAAAGACCCTACAACGGGCTTCCTCACACCCCAAACCCAGCACGCTAGCCAATACGTAAATACCGAATTACAGAAAAAATTTTACCCCGGATTAGGGAAAAAAAAAAAACTAAAACTAAACATTTTACAAAACCACTTTATTTAGTTTTGGAACAGAGCTAAAAGTTCCCCCTTAACAAATGATAAATTGGGTCACCTATCACAAAACTAACAGAGGGAAAATTTTTAGGAATCCACCTTGATAATAGACTCAAATTTCATACACATATACATCAAATTTCTAAGAAAATTTCCAAGACTGTAGGCATACTATCGAAGATACGGTACTATGTTCCACAGTCAGCCCTCCTGGCCCTATATCACTCTCTTATTTACCCCTATCTCACCTATGGAATTTGTGCATGGGGCTCAACAACAATTAACCATCTCAGACCACTAATTACCCAACAAAAGGCTGCAGTTAGAATGATAACAAATTCTCACTACAGGCAGCACACTCCACCAATATTCAATACACTAAACCTACTCACCATACAAAACATCCATACTTATTACTGCACCTATTACATACATAGAACACTTAACTCTGATATTAACCCTCCCCTCAAACATCTCCTTGCCAACCTCAACAGAACACATGACCATAACACAAGGCACAGATCACTCTTTGATGTTCCTCGTGTCCATCTCACACTATGCAAAAACTCAATGCACATAAAAGGCCCTAAAATCTGGAATTCATTTACCTGTAAATATAAAAGAAACACTACCTGTTTTATAAATTCAAGTCTCTTCTCAAAGATTACTTACTCACCCAAAACCAAATAAATACTGAATAACTGAACATTATAAATTGTATATCTTAAATGTTTCTCACAATTATATCACATAAATGTTAAACCTAAAACCCAATCTAACTTTATTATTTTTTAAATACACTACCAAACAGAATCACTACCTAACTGAATGCAACCATATGACCTGTCTTTGTAATACTCACTTGTGCTTTATAGTTATCTGTTTACATTAATGTTTTATCACTGATTTCATCATTGCTTAGTAGCAGCGCTGTATAGTCCTTGTGGCTTAGCGCTTCTTTTTGATTATAATAATAATAATAATCATTGCTTAGTTAATCTTAAGTTAATTTTAAGCCAGCCCGTAATGCTATGCATAGTATAAGTGGCTTTGGCATACTGCTCTTATCTCTATTTTTTTGTACCTCTGTATGTGTGCACAAATTGGAAATAAATAATAAATAAATAAAGATTATTTAGGTTAAATATATTGTCATAAGTACAACAAAATAATATCGAGACAAAGGAAGGCCGCAACACAAACCGTTTTATGAGAATGGCGACATGAAGCTTTTTCCGGGTCATTTTCTGGCCGGAATAATTACTGCAGAGAACAGGATTGGACAATACACACCTAAATGAACCACGAAGATATTAAGAATTATTTTTCAATATAAGAGTCATAAAGAAGTGAAGTGGGCTGTTAAATAACACAGAGGAAGCGAATTCCAAAGAGTTAACAACAGAAGTAACAAGGGTCATTCACGTCAGACAGTCGAGAAGTATTAGCAGGACCAAGAACTTGACTGTGTTATTAACCTGTACGTGGTAGTAGGGGTCGAGGAAGGACTCGACTCCTGCACCCACACACACCCAAACACACCCCACCCACACACACACCCACCCCCACACCCACACACACCCCCACACACACACACCCACCCCCCACACCCACACACACCCACCCCCACACACACCCACCCCCACACCACACACACCCACACACACACACACCCTCCAACCCCACTCACACCCCCCAGTCCCCCCCCCACCCCCCACACACCCCACCCCCCACACATACACTCCACACACCCACCCACCCCCACACACACACCCACCCCTACACACTCAAGCCCCCCCACACACACACACACACACACACCCACACACACACACCCACCCCCCACACACCCACCCACCCCACACACACACACCCACCCCCACACACTCAGCCCCCCCACACACACACACCCACCCCCACACACCCCCCACACACACACTCACCCACCCCCCACACATACACCCACCCCCACACACCCACCCCCCACACACACCCCCACCCACCCCCACACATACCCACCCCCACACACCCACCCACCCCCACACACCCACCCACCCCCACACACACAAGCAAAACTAAACCAAAATACAAAAGCGCTACATTGTCTAATAAGCGATATTGTATTACCTATAATTGTCTTACATAATTTCGGCCCAAACTTAAATGAAATTTATTAATTAAAACTTTTTAAACTAGTATGAACTTCACTCACAGCTAAAGTTCTTCACTTACAGACTAATTTTCTGCGGGAGAACCTGCCTAAGTTTTTTGATTAACATATAAGTGGATGTTTTAAGTTGCTATCACTATTTTCATTATCATTATCATAATCTCTTAATAATCACTATCATCAGTATATCATTACCCCATAACCACCATCATTATTTCAATAATAATCTTTATCACTTTTACTATTCGGCTTATTACAGTGATCATAATCATCACAATCACAAGTCACAACTGTATCATAACATTAATGGCATATAATACTGACAAGTTGAAGAATTAGACACATGAGCAATAACTCGGTATCTTCATGTAAAAGTTTCGCCAACCAGGGACGAAAACAGAAGACTGAAGATGTAGATGAATCAATCAGTCCCTCAGCCTAGCAACTGATATTCAATACCGTAGTCTTGATATGAATGAAGCACAGGTAGAAAGAATGGGCTTATCTCCTGGAGTCAGAGGTGTTGTACTTCACCGTCTTCTGTTGCGTCTCATCACTCCAGTGCTCACTTCTACCTGCCTGTGTTGCAGATTCATTAAGACGACTACGGTACTGAACATTTGCTGCTAGGCTGAGGGACTGATTGCCTCAATCTCTTTAGTCTTCTGTTTTTGTCCCTGTATTGTGTTGGTAAAACGACTGGTTGAAGAAATATCTAGTTAGTAAAGATACCCAATTGTTGCTCATGTGTCTAATTTTTCAGCTTCTCGGTATATCATATATGATATACCGTATATGATATTTTGAACAATAAAACAAAAATAAATGCAACTTCCTGAGTGTACATATATTTTATTTTCACTTAATAGCTTCCAACTAGTACTTGGTCATGTTACCATTGTTCTTTATCACCATCTGAAGTCGCCTGGGCATCGAAGTGGTGAGGGTGGAGAAGGAGGCGTCCATGTTGATTCAAGGCTTCTTCAGTACCTCCTTCAGGTACATGATGTTGGTGAGTCAAGCTTTTGCAATCTCATTTTTCATCATATGCCAGGCATTCTCGTTAGGATTTAGGTCAGGGGAATTGCCTGGCCACTCCAAAACACTGAGGAACTTTCACTCCTTTTGACTTATGGGCAAGGGCACCATCATGGATAAAAAATCACACTCGTGAATGTTCCAAAATGTCAGCGTGATATAATTACTTCCCTTCATTGTAATGTTCTTAGGAAGGAAGTATAGTCCACCCCTGCCATTATAACCACTAAAAGCACCCCAGACCATAACACTGTCAGGGTGCTTCACTGTTTTCACAACGTACCGCTGGTCATAACGGGACACACCACTGGCATGACAGACGGTCTTGGAGCCGCTCCTGACGAGCCTGAAGGTACTTTCATCGCTGAACATCACCTTCTGCCACTGGTCTGAGGTCCAATCCTTGTACTTCTTGCAGAACTGAAGCCATTTCTTCTTCATGGCTTCAGTTAGCATGGGTTTCTGGGCGGCACGTTGAGCAAATATTTTCAGGTTCTTGTGCAGTCGGTGCTGAATGGTTCGCACTGCGACGTCTTTCAGGAGTGCAGGATGCATTTTCTCTTCGCATAGACAACATCCTGAGGAGGGAAGTGTTATCAGATCCTGCCATAACAGCCACAGAACTCAAGAAAATGCATCCTACACTCCTGAAAGACGTCGCAGTGCGAACCATTCAGCACCGACTGCACAAGAACCTGAAAATGTTTGCTCAACGTGCCGCCCAGAAACCCATGCTAACTGAAGCCATGAAGAAGAAATGGCTTCGGTTCTGCAAGAAGTACAAGGATTGGACCTCAGACCAGTGGCAGAAGGTGATGTTCAGCAATGAAAGTACCTTCAGGCTCGTCAGGAGCGGCTCCAAGACCGTCTGCCATGCCAGTGGTGTGTCCCGTTATGACCAGCGGTACGTTGTGAAGACAGTGAAGCACCCTGACAGTGTTATGGTCTGGGGTGCTTTTAGTGGTTATAATGGCAGGGGTGGATTATACTTCCTTTCTAAGAATATTACAATGAAGGGAAGTAATTATATCGAGTTGTTAAGGGACCACATGCTGACATTTTGGAACATTCACAAGTGTGAATTTTTTTATGCATGATGGTGCCTGGCATGTGATGAAAAATGAGATTGCAAAAAGCTCGACCCACCAACATCACGGACCTGAAGGAGGCACTGAAGAAGCTTTGGATCTACACGGACGCCTCCTTCTCCACTCTCGCCACTTCGATTCCCAGGCGACTTCAGATGGTGATAAAGAACAATTGTAACATGACGAATTACTAGTTGGAAGCTAAAAAGTGAAAATAAAATACATGTACACACAGTAACTTGCATTTTTTCATTTTATTGTCCAAAAATTCTTAATGTATAGATTTTTTTTTTTGAGGCCACTGAAATACGCACTGATGTCATGACCGACAAGTTAGAAAGTGTAATATTATGGATGTTTCTCAGAGCTGAGTGTTCATGTCATCCAAGTTCTTCAGATGAAATTTGTAAATTATGTAATATTCTCAGGGATACACAAATAATCCACACAATAAAGAATCTTATGACGACGTTTCGGTTAGGTTTTTTTTTTTGTATTCGTCCAGTTACGGTAATGTGCCTTTTTATTCTTTATTCTCAGAGATCTATGTAACCAACAGTGGTCCATTTTAAAAGCTCATTTTGCCATCAAAATATTTTTTTGAATCCTAAACCTTTAGAGTTTAGGAAAGAATCAGAACTCCTTTATAAGGAAAACCTTCAATAAACAGAAGTAACCAATACTGTAGTTGGTAGTGAAGGATACACCAGTGACAACGGTAACAAAGGTATGTATATTACCCGTGAAAACACTGACTGGAAAAACTATGTTGGGGAAAGAGGACAAAAAAATCAAATAAACTTGTCTGAACGTAAAAGGGACGTCAGAAATAGCAGCGGTAACAATGCTGTGTTCTGTCACCTATGTGACTATGACCACAATATGAATTTTGATTCTGTATTTTTATTTTATTATGGGCGAGGGCTAAACCCATAGGAATTATACAGTGTTTGTGGGAGGGAGGAGATGAAAAGCATTCAGGCTAAATTTATGGAACTGGAGCACAGATCCAATTCCCTAGATCCCCTTGAGGGACTGACAGCTTCAAAATGGCGATCATATCTCATAATTATATAAGGTTTTATGCATTTGAAGTGAAAAGATATTAACTGGAATTTTTGGCTGGATGTTAGAACGATGGATGTTAAATTTTATTAAGTTGTATCAGATGTAGTCTGGAGATACCGTCTCATGAAGACGCTTAATCAGGCCTTGTCAACTGCAGCTGAAACTGCCTTGGGTACACACCCTTGTGAACTGTTTACTGTTTTCTCTCTCTCTCTCTCTCTCTCTCTCTCTCTCTCTCTCTCTCTCTCTCTCTCTCTCTCTCTCTCTCTCTCTCTCTCTTTGTTAAATACTAGTTTTCTATCATTTATTCTTATATAATTATTTTAAAATATCACAAAAAAGCTTTGTTAAACCGGCATGTTTTAATTCGTGTATACACGAATCCTGCATATACACGGGGGGATATACACACCTTTGTATTAATGAATGCGCAGTCATACGCCAGGTGTGAGCCTCGATCCGCTCGTACTCGCCAAA
>NC_069469.1:11689448-11701948 GCF_026875155.1 Cherax quadricarinatus | reverse complement strand
CACAACAGTAGACCACAAGCCACATGGTGTTCCACAACAGTCGACCACAAGCCACATGGTGCTCCACAACAGTAGACCACAAGCCACATGGTGTTCCACAACAGTAGATCACAAGCCATATGGTGTTCCACAACAGCAGACCACAAGCCACACGGTGTTCCACAACAGCAGACCACAAGCCACACGGTGTTCCACAACAGTAGACCACAAGCCACATTGTGTTCCACAACAGTAGACCACAAGCCACATGGTGTTCCACAACAGTAGACCACAAGCCACATGGTGTTCCACAACAGTAGACCACAAGCCACACGGTGTTCCACAACAGTAGACCAAAATCCACAAGGTGTTCTACAACAGTAGACCACAAGCCACATGGTGTTCCCCAACAGTAGACCACAAGCCACATGGTGTTCCACAAGAGTAGACCACAAGCCTCATGGTGTTCCACAACAGTAGACCACAAGCCACATGGTGTTCCACAACAGTAGACCACAAGCCACAACGGTGTTCCACAACAGTAACACAAGCCATATGGTGCTCCACAACAGTAGACCACAACCACATGGTGTTCCACAACAGTAGACCACAAGCCACACGTGTTCACAACAGTAGACCACAAGCCATATGGTGCTCCACAACAGTAGATCACAAGCCACATGGTGTTCCACAACAGCAGACCACAAGCCACACGGTGTTCCACAACAGTAGACCACAAGCCACATGGTGTTCCACAACAGCAGATCACAAGCCACATGGTGCTCCACAACAGTAGACCACAAGCCACATGGTGTTCCACAACAGTAGACCGCAAGCCACATGGTGTTCCACAACAGACCACAAGCCACACGGTGTTCCACAACAGTAGACCACAAGCCACATGGTGTTCCACAACAGTAGACCACAAGCCACACGGTGTTCCACAACAGTAGACCACAAGGCACATGGTGTTCCACAACAGTAGACCACAAGCCACATGGTGTTCCACAACAGTAGACCACAAGCCACACGGTGTTCCACAACAGTAGACCACAAGCCACCTGGTGTTCCACAACAGTAGACCACAAGCCACATGGTGTTCCACAACAGTAGACCACAAGCCACATTGTGTTCCACAACAGTAGACCACAAGCCACATGGTGTTCCACAACAGCACACCACAAGCCACACGCTGGTTCGTACGTCACACTACGTGCGACCAGCAGTAACAGCCTGGTTGATCAGACCCTGATCCACCGTGGGGGTCTGGTCAAGAACTGGGCCCCGGGGCGTTGACCCCTGGAACATCCTCTAGACAGAGCTACAGAGAATTCATCTCTAACGTTATTTCTTGTGCATAGAGGGTTCAAACGCACATGTTCCGTAGAATCCCTTATAACTTGTGCAAAGACGGTTCAAACGTACATGCTCCGTAGAATCCCTTATAACTTGTGCAAAGACGGTTCAAACGCACATGTTCCGTAGAATCCCTTATAACTTGTGCAAAAGACGGTTCAAACGTACAGCTCCGTAGAAATCCCTTATAACTTGTGCAAAGAGGGTTCAAACGCACATGTTCCGTAGAATCCCTTATAACTTGTGCAAAGAGGGTTCAAACGCACATGTTCTGTAGAATCCCTTATAACTAGTGCAAAGAGGGTTCAAACGCACATGCTCCGTAGAATCCCTTATAACTTGTGCAAAGAGGGTTCAAACGCACATGTTCCGTAGAATCCCTTATAACTTGTGCAAAGAGTGTTCAAAAGCACATGTTCCGTAGAATCCCTTATAACTTGTGCAAAGAGGGTTCAAACGCACATGTTCCGTAGAATCCCTTATAACTTGTGCAAAGAGGGTTCAAACGCACATGTTCCGTAGAATCCCTTATAACTTGTGCAAAGAGGGTTCAAACGCACATGTTCTGTAGAATCCCTTATAACTAGTGCAAAGAGGGTTCAAACGCACATGTACCGTAGAATCCCTTATAACTTGTGCAAAGAGGGTTCAAAACGCACATGTTCCGTAGAATCCCTTATAACTTGTGCAAAGAGGGTTCAAACGCACATGCTCCGTAGAATCCCTTATAACTTGTGCAAAGAGGGTTCAAACGCACATGTTCCGTAGAATCCCTTATAACTTGTGCAAAGAGTGTTCAAAAGCACATGTTCCGTAGAATCCCTTATAACTTGTGCAAAGAGGGTTCAAACGCACATGTTCCGTAGAATCCCTTATAACTTGTGCAAAGAGGGTTCAAACGCACATGTTCCGTAGAATCCCTTATAACTTGTGCAAAGAGGGTTCAAACGCACATGCTCCGTAGAATCCCTTATAACTTGTGCAAAGAGGGTTCAAACGCACATGTTCCGTAGAATCCTTATAACTTGTGCAAAGAGTGTTCAAAAGCACAGTTCTCCGTAGAATCCCTTATAACTTGTGCAAAGAGGGTTCAAAACGCACATGTTCCGTAGAATTCCTTATAACTTGTGCAAAGAGGGTTCAAACGCACATGTTCCGTAGAATCCCTTATAACTTGTGCAAAGAGGGTTCAAACGCACATGCTCCGTAGAATCCCTTATAACTTGTGCAAAGAGGGTTCAAACGCACATGTTCCGTAGAATCCCTTATAACTTGTGCAAAGAGTGTTCAAAAGCACATGTTCCGTAGAATCCCTTATAACTTGTGCAAAGAGGGTTCAAACGCACATGTTCCGTAGAATCCCTTATAACTTGTTTGTTTGCCAGCTCACTACTTCCTGGCATACAACAGGTTTGGTTTACATCTGTAGAGGAGTACATTAGCCAGTTTTATTAAAGAAACTGTGAACATTGTTTATTTCCAAGTGAAAACTGATGACTGCCTTTACTGAACGACTTCCGAATTTCTACGTTGACGCGTCTTGGAAAGAGAAAGATTGTTGCTGGACTCTGTAGGTGTTAATTTGTCCAATTTTATTTTATTACCTTGCGTGTTGATGTATTATACATATGCCAGTAGGCCTACTGATTTTTTAAATTGTTTAAATTTAAAAATTCTTGAAATTTGTGCATCATTTAAAAATGAATATACATGTACGACAGCTGGGAAACTTTATTGTTGAATCGTTACACATGTCTGTTGCACATGTCTCTGTTGCAACATGTCTCTGTTGCACATGTCTCTGTTGCACATGTCTCTGTTGCACATGTCTCTGTTGCACATGTCTCTGTTGCACATGTCTCTGTTGCACATGTCTCTGTTGCACATGTCTCTGTTGCACATGTCTCTGTTGCACAGTCTCTGTTGCACATGTCTCTGTTGCACATGTCTCTGCTGCACATGTCTCTGCTGCACATGTCTCTGCTGCACATGTCTCTCGCTGCACATGTCTCTGCTGCACATGTCTCTGCTGCACATGTCTCTGCTGCACATGTCTCTGCTGCACATGTCTCTGCTGCACATGTCTCTGCTGCACATGTCTCTGCTGCACATGTCTCCGTTACACATGTCTCTTAATCATCAACTTATCGGTATTTCACACCATTTTCATCGTGAAAGTGAACATGGCTCCGAAATCAATTTTTTTTTTCGATTTTCAATTCGAAAATTTTAAACCCGCTGTTTTATTGAGTCCCACTTTGATGGCGCCGGTAACTTCCGCATAGTTTACTATATTTCTTCTATAATTATATTTATGAATTTTAGCCACTTGTAAGAGTTATGTTTGATATGTGATGTGTTTCAGGTTTCAAGGTTCATCTGTGTCTCTTGGGTGTACTTAGGTACTGGGTCGAGGGACATGGTATAAGGGACAATATTTTTCTATGATCGGGCAGTGACTAAAACACATCTAGTGTGTAGACTGGAGAGAATATGAAAGAACTTCAGGCTACCTGATGCTGAGACCGAGCTACGAATAATATTAAGGTGATAGTATAAAATAAAGAATATAGACCAAGTTTAGTAGAAGGACTCGTATCCACCCATAACATTATTTTTTCAATGGGTGAGAATGAACAAACTAATACCATAATGCATGTTTGAAATAACCAACAACAAATTCAATGAATGTGTGAAAATGGAGTCATTTACATAATAAGAAAATAAAGAATCTTCCCAACATGTACTAGTAACAATCACTTTCATAAACAAGAACAGAAAAACAGTCCTAGATATTTCACTTAGATTGCCTTTGGAATGGCTTCTGGCTTCACATTCATGTAAATTATTTACTCTCTTCAATTATCTTTACAATAAAAAATCACACTTCTTCATTTTAAAAGAGATACATGGATAGTGTCTTGTCTAATAATTCATGTTTCTATGAGCAAATTTTGTCTTCATGGTAGAGTATTTCGTCGAGTGCCAACAAGTCTTCAGTTGCTGTCACGTAGTTCCCAGTGACTAAGTTTATTATAGACATTTTAATTTTATTCACTGAAACAGCACATAAGCTGAATGTCTTCCATGTTTAATACATAATTTTTTAACGCTCCGTCCGTCTCTCTCCAAGGTGTTTTGACCCAACAATGAGAAAATACTTTCACTGTCATTCATTGTCTTGCCAGAAGGGGTGCAGATATCACAGTTCAGATGACCCTCCAAACACCAACATTTCCCACCTATCCTGAATTCAGGGTGCAAGCACTGTATTTCCCACCTCCAGGACTCGAGTCCGGCTAGCTGATTTCCCTGAATCTCTTCATAAGTATTAACTTGCTTACACTCCAACAGCAAGTCAAACCATAAGAACCATTTGCCTCTACTTACTCCTGTCTAACACGCTCATACACACCTTTAGCAAGAAAGATGTGAAAAAATAAGGGAAAGAGAGGGAGTGGGTAAGACGATGGGAGGAAAGAGGGAGGGATGAGGTTGAGTTTGAGAAATACTGGGAAAAGGAGGTAGAGAGAGGATTTTAGAAAAGGGTGAGAGACGATTGTGATGGACCTGGTCTCTCTCTTCCACAACTTCCTCTTCATCATCCTCAACAACCTCCCTCTCTTCCAAGAGCGGTTTCCTTTTTTTACCCAAACACTCTACTTAACATCCAAGGTCCACTTTCCTTCCTAGACCATTTCTCTACCTTCTTGCACGTCTCCCTATCTTCCTAGGTCCTCTTATATTAATAAGCCTCGTTTTCCCTAGACCTCTATCTTGCTAGTCTCCCTCGTCTTCAAACAGCCCCTCGTCTTGCTAGACCTCCCTCGTCTTCCTAGACCTCCCTCGTCTTCCTAGACCTCCCTCGTCTTCCTAGACCTCCCTCGTCTTCCTAGACCTCCCTCGTCTTCCTAGACCTCCCTCGTCTTCCTAGACCTCCCTCGTCTTCCTAGATCTCCCTCGTCTTCCTAGACCTCCTTCGTCTTACTAGATCTCCCCCGTCTTACTAGACCTCTCAAGTCTTTCTAGACCATCATCCTAGACCATCATCCCAGACCTTCCTCACTATCCTTATTCCTGTGCGTGAGGCCTCTTTCCCAAGCTCCTGCTGGGAGCGATTGTGGGAGCTCATCCAGCTACGTAATAAGCATTTTCCAATATATCCGATCATACACACACACACACACACACACACACACACACACACACACACACACACACACACACAACACACACACACGAAGAGAAACCACGGCCGAAGGAATCAACATACAAGATGGAGTTCATAGACCATGACAGAACAAGAACAGAGCGAGAGTAGCTGAGGGAGAAGACAGACACGAAAGGAGCTAAAAAGAGAGACATGGACAGAGTCAGCAGAGGACAACCAGAGCCTGGCAGAGCAAAAAGTGCAAGCACACACACAGCAACCATCAGAACCCCACAGTAAAGCACACTATCCCAACACAAACCACAATCCACACTTACAGCCCCCACCACACAATATGCAGTAAAATCCCACAGCACACTACCAGGCCCCCCACCACCACAGACCCCCTAGAACACAGTGCTGGAGAGGAAACTGAAAGTATGGTACACCAACACTGATGGAATAATGAATAAGTAGTATGAAAGAATCAAAGATGCATCACCAGACATCATAGCTCTCACTGAAACCAAGCTCACAGGAATGATAAGAGATGCCATCTTTCCAACGGGATATCAGATCATGAGTAAAGACAGAGGGAACCAAGGGGATTGATGAGTGTCACTGCTCATCAAAAATCAATGAGATTTTGAGTTAGCTGCAGAGACGAGGCAGAGGAAAAGCAAGAGACTACATAATAGGAACACTTCAGTCTGGAGGTCCCAAGGTGGTAATTACAGCGATGTATAACCCACCACAGAACAGCAGGAGGCCAAGGCAAGAGTATGATGAGAGTAATAGAGTGATGGTTGACACACTGGCTGAAGTGGCCAGAAGGGCTCATGCGAGCAGGCCAAAGCTACTGATTGTGGGTGACTTCAATCACAAAGAAATTGACTAGAACTTGGAGCAACATGGGAGCCCAGAAACATGGAGGGCTAAGATGATAGAGGTGGTACTGGAAAACCTGAAGTACCAACATGTAAGGGACTCTACTAGAGGGAGAGGAGAAGATGAGCCAGCAAGACTGGATCTAGTATTCACCTTGAGTAGTGCATATATTGAGGACATCATATATGAAAAGCCCCTTGGGGCCAGTGACCATGTGGTCCTGAGCTTTGAATACATAGTAGAGTTACAAATGGAGAGGAAAGCAGGAAGCGCAGGGCGAATGAAGCCAAACTACGAGAGGGGACTACAAGGGCATGAGGAATTTTCTGCACGAGGGTCAGTGGGACAGCACTAGCAGGGAAGTCAGTAAATGAGATGATGGAATATGTGACAATATGCAAGAAAGCTGAGGAGAGGTTTGTACCTAAGGGTAACAGAAATAACGAGAAGGCCAGGATGAGCCCTTGGTTCACTCAGAGGTGTAGAGAGGCTAAAACCAAGTGTCCTAATGAATACAAGAAGAAGGACCCAGGAGAATAAGGAGAGCAGTCGTTGAGCCAGAAACGAATATGCACAATACAAAATTGACATAGCAGCGCAAGCGAAATCTGACCAGAAGCTGTTGTACAGTCACATCAGGAGGAAACCAACAGTCAAGGACCAGGTAATCAGGTTGAGGAAGGAAGGAGGGGAGTTCACAAGAAACCATCGCGAAGTATATGAGGAGCTCAACAAGAGATTCAAAAGTGTTCACAGAGGAGACAGAATGGACTCTGGAAAGACGGAGAGGTGGTGTACACCACCAAATGTTGGACACAATCCACACAACCGAGGAGGAAGTGAAGAGGCTGCTAAGTGAGCTAGATACGTCAAAGGCGATGGGGCCGGATAACATCTCTCCATGGGTCCTGAGAGAGGGAGAAGAGGCACTATGTGTACCACTAACAACAATCTTCAACACATCTATCGAAACAGGGCGACTACCTGAGGTATGGAAGATAGCAAATGTAGTCCAAATTTTCAAAACAGGAGACAGACACGAAGCTCTAAACTACAGACCAGTGTCACTGACATGTATGCAAAGTCATGGAGAAGATTATCAGAAGAGTGGTGGATCACCTAGAAAGGAATGAGCGTATCAACGACAACCAGTACGGTTTCAGGGACGGGAAATCCTGTGTCACAAGACTACTGGAGTTCTATGACGGATGGAACAGCAGTAAGACAAGAGATGGGTGGGTAGACTGCATTTTCTTGGACTGTAATAAGGCTTCTGACAGTTCCACACAAGAGATTAGTGCATAAGTTGGAGGACCAGGCACATACAACAGGGAAGGCACTGCCATGGATCAGGGAATACTTGTCGGGAAGACATCAGCGAGTCATGGTACGTGACAAGGTGTCAGAGTGGGTGCCTGTTACAAGCGGGGTTCCACAGGGGTCAGTTCTAGGACCAGTGCGGTTTCTGGTATATGTGAATGACATAACGGAAGGATTAGACTCAGAAGTTTCCCTGTTAGCAGATGATGTGAAGTTGATCAAAATTCAATCGGACGAGGACTAGGTGGAACTGCAAAGGGATCTGGACAGGCTGCAGCCCTGGTCCAGAAACTGGCTCCTGGAATTCAACCCCACCAAGTACAAAGTCATGAAGATTGGCTAAGGGCAAAGAAGACCGCAGACGGAGTACAGTCTAAGGGGCCAGACTACAAACCTCACTCAAGGAAAAGAATCTTGAGGTGAGTATAACACTGGGCACATCTCCTGAGGCGCACATCAACCGAATAACTGCTGCAGCATATGAGCGCCTAGCAAACCTAAGAATAGCATTCCGAAATCTCAATAAGGAATCGTTCAGGACCCTGTACACTGTGTACGTTAGGCCTATATTTTAGTATGCAGCACCAGTTTGGAACGCACACCTAGCCATGTAAAGAAATTAGAGAAAGTGCAAAAGTTTGCAACAAGATTAGTCCCGGAGCTAAGGGGCATGTCCTACGAGGAGAGGCTAATGGGAATCGACCTGACAACACTGGAGGACAGGAGAGATAGGGATGATATGATAGACTTACCAAATAATGAGAGGAATTGACAAGGTGGACAGAGACAAGATGTTCCAGAGAATGGACACAGCAACAAGGGGACACAGTTGGAAGTTGAAGACTCAGATGAACCACAGGAATGTTAGGAAGTATTTCTTCAGTCACAGAGTTGTCAGGAAATCGAATAGTCTGGGAAGTGATGTAGTGGAGGCAGGATCCATACGTAGCTTTAAGAAGATGTACGATAAATCTCATGGAGCAGGAAGTGTGACCTAGTAGCGACAAGTGAAGAGGCGGGGCCAGGAGCTGTGAATCGACCCCTGCAACCAAAACTAGGTGAGTACACACACACACATTTGCTTGAGTTCTATGACATAGATATAAAACAAATAAGACAAGACTGGGCTCTAGTACCACACTAGAAATAAGCTAGAAATTGGAACTGGCAGGTTTAGAAAGGCAGAGAGCTCCAGTGAGTCGAGGAGAATCTGAGTAAAAGAAAGGGAGAGAGTAATGTTTGATGTTCCGCGAGTTTGAGTACCAGGACCGCGACTGTTCATATTATACGCGAACTACCTACAATAAGGGATCGAGTCCTATGTCTGAGGTTTGTAGATGGCTTTTTGGATTCAATCCGAACAAACGTATGATCATGCGAAATGAAGACGGTAAGAGCAGACCGGGCACAGATTACAGCACAAGAGGAGAGAAGTTACAAACTTCAGAGAGTGAAACAGACCTGGAGGTATATGTAACACTGAAGTTTATCTCCAGAAATACAAACACTATAACATTAACAAAAGTGCAAACTTCAGAGTAGCAGTCAGCAACTTGAACAAGGAATCCTTAAGAACCTTATACACTACATATGTTAGGTAATTTCTTGAGTACGTGGCCCCAGCTTGGAGCTCACAATTAATAAATCATGCGAAGTAGTTCGAAAATTTCCCAAGGTTTGTAACAACGTTATTACCAGAACTGAGAGAGATGCACGATGAGGAGAAATTGAAGGAACTAAACCTGACGACCATGGGGAGAGAAGGAATAGGAAGGACGTTACGTAATCACCTCTTTCCTTGCAAAAAATCTAAAAGGGATATTTTAAGAGAGTTAAGATGAAGATGACAGAGGTGGAAGCTGAACAAGCAGACGAGCCGTTGTAAATGTTATGGTGATATCGACAAACTGTGGAAAATGACTCTTGCGTACAGTTCACGACCTTTAATAATTATCAGGACTGTACACAAGTGTTCTTTTCCCCAAACAGGTGAGGCAGCGGTAGAGGCAAACTCGATGCACAGCTTCAGTAGAAGATATGATAACGTCCAAGAGACCAAAAGTCAGTGATGCCGATCAAAGTAGCCTAGAAGGTGGGATATAGAACTAAGTCTCTACCCTTGATAACACACACACACACACACACACACACACACCGAAATTGTTTGTGAGGCGAGAGACAGGAAACAGGACGTTAGGAAGTATTTCTTCAGCTTTATAATGATTAGGAAAGGGAATGATCTGGGCAGTGGAGTGGAGGCTGGAGCCATACATAGCTTTAAGAAAATGTACGATAAGGCTCTCGAAGGCACGAGAGCGAAAACCCAGTAGCGCCCAGCGAAGAGGCAGGTTCAGGAGCCGAGACTCGACCGCTTCCTACAACATAGGCGAGTACACAAACACTGGGTACTGCGCGCGCACACAAACTCACCCTGACTAATAATATTTCTGCAAGTACATGCACAAGGTATACAGGCCTAGACGACATCAATGACATACTATAGTATAAAAAGTCGCTTGTTATGCTGAACATTTCGGGCAAATTAGGTCAGTTTTGTCCCAGGATGCTACCCATACCAGTCCACTAACTCCTAAGTACTCATTTTACTATTGAAGAACAGACACAACCAGTGTAATAATACACCCTCACCGGGAATCGAACCCGGAGACTCGTCGTGTGAGGCGAGAGATTTAGCCACCAGGCCACGGGGACTGGTGGCTAGATGGAATAATAATGTCGGCTAAGTGTAGTAACTGACAATATGTTCATTATTCAGCACAGCTGAAATTACAGGAAGAGCAGATCCACTTGACTGTCAGGGTGTGGAACCAACACGATCTATTACCTGGCATCACTAACACTCTCCAACACTTGGATGCACTGAAATCCCAGGTAGAACATTTATGCTTGACCGTTGAACCCGATCACACCGATTTTGTTGCTAGTAAATCGATATAGTATCGTGAGGCGAAGCGTATCTGAGCCTACAAGTAGAAGGTGAGTTGTAAGCAAGAAACTTCCTGTAGAAGTGAGCTCACAAGAGGATGAGGCGAGTTGAAAGGTAGATCGTGATTCAAATGTCTTCACTCTTCTCTAACTCACAAAAGCCTTGTCGGTTATGTTATCAGAAAAACAAAAAAAAAACAGAAGAAATTGTCGTCCAGCAGAATGCTGCTGTATTTGTCAGATTCAAAGCCCTGAAATTAAACCTGTGTCAAATGTCAGCGAAATAAATCTATTAGAGAAAGTGCAGAATTTAATTTTTTTTTATTCGTAGTCCCACACAGTTTTCCTGCCCGAAATTTTAAAGAGGAAAAAATATTATTTGGACATTATGCTGATGGTTCCAATTAAGCTTGAGTCAATTAAGACTGCGTCAATTAAGCTTGCGTCAACCATGATTGAAAGTTCTGTCTGGAGTCAAGATTATAATGAATAAATTTTCTGATTGCTACTGATTTTCCGTTTCTTTTCAGGACTTTATCCCAATCATTCCAGTTGAGAAAGTGAGCTTGGGTAGACTCCGTCAGCTGGCTATGTACTCACAACCTCCTGGATCCTATGATATATTTGTCTGCGTACCCACAGTCTTCCGAGACCCATGATGCATCTCTCTACATACGCAATTCTTTCACATCTTCCGGTATATTCGTCTGCCAACTAGAAGTCCTCAGGTATCCTGTGAGACATCAATATGTACAGTCCTCTAGTATCCTGTGAAACATCAGTCTGTGTACAGTCCTCTGGTATCATGTGAGACACGAGTCTGTGCACTGTCCTCCAGCAATTAATACATGTAGGTTAAGGAGGCTGGCAGCTCTTGTATTGGTGATGATCTCAAAGAGAGAAGCGCTGACTTACTACTATGGCAGAAGGAAAACCTAAATAGTGACATTAAGTTTGGAAACAAAGTTTTTTTTTCAAGTCTATGAAGTTAAATGGCATGCAGATGTATATATAATCGGGAAAGCGAGTGATGAGTAGACCTGAGGTGCAAACCCAACAAAGGTAGGTCAGATAGATGGAGTGTACTTGAGCCAGAGGTCCCTCCAAATGGAAACTTCCCTGGTGCTGAGTGACGGTATCTATGGTGTGATAAGAGTAGAATTATGATAGGATGTGAAGGCTTACTCAGCCCTGTAACAACTTCAGACAGTATTACCAAGGCTGGCTCCTCCTCAGGAAAATTAATGAATAGAAAAAGAAATAATTCACAAAGATAAACACTATTATTTATTAAAGCAAAGATAAAACAGTGAAACATGAAGGTGTATCCTATTTGAAGGAAAAATGAAAAATGAAATGAAAAAATGACATTTGAACTCAACGCTAATATATATATATATATATATATATAATATATATATATATATATATATATATATATATAATATATAGTATCACTGGGGTGTCTGGTGTTGGTGACACTGCGTGTTGTTGAAATCGTAGCCGTTGCTGATGTGGGGGGGGGGGGGGGTCGCAGGTGTTGGTGACAAACCCCAACGGCTCGTTCTTCACAGAGTCTATAGCTGTGAATAATCAGTCCAGATGACAGGAAAGCAGGTTCTTAACCACTGCAATGATGAGGTTATGTTCTGCGTCGGCGTACATAACAGTTAGGTGGATCCAACATGGGACGTCTCAGGACGTTAGTCCGTCTCCTTCAATTCTTTTCGTTGGTTGGCAGGTGACCCGATCTGTCATTCCAAGCTGGAAAGAGAGACCAGGTTACCCACTGCTTAAGAAATCACTCTCCATGATAAGTACAATACCTAAAAGACGTGGTGATTATTGAGACATTTAACAT
>NC_069469.1:11576948-11684448 GCF_026875155.1 Cherax quadricarinatus | reverse complement strand
AGAACTACCTGGTGTGGAAGGAACACGAGTATTTATAGGTATTTATAGGTAGTTCTGTTTGTGACTTGAAAAAGCCCACTGTGTGGGCGAAACGTAGTCAATAAAGGATCACATTATACTGCATATGTGTTTATATTTCCATTGTGTCGGTTTTTTATACCATTTATTTCCACAGGAAGGATGTGGGTGACCTTACTGTTATGTACAAGGCCAATATTGTCAAAGTTCCACACTTGGATCCACTTCCCGAGGACAGCGTGAAACAAGCTTTTATGCCACAAGACGGGCAGAAAGCAGCAACTTCACTCTGGCTGTACCCTTCTCCAGAACATCACCGGATCTGAGATCATATATACCCAGGATGACTCGAGTATGGAACACATTCGTACAGCATAATGATGTCAACGAGATAAAGTCAATTGATCAAATGAAAATGCTGGCCCACAGATGGCTCTAACTTCATCCTGTTCCATACTTGTATGTCTCATATCAATAAAAATGCTTTCAAATGAGCTGATGTAGGTAACAGCTCTTAGCTTGTCAATAAAGTTAGGAATCCTTAACCTGTAAATAGCTTGTCAGTAAAGTTAGGAATCCTTAACCTGTAAATAGCTTGTCAATAAAGCTAGGGATCCTTAACCTAACCTTGTCAAACCCTGTGTAAAAAAAAAAAATTCTTCTTACAGTCCAGGAAGACGCAGTCTCTCTCGTGAGCTCTATCATACCTATTCTTAAAGCTGTGTACAGACGCTGCCTCTACCACTTCGAGGTCCAGACCGTTCAACTTTCAGATTCTTCTGAGGATATGACTCAATTGTGTTTTGAACTTACAGCTGTGTTCTCGTGTTCCTGTTTCCCGCCTCTCGAACGGTCTGCCCCTGTTCACTCAATTCCTCTCGGTATTTTCTACGTCTTTGTCATATCAACCCCTAGTCCTCAGGGTTGTATTATACAAAATGTTCAGTTTTTGCGTGAACAATGACGACGCGATGCTGAAACTCTTATACCGATAATTAATTCCTCAAGAACAGGTACCTGGAGTTTACCTGGAGAGAGTTCCGGGGGTCAACGCCCCCGCGGCCCTGTCTGTGACCAGGCCTCCTGGTGGATCAGAGCCTGATCAACCAGACTGTTGCTGCTGGCTGCACGCAAACCAACGTACGAGCCACAGCCCGGCTGGTCAGGAACCGACTTTAGGTGCTTGTCCAGTGCCAGCTTGAAGACTGCCAGGGGTCTGTTGGTAATCCCCCTTATGTGTGCTGGGAGGCAGTTGAACAGTCTTGGGCCCCTGACACTTATTGTATGGTCTCTTAACGTGCTAGTGACACCCCTGCTTTTCATTGGGGGGATGTTGCATCGTCTGCCAAGTCTTTTGCTTTCGTAGTGAGTGATTTTCGTGTGCAAGTTTGGTACTAGTCCCTCTAGGATTTTCCAGGTGTATATAATCATGTATCTCTCCCGCCTGCGTTCCAGGGAATACAGGTTCAGGAACCTCAAGCGCTCCCAGTAATTGAGGTGTTTTATCTCCGTTATGCGCGCCGTGTAGAACGAATACAGGTTCTAGATTGAATACATCATCTGAAGAGGCTACGAGAACTGAATATGGTACAAGAGAGCTGGAAAAGGAACAGGTACTGCAGTGATTCCAGGTGCTGGAGTGGGCACAGCAGTGGATACAGGAACTGGAGTCGACCCAGGAACTGGAGTGGTTGCATTTATTGCAGTGCATACAGGAGTTGGAGTGGGCACAGGCACTGGAGTAAGTACAGGAACTGGAGTGGAGACAGGTACTGGAGTGGGCACATTAGCTGGAGTGAGCAGTGGAGCTGAGTGGGCACAGGAGCTGGAGTGGGTACAATAGCCTGAGTGAGAGCAGAAGCTGGATTGCACACAGGTACTGGAGTGAGCACAGGAGCTGGAATGGGCACAGGAGCTGGAGTGGGCACAGGAGCTGGAGTACAGGCTCCGTCTCTCGACTCACGCTCTACATCCTGTCACAGGTTTCACCCGCCCCCGTAAATCCATCCTACTTACACACAACTAATTTCGCAAAACATCAGAACGTTCAAGTCTCACATTTTATACAACCCTCTCACTGACAACATTTCAAAATCTAAAAACTTACCGCTCCCACTTCCCACCTTTTCCACTGCAACTCGCTGTTCAGGCTCGTTAAATCAAAACCCCATTCCAAATCACATGTTCCCTCACAGCAGCACTTACCTTCCCAAAGCCTTTAGTTTCTCATTGGAGTGCAAATGTCTGGTAACTCCAAACACTGAAAAAAGGAGAGAAAAAAATCTCAGAGTGGAATCCATGCTCAGATGGCATCACCAAAAGAGCAGTAAGCTAAAAGACAAAAACAGAAATAGATACTGTTGACTTTACCGATACAAACAACTTGGGATTATTAGCTAAGGTGAATGTTTTTAAAGGTACATTAGCGAGTAACCACAATCCTGTATATGGTAGTTTATCATCTATGTGCATAAATGCACCATTCGCATGCGGGGTAATTACTAGTTTGTGCAGGAGGCCTACCAGTCATGGTGAGGAGGGGAGTCCCAGGGTAGGCTACCTCGCATCTAGATTCTGGTGTGTAGAACCTGTCCTCTCTTGTCAGTTTCTCACAAGCCTCTGATTGGTTAACACCATGCTAGAGCCTGTCCTCTCGTCAAAATCCTCTCATATTTATTTGTTAAACCCACTGCATGTAGTATAAATACTGGTAAATATGTTTGTCGTGGGAATATCCTGTTATTCACAAACTGAAATGTGGTATACACTTTATTCCTCATTCTCTTAATTGTTCTGCTGACTGTATTTACACAAGTATTTTACGTGACCAGGTACAAAAGGCCTTTTAAGAGATAATGTATGTTTTTCCCAGAGGAAGATTGGTACTGATGAAAAAGCACCATAAAGGGATTAAAAAAGCTAAAAAAATCTGGGAATTTAAAATTAATGTAGCAGGAATTTTAATTATAGAGCCATATAATAGCTGGGGCATACTACAACCTGTACCATCCACCAGACAGCAAATAGGTACAAGACTGAGGATGAGGATTCCAAGAATTATTATAATCAAATAAAGCGCTAAACCAACAAGGGTCATGCAGTCCTGCGGGGCAGAAAATAGTGCAGTGTCTATAAACAGCAAGTTGGAAAGGGTATCAGAGGTGAGGGAAGAAAAGGACTGGAAGAGATGCTGAAGGCTATACATCAAAGTTCGTGTAATAAAGCACTTGCTGACGAGTCAAAAAGTGAGCGTTAGTCAAAGCCAGGGCCGTCAGCAATGAGGGAAGATAAAGTAAGAGTGGTACAGTGGCGGTGACGGTGAAAGTAAATTCTGCGAGCTTGCTTGTAAACTGGACAATCTACAACAAACTGACAAACCGAGAGAGACACTCGACAAACCTCAGAGAGAGGAATAGTGTCACTCCATGAGAAACCCATGGATAAGATGAGTATGGCCAACATGGAGACAGTAGAGCGCAGTCTCTTGAGTATGGCAATGGTGGTAAGAAGGCGGCCACAAACCCAAATGTGGTTTATTAGAATGTAAACCGGAAGATCACGCGCTGTTGACAACGCAGCAGCGTCCACCCGTTCACTGCCTCACACATCATCGTGTCCAGGGACCCAACAGAAAATGATGTCTTCATTTTTGCTAGCTACACGACACAACCAAAGCTGAATACGAAGGACCAGCAGATGAGGGGAATCAAATTGTCTAATACTTTGTAAAGTGCTGAGGGAATCTGAAACTATCACAAACGCCGAAGGTGACACATGATATGGAGAAGCGCTGTGAAGATGGCATACAGCTCGGCTGTAAAAATACTAGCAGAGTCTAACGAATGATTCTGGACAACATCGTCAGAGAATACCGCTATGGACCCAACACCGTCAGAAGATCTAGAATCATCTGTATAAACGGCGATGGCACGAGCATGAGACCGCAAGTGATAAAGAAAAATAGAGTAAGAAACAATTATAGGTATGAGAGCTTTAGCGCACGGCAGTAGGGGAGAAAAAACACAAACCCTTGGAACCTCCCAAGGGGAAAGGGAAAAGGCAGACGATATATGAACATACAAGGGAGGCAACTCGAGAGAAGACTGGATTGAGTGAAGAAGAGAAAACGGCCCGAGTAAGCATGGGCACCTATCATATAACGGACCTCTACTAACGTCGGAGACTTAACTATACGTAGAAGGAACACGAAGGTCATGTGCGCAGACAAAATAACTAAGACAATGAGCATCATGATGACTGGCTAAGGAAGGAACATTCACCTCAGCATAGAGGCTTTCATTAGGGGATGAACGAAAAGCACCAAGGTATAAACGTAGACCCTGATGATGAAGGGGATCTTGCTTAGAGAGAGTCGCAGGAGAAGCTGCAGAATAGACTTAGTCGCCATAATACAGCTTTTACAAGACTAGGGCAAAATGCAAATGGAGGAGACTCCTGTGATCTGCCCCCCATGAACGAGGCTCAAGAATTTTAAGGAGGTTTAGTCAACCATGGCAAGCTGCTTTCATAGAGGAAATGTGAGGTTTCCATGTCAACGGTCGATCTAACAGAAGGCCAAGAAACTTGACCACATCACATTCCAGGATACATGAGCCATGCAAGTACAATGGAAAATCTTGGACAAGAGGACGTCTAGTGAAAGTAATGAAATGGGTTTTCACACAAGAAAATTTAAATCCATGAGAAGTGGCCCAATGGGAAACATGGTCAATCACATCTTGGAGGGAGGCCGCTTCCAGTTGAATGTCAACACCTGCGTAAGCCATACCGAAGTCATCCACATAAAGTGACGCCCAAGCATGCGAGAAAAAGGGTAGTGCTAAGGACACAACCTTGTGGGACTCCCTCAGCCTGAACGAAGTCCGAGGAAAGTGAAGCACAAACAGACACGAAAATGTCATTCAGATAAAGCAGCAAGGAAGGTTGGCAGATTGCCACAGAGGCCTAAGGAGTGGGCCTGGGCTAAGATGTTATACCTCCAAGTGTCATATGCTTTCTCGAGATCAAAAAAGACTGCCATAAAGGAGTGTTTATTAGCAAAGGCATTTCGCAGATATGTATATAAGTGGAACAAGGGATCCAGAGTAGAACGGCCCTTGTGAAAGCCATATTGGCGAGGAGAAAGACTATCGAGAGTCTCTAAATACCATATCAGGCATCTATTCACTAATTGTTCCATTACCTTGCAGACTGCACGGTTTAGCACAATGGAACGATAGTGAGTTATTGTGCCTCGAAGTGCCTGGCTTGTGAAACGGCATTACAATGGCAGATTTCGGTTGCTGAGGACCTCTCGTGTTCAAACAAGATTGAAAACATGCAAAAGGACTGTAAGGGTTGTAGAATGCAGATGCTGTAGCATACAGATATGAATACTATCAGGCCCAACTCCCGATGACCGGCAAGCGGAAAGTGTGGACTCTGGCTCTGAGAGAGTAAAACGTGCGTTATGAGGTTCCATCCCATTAGAAGAAAAATCCAAGGGCGATTGCCTCCTGGCAGACATAGAAGCAAGAAACGAGGGACAGAAGTGAAGCCCTTGGGAGATGAACGCAAGATCCGATTTCCATGGCAACTTCAAAAGGTTTCGCAATGCACATCCCGCAAAAACCGCACACATTGGGCAAGTCGAAATAATGGTAAAAACGTAGTCTTGTCAGCCATTGCGTTTAGCATCGCGTATTACATGGCAAACGACTTGAGTATACCTGGAGAGAGTTCCGGGGTTCAATGCCCCCGCGGCCAGGTCCGTGACCGAGCCTCGACAGGCCAGACTGCCCTCGCCCGCTTAAAATCCAAAAGATGATTTGAGGTCTGATTATATCGATAACGTTAGCATGCAGCATGTTTCAAGTGCACTGCATGGGCGCACACAGGAGACTACCAAGGCACACATGTCTGAGAATGCCTGTTTGAGGATTGAGGAATAGAACGCGATGCTGCCGTCAAAACTAAGGTTGAAAACTGGTGCACCAGCTCATCAGTAGAGGACGAAGAAGGGTCCCCACAAAAAGTGGTAAGGCGAGAGTGTAAGTCCCAGTTCGCTTGTCCAAATTGCCAGTGGGGGTTACGAGGAGGTCCGGAATATGTAATACAAGAAAGAAGAATAGAAAAGTGATTTCTGTCATGCATATCTGGGAGAACAGACCAAGAATAATCAAATGCAACTGACAAGGAGCAACTAGATAGAACAGTGCAAGAGAGAGAGACTGAGTGCGAGAATCAAAATGGGTGGGAGCACATGTATTTAAAACATGAAGAGGATGAGAAGTGAGAAGTCTCTCCAACTGATCACCACGAGATAGTGATGAGCACTAAAATCACCTAACATCCGAGATATATAATGCTTTGAAAAAAGATACGGGCTGCAGTGTAATGCAGTGGAGATCGAACAAAGACCTGTTGAAATGATATACCAACCCTCACAAGAACAACACACTCATCAAAAGTTTCATCTGAAAGGGGATCAGAAGAAATCAACAGAACATAGCCTGAAATGGGATGAATAACTGCTGATCGAAATTCAAGCTCTTGTAATCTGACACACACTGGGGAAAACTGGGAGAGCAACACTTGAAGCTCTCAACGATTACCCCTGAGGCCACGAATATTCCACTGTAAATAAGTCATATACAAAAACAGGTATTCCAGCAATGAGAGGCGATAAAAACCTATGGGCTAGGATGGTCAGTGAAATCAAAGTGTGGAGGCAATGGAAAGCAAGTAAGCAGGGAAGAATTGGAATGCGAAGAAAAAGAAGGGGCATGGGGGGCACACTGGTGTCCATTGAGGGTTTCGTCTCTGCAATATAATCAGAGATAGGTCCAAGTGTTTTAGTGGACAAGGAAGATAGGCAAGGGAGAGCAAACAGAGACTGGTGGGAGAATGGAGGGAACCAAAGAGGTCCGAGAGGGGAGGGGAGTACGAAACTGGGGAAATACACTGGCGGGGAGAGAAGAAGAAATCTGTGGGGAAATAGGAGAGGAAGGAGTCTGAAAGGGGGCTGGAGAAGAAGCAGCCTTGGAGGGAACAGGAGAAGAGGGGACTACATGAGGTGGGGGGGGGGTGAGCCTAAACCTTCATGCGAGAGCTAGAAGGGAGGTGAGAACAAGGCTCCAAGGCCGAAAAGGAGAGCTGTTGGGGACTTGTAAGCACTGGAGGAATGCAAAGAGACTTGGGCTTAGGGGACGGGTTGAACTTCACAGGTGAGAAGCGCGAATAAGGTGCAGGCGTGTGAGGTCTCAGACTTAAAAACTAGTGGGTGAGAAGATGGAGTAGAGGTAGTAACAGATAAGGTGAGGGTTTTAGAGGACAAAACCGAAAATGAATTAGAGATAGGGGGAAACCCAGAAGACACGGCACCGGAGAAGCTGGTAGATGGGGAGACTGCCGAGGTTGGAGGTCTCATAGCCACTAGAGAATAAGGAAAAGAAAGAAGATTCCTTTGAAGGCGGAGCTGAGAGACAGCCATAGCATAAGGCCCTCGCTCTCCTTAAGACAACGGGTTTGACGTTCATTAAGACAGACTTGACCGGCGCAAAAGAGAGGAGTGAGCTTCGTTGCAGTTAAGAAAAGTGGGGGGAAGACTGCAAAATGCATGATCCGCGGAACCACAGACTGGGCACCACGCTACAGACCTGCAGTATTTAGCTGATTTTCCAAAGCGCCAACAATCTGGACACTGTTGTGACATAGGGACTACTTTACGAACAATTAGGCGATGTCCTGCGATATAAACGGAGGACTGGAGCTCACGGCAATCAAAAGTTAAATGGGCGACGTTACTGGGAAAGCACCTCAGCTAGAGGGTGGGAAGGACATATGTATCCACTTTGAGAATCAGAAGGCCCTGGAGGGCTAATTGATCTAAAATATAGCTACTGCAAGACAGAAAATCGCACTACAATGGTATGCGGTAAGACCGAAGTATCACTGCAATAATTAATAGTATTGTACTTGTGCACTGTAATAGAAACGTTATCAATATAAGAAAGAAGGGAAAGATCATGAACTTGGCCTGCATTCTGAACCTGCAAAGGAAGCAGATGTTGTGTAGGTCGTCATGTCTGAGGGCAATGTGTGGTGTGAATATAATGCAGAGAATTCGCAGTTTGGAAATTAGGAGAAGGTGTGGGATTACGAAAATTATTATCCAGAGGGCTGAGGAGGGGTTACTTAGGTGGTTTGGACATATAGAGAGACTGGAACAAAACAGAATGACTTCGAGAGAGTATAAATCTGTAGTGGAGGGAAGGTGGGGTAGGGGTCGGGCTAGGAAGGGTTGGAGGGAGGGGGTAAAGGAGGTTTTGTGTGCAAAGGGTTTGGACTTCAAGCAAGCTTGCGTGAGTGTATTTGATAGGAGTGAATGGAGACAAATGGTTTTTAATACTTGACGTGCTGTTGGAGTGTGAGCAAAGTAACATTTATGAAAAAATTCAGGGAAACCGGCAGGCCGGACTTGAGTTCTGGAGATGGGAAGCACAGTGTCTGCACTCTGAAGGAGGGGTGTTAATGTTGCAGTTTTATAACTGTAGTGTAAAGCACGCCTCTGGCAAGACAGTGATGGAGTGAATGATGAAAGTTTTTCTTTTTCGGGCCACCCTGCCTTGGTGGGAATCGGTCGATGTGTTAAAAAAAAAATTATCAGGTGAACGTTATTCCCAACATTTGCGAAGGTAGTCAGAAATTACAGCAAAATAGTTTGTGAATGGAATGCCTCTATATGAAACTGGTAGGGCGTGTACTGCTGACATCGTAGCAGTGTCCGCCTGTTCACTGCCCTGTACGTCAACATGACCGGGGACCCGTCAGAATACAGTATCTTTGTTTTTGCTAGATATTCAGCGTAACCAAAACTGTGTATGAAGGACCAGGTAATGAGGTGAATAATTTTTTTATATAGTTTTGCAAAGCGCTAAGGGAGTCGGAGACTACCACAAATGGCGACACAGGCATAGATGCAATACAATTCAACTGTAAAAATGCTGCCCGAGTCTAATAAATGCCCTCACACTACCCTGGAGACACTGTTGCTGTAAAACCCGACACTGTCAGAAGATTTAGAACCATTATTGTACACTGCGACGGCATGAAATGAGACAGTGTGATTAAGAGTGAGAAGGATGCTAAATGAACATATAAAGGGGGCAACTGAAGAGAAGACAAAAGTGAATGTAGACGAAGAGAAAAGGGATGGAGTAAACTGGGGCAACGAACAATGAACCTCTGCTAACATCCGTTATTATCCTATGTATGGAAGGTCGCGAGAGTGAATAAAATAGCGGAGGAAATGAGCATCACGGCGATCAACAGGTGTAGAGCGAAAAGCATCGAGGCGTAATCCCTGGTGATGGATGGGACCAATGTTCGATAGGGTTGCAGGAGAGGCCACTGAATATATGTGGTCGCCATAATCTAGTTTCGATAAAATTAGGGCTGAGTGCAGTTTTTGGAGAGCTGACAATCAACCCCCCATGAAAGATGAGTGAGGGTTTTAAGGAGGTTTAGCCAGTTATGACAAGTTACCATCAGGAAGGTAATGTGAGGTTTCCAGGATAACCCACGGTCAAACAGAAGGCCGAGAAACCTGATAGTATCACTTTCAAAAATATGTGAGCCATGCAGGTAAAATGGATTATCAGGGACGATAGAACGTCTAGTGAAAGTAATTTGGTGTTTTAGTACTAGAAAATTTAAACCAATGAGTAGTGGCCCAATTGGAAACACGGTTGACAGCATTCTGGAGAGAAACTACAATGAGGCGGCAGTAAGCGGCTGCACAAGCTAAAGGAAAGTCATCAACACAGAGTGATGACCAAATACTAGATGGAAGAACAGACGTCAGATTATTTATAGAAAGGAGAAAAACTGTGGTGCTAAGGACACATCCCTGGGGGACACCTTCAGCTTGGACAGTGTCTCTCAGATAAGAAGTTCGTACGGAAAAATGGTAGACTGCCTCGGAGGCCTAAGGAGTAAACTTGGGCTAAGATGTTTTATCTCCAAGATATGTCATATGCCTTCTCAAAATAAAAAAGAGATGGCGATTACTGAGTGGTTATTGGCAAAGGCATTACGAACATACGTATCTAAACGGAGTAAGGGGTCAATAGTAGAGTGGCACTTAAGAAAGCCTTATTGACTAGCAGAGACCATTGTCTCTAAATACCACATCAAACGTCTATTTACCAGACGTTCCATCACCTTGCAAACTGCATTGGTAACTGCAATGGGAAGATAGCGGGAGGCATTATGTCCCTAGGTACCTGGTTTACGAAAAGATAGAATAATGGCAGATTTCCACAGCTCGGGAAGAACTTGCGACCAAATAATATTAAACTGACTTAAAGGACAGCAAGGGCTGACGGATGTATATGCTGGAGCATACGAATAGGAATGCCATCAGGCCCAGCTGCCGATGATCGGCAAGCGGAGAGTGTTGACTAGTTCCATAAGTGTAAAAATCATATTACAAGACTCTTCTCTGCTAGAAGAAACGTCTAAGGGCTCTGACTCTGACAGACTTGGAGGGGCACAATGGAACCCCTGAGAAATACGGACAAGATGATTACCAGTTTCGGTGTCAACTTCGAGCGAGTTAGATATACGTAATGACACCAGTAACTCGACGAACGGGAGCCGGGTCTGGAGAGTATTTACCATTCAGTTTCTGTACTTTTTTCCATACTGCACTCATAGAGGATGCCGAAGTGACGGTTGAAACATAATCCCGCCAACAAATGCGTTTAACTTCACGGATTATTCGGTGGGCGACCGCTCTCGTCCACTTAAAAGTCAAGGACTCGTTCTGTGGTCCTATTGTAACGATATCTGCCCAAGGCATGAATGAAACATACCACACGAACACAAGCAGGAGACAATCAAGGAATGCATTTCTGAGAATGCTTGCCTGAGGTTTGGGTATAAAATATGAAGCCACGGTTAAAACAGAGGTCGAGAATAGGTGTAATAGCTCATCAACAGAGGACGAAGAGGAGTATTCACTAAAAGCAGTTTGATACTAGTATAAGTCCCAATTCGCTTGGTCAAATTGGAGCGTGGGCTTTCAGGTGGAGAAAACGAATGGGAAGTAATGAAGATTGGAAAATGATCACTGTCATGTAAGTCTGGGAGTACGGACCAGTTAAAGTCTAGTGCAGTTGATGAAAGATAAATTGAGAGATCGATGCTAGAGAGAGAGATTGAGAGATTGGGACCACACGTATTTCAAACACGGAGGGGAAGAGAGGTAAGAAGAGCCTCTAACTGAATGCCGCGAGTCACAGTGAGAACATAACTCCCAGAGGAAATAGTGAGCATTAAAATCGCCTAATAACAGAAGTGGTGGTGGTAATGAAGAAACCAGAAATACAACATCTGGGATAGATAATGCCCGAGAAGGAGATACAAATAACAGATGGTATAACACTTATTCAAGCAGATGTGTGCTGTTTGAATACTGGGAGAGCAATACCTGAAGCTCACACCGATTACCTCTTAGGCCTCCGATATTCCACTGTAAATTATCCATGATTTGAGAAGAGAAAGATATAGGAAATATGAAGCAATAGGTATCCATGGACTAGAAGGGTTAGTAAAAACCGTATGTGGAGGCAGCGGATAACGAGGAAGCAGCGAAGGATTCGAATGCTGCGAAGAAAAGAGTTGTGCAGATGGAGCAGAAGAGTGAAAAGTAGTGACGGGAGGTGGATCAGTGTCCATCAGTGGTTTAGTCTCCTCAGTATATTCGTAGATAGCTTCAAGTGTTTCAGAGGTCAAGGACGTTGTACGTTGGACGGCATCGGAGATAGGAGGGGGTGAGTGTGTGTAAAGATCGGGACGGCGAGTGAAGTTACCAAAGTAGTGGGGACAAAAGGTTAGAATTAACTTAAGAAGAAACTTAGGAGGGGACAGGAGGAAAAACCTGGGAGGGGCCAAAAGGGAAAGAAACTTGGAAGGTACTGTACGAGGGGAAGGATGAACTGCCACTCTCGTAACAGAGGTAGTAAGAGGTAGAGAGCCAGATACAGAGACTGGAAAGGAAAAATGTCTGGGTAGGATAAGTGAAGGAGAGGTGAAAGGAGATTTACGCTTTGTGGATTGTTTGGACTTTGGAGAAGTAGAGGGGCGAAGGGGAGGAGCTGTTGTGTGAGGTCTTATAAACAAAGAAACTTTCGAGCGAGAAGATGAAGATTTCAGAACAGGATGAGGTTATGAGATAGAGACCTCAGAGTCTAGGACTTTAGAAGACTTAGAATCAGAGGAGACTGTGGAAGGAGTGACCACGGGAAAGACTGCAGGAGTTGGGACCCCAGAAGTAGGGTCCCTCTTAGTAATTCGAGAATAAGAAATACGGGGAGATCTCACCTGGAGGTGTAGATGAGAGACTGCCATGGCGTAAGTAAAGTCTTCTGTCTCTTTGATGAGGTAACGGATTTCTCGTTCATTTAAGTAAACTTGGCAACGACGAGAATAAGATGGATGAGCTTCATTACAATTAAGGTAGGCAGACTACAAGATGTACTGGTATGGTCGTCAGCACCAAAGACTACACATTCCGCCATGGACCTGCAATATTTCGCTGGATGGCCAAACCACCAGCAATTTCTACACTGTTGTGGTGTAGAGATTAATTTTCGGACTTGTAGACAGTATCCCACGAAATAACTCGAGGATGGAAGCTCACGACAGTCAAAAGTTAAGCGAGCTACACTGCAGGGGTAGCATCTCCGTCCGTGGGCAGGTTGTCCATGTGTGTCTACCTTGAGAACTGGGAGGTCTTAGAGCTCAAGCTATTCTAGAATGTCGTCACCACATGGAAATTACATTGAACAATGATATGATGTTGAATTACAGTACGACTACAAAAATTGAGAGAATGGTGCTTTTGAATTGCTACAGGAATAACATCTATGGTGGTAAGGAGAGAAAGATCGTGAGCTTAACATTTTGTACCATGACGATGCATGAACCGCTCTTGAGAGCATGAAACGGAATATTTCGACCAACATGGTGCAGGAGCGCCTTGATGATACTGTGATCAGAAAGTCTGAGGAAGATGTTGGATGTAGAGTAAAAGCAGTCCATTGTGTCCTATGATGCATAGCATGTAAAGGGAGCGATTGTCGTATTGGTCTTTTCTGTGAAGGGAGATATTTGAAGAAGTGCCAGCAGAGAAAGGTCATGGTAGTTTAGATGCAGAACCGGAGGCGGTCCGCTTTGAGGTTGGTGGATGATCTGAAAACCGTCGCGCCGTATGGAGAGAAGCCGGGAGCATGGCCAATGGTCGTATATGTCAAAGGAGTCAGGCCGAACCCCAGTATCAGGAGCTTGCGACATGTCACCCGCAGAAGATACAGGGTCATTAGAAATGTCGGAAGTATGGTCCGGTAACAAAACAAGGTGGTAAGAGGGTGCTGCTGCAGAATGGTGTCCAGGAGGCGCAGTTTTATGGATCTGGGACTCCATGTTTAGGTCTCTCTTTTCTTTACTTTTTCTTAGAAAAAAGTAAAAAAGAAAAAAAAATTGTGAGGGGAACGTGGTAGGGTAGCTCTTAGGGGGAAAGAACTTTAAAGTCCTCCCTCTTGTGCTCAAGAGCACCTCAGCGCAGCCGATAGTGCAGATGCGGCATTCAACTCGTGCCATACCCTACCTTTCATGCCGGTAACCTCACATCTACTGAGCCACCTCGGCGGACTAAACAGAGGAAGGTTGGAAACCCGTACAAAGCATTCCTCCTTCGGCCACCACCTCCTGGAATTCGACAGGCAGCCTCCAGAGATACACCCATCACCTGAAAGACACCAGAAGCCTCCCTCGGTAGATCGGAGAGGGATCGGGATCTCCAGATGATCCGGGTTCCACGGCAAACTACACTGCCACCGAGGACCTCAACGGAATGGGAGCAGGAAAAGGGCTCCGGGGTCCATCCCGGACGATGAAACTCAGTAGGTGGAACCAGAAACCAAGAATCGACCTTGGCAAACAAGGCAGCGAGCCGAGCTTGTGAAGAAATAATTAGACATCCAAGCTTCAGGGAAGATCCAAGGGTATTCCTTATAGGAAAAATATATAGAAAAACAAACTGTAAAACTCAAAATCTTAAGCAACATGGGATAAAGTGAAGATGTCGAAAAACAATTAAAATAAATAATTACAAGATATAATGAATAAAATCTCAGACATGAACTCTAATCCTAACCGAGGTAAATAATGAAAAATAAATGAAAATAAACTTAAGTTTGACCAAGAGGTAAATAATGAACATACAAAGCATCAGATGGCGATACACAAATGAACCTCTAGCTGAGTATGGGAGTTGAAATCGAAGCTGGAGTGATGCAGAAGATTGAAGCTGCTGAGACTCAGTGTAGACACGCTGGACACTTCTGACTGAGGCATCTTTACGCTCAGTACCTGAATAAGATTCAGCCTGAGTGGAAAGTGAGCTAGGTCCGTAGTTATGTGCAGAAGTTAGTGATGGATGATCAGTTTTTATTCACTCAGCCAGTAGTCTATCTAAAGTAACAGCAACAGCGAGATGACTCGCAGAGGATAAGCTGGCTCACACAACAAGACAGGTGAAGCAGTAGGTGCCGAGTAGAAAATTCACAACCACACTTGTAGCCAGGTAGCTGTGTCCTCTTCAGCTTTGTACAAGTGACCCCGAACTGTATCTTATGTGCTAAAGAGAAGAACGAAAAGCAGTTACGATTAAGACGGTAAATTCTCACATAGTAGAGCGAATGTCATTCAAAGGAATAAGTGTGAAATCAAAGCAATGCTTAATATCACATTATTAAACAGTGGTCAGGCAAACATTAAAACAGAAAACAACTTAAAAAAAGAGAGATCCAGCTCCCAAATAAATAGAAATAGCAAAAAAAAAAAAGGGAACTGAACAGATGCGCGACCCATCACAACACACCGGCTCACACGTCACCAACGTAATAGGCGACAGGCAGCGCTGATGTAACATCCCTCTAAAAAATAACAATCGTAATCCACATGCAAACGACCTACACCGCAGTCATTCACACATTCACGAAAAAAATTAATGTACCAGCAAACTTCTCTACCTCACACATTTCTACGAGGTAACTGACTCACGGGTGGGGCTCGAACTCAAGGTAAGTGGGTCGTAAAACTCCAGGCCAGTGCGTAAGCCACTGGGCCAGCTGGCTACAGTAAGACTCATCCAACTAGGTATATTTATACAACATAGGTTCCATTAAATAAACTTGATTTAAAACATTTTAAAAGAAAAAAAAATACATAAAAAAGGTATAAATTATATTTGCATGTTGATTACCTGAAAAAAGTCTGTTTAAGATTCACTTTAGAGAGTTGCTTGGCTTTCACGTGTTTCAGAATAGCTTGTGTTGTTTTGTGTTTAACGAAGCTTTATCGCTGTAATAAACATCGTTAAACACAGAGTAACGGCGGGAGGTAAAACTGGCTTGAAGATTTTGCTTCTGGGAAGAGAATGAGGATGGTGTGGTGTGATGTGGAGTGGTGTGGTGTGGCGTGACGGTGTGGCGTGATGTTATGGTGTGGTGTGATATAGTGTGATTATGTGGTGTGATGTAGTATGGTGTGGTATGGTGTGGTGTAGTGTGATGGTGTGGAGTTATGGTGTAGTGTAATGGTGTGGTGTGATGGTGTAGTGTTGTGTAATAGTGTTGTGTGAGGTTGGTGTGGTGTGATGGGTGTTGTGGTATGAGGGGTGCTGTGGTGTGAAGGTGGTGCGGTGTGAAGGTGGTGCGGTGTGAAGGTGGTGCGGTGTGAAGGTGGTGCGGTGTGAAGGTGGTGCGGTGTGAAGGTGGTGCGGTGTGAAGGTGGTGCGGTGTGAAGGTGGTGCGGTGTGAAGGTGGTGCGGTGTGAAGGTGGTGCGGTGTGAAGGTGGTGCGGTGTGAAGGTGGTGCGGTGTGAAGGTGGTGCGGTGTGAAGGTGGTGCGGTGTGAAGGTGGTGCGGTGTGAAGGTGGTGCGGTGTGAGGATGGTGTAGTGTGATAGTGTGGTGTGAGGATGGTGTGGTGTGAGGGTGGTGTGGTGTGAGGTGGTGTGGTGTGAGGATGGTGTGGTGTGAGGATGGTGTGGTGTGAGGATGGTGTGGTGTGAGGATGGTGTGGTGTGAGGATGGTGTGGTGTGAGGATGGTGTGGTGTGAGGATGGTGTAGTGTGATAGTTGGTTTAGAAAGACACGTAAGCAAACACTATGACATATTTATTAGAAAACGTTTCGGTCCTGGGACCTTGATCACTTCTAACATACAGATGTGTATGTATGTATAATGTTCGCCAAGACCATAGTCCTGGCACGGGTCCCAATCTTGCGATGACCCGTCTCTGGCTCCCGATGGAGAAAGGTTTCCACAATGATGCGAGGCATGCCGCTCAAGCGCCCCTCTGGTCAGTTCAACTGGTGCATCTCATAAGCGACACCATATGTAACTATGGACACTAGCGAGGAGGAGGATATATCATTATCACAGGTAACAGCTTGTCTGGTTCGTTGACCCCATGGTACACTAGTGTGGCCGCAGTCATCTCTGGGTCCTCTTCGGGAGGGAATATCACCCCTAGTTGCCTGCGGAGTGTCTCAGTAGCTTCGCACTCTAGAAGATAGTGTGTTAGGGGCCGCTGGACAACGTGCTGACAGTACTGGCACATCTCCTCCTCAGCCTTGTCTACCATCATCTTGGCTGTGGGAAAGCCCAAACGAAGCCGATGGATGGCGGTACACTGCGCTCTGGACCAGCTTCTATCATATGGAGGGGGTTCTCCCTGAGTCGCTGCTCGGTACCACTGTTGAGATGGGGGTATCACCTAAGACCTCCCCCATAAATTTCGTGGCTCTGGCAGCCACCAGTTTGGTCTGTCGTAGGCTGATTGGGACAGTAATCCCAACATGTGGATAGTCTGTTGCTGCCTTGGCTGCATCATCTGCCGCCTCATTTCCCCGGATGCCAGCATGGCTGGGGATCCAGTTCAATGTCGATCTGTTACCCTGAACTTCTAAGGCTGTCATTATGCTCAGGATCGATGTGATGAGGTGAACATTGTCTTGTGTGGTTGAGGATGGGAGAGGGCATTGATTGCAGAGGTGGAATCAACATGTATGACAGGTCGGAGTCGATGTCGTAGGGCATGTGACAATGCCTGCTGAATCGCCACCAGCTCAGCTTGAAGGATCGTGCAGTGGTCAGGGAGTCGCCAGCCTTGTGTGTGACCATTGTGGTACAGTCCAGCTGCTGCTCTCTTCCTGTCAGGGTCGACAGAACCATCTGTGAATCTAACATACAGAGGTAGAAAGACATTATATATATAGGCGGAGAGTGAGGTGTGACGCACGTGACCTGAGGAATGTCATAAGAATATAAGAACATAAGAATGGAGGAACACTGTCGAAGGCCTACTGGCCCATGCGAGGCAGGTCCTTATCAAAACAACCTCTGCCTATGATGAGGACGGGTAGACGTTGAAATCATGTGACTCCTGTGTTGTTGGGTTGGTGCTGCTTAAGTATCATGTATGCCAATGTTTTTGAAATTTTGTAGTTTCCAGTGTTGCGTTCTATAGTGTCGGTGACGGCGATTAGTGAGGCTTCTAGGCACCGTCGGCGTCTGAGGTCTGGTTCGGTGAGAACGAGTTGTGCCTCATTCCAGTTCATCAAATGTCCCGTGGAGTCTCTGTGGATGACACATGCTCATTCATGCGGACTGCAAGATCTCTGCCTGTCTCGCCTACATATTTCTTGGGACAGAACCCACAGGGGATAGTGTAGACGCCTGCTGTTGAAGTTAGAGGTGTGGAGCTGCGTTTCGTAGTGAGGTCTTTGATAGATGATGTGTTTATGGTGGAAACGTTGATGTTACTCACAGCAAGTGCCCTGCGAGTATTCGTGGCAACATCACCACATGGGAGTACTATGAACTGCTTAGGGGGCTGTTCCATGGGCGGTTTGTTGAGAATAGCTTGTGCCTTAAGTCTGCAATCTCGGATGAAGAAAGATGGGAACTGAAGACGTGTAAAGGCTTGTGTTATGTAAGTGCATTCTTCTTCTAGAAAACAAGGGCTGGAGATGCGAAGAGCTCTCAAGAAGAAGCCAATGAGGACTCCTCTCTTAGTGCGGGTGTCTTGGTGTGAATAAAAGTGTATAAGATCGTCCTTGTTGGTAGGTTTTCTATACACTTTGAAGAGAAGTTTGTCACTGTCGGGAGATCTGCCACAGTAGAACGTCGAGGAAAGGAAGTTTGCCATCATCTTCGAGTTCAAGTGTAAACTTTATTGATGGTTCAACTGCATTGATCTTTGAGAAGGGCCTGGATATTGAGACGTCTCGGATAGAAAACCAATACATCATCAACGTATCTTAGCCAGGTAACGGTGTTGGGAATGAGGGTGCTGAATTTCTCTGTCTCCAGGTTTTCCATGAAGAGGTTGGCAAGCACAGCACTGAGCGGGCTGCCCATTGCCATCCCAAAGCACTGTTTGTAACAGTTGTCCTGATACTTGAAGAAGTTGAAATTAACACAAAGTTCCACTAGATTGATGAAGTCTAGAAGAGGTAAAGGGAGGTCGTGGTTTTCAGTGAGCCTCTGTCTCAGAATGTTGATTGCAGCGTCAGTAGGAACGTTGGTAAAGAGGGCTGTGACATCGAAGGAAGCCATGGTTTTGTTTTTGACATTCAGGTTGGAAATTCGGGAGAGAAGGTCACCTGAGTGTTTGAGGTGGACTTGACTGATGGTGCCCAGAAGCGCTGAAAGGTATTTGGCAAGGTGGCCGGCTAGTCTGTGTGGTGCACTCCCTATGCCCGAAGTGATAGGCCGTAGTGGGATGCCAGGTTTGTGTGTCTTAGGAAGGCCATACAGACGTGCTGGTTTCGGTTGACCTGGTAAAAGTTTAAGTAGTTTTTTGCCTTGTTCTGATATGTAGGCGAGACAGGCAGAGATCTTGCAGTCCGCTTGAATGAGCATCGAAATGCCTCTAACAGAGACGATGTAAGGTACGCCTGTGTCATCCACAGAGACTCCACGGGACATTTGATGAACTGGAATGAGGCACAACTCGTTCTCACCGAACCAGACCTCAGACGCCGACGGTGCCTAGAAGCCTCACTAATCGCCGTCACCGACACTATAGAACGCAACACTGGAAACTATAAAATTTCAAAAACATTGGCATACATGATACTTAAGCAGCACCAACCCAACAACACAGGAGTCACATGATTTCAACTTCTACCCGTCCTCATCATAGGCAGAGGTTGTTTTGATAAGGACCTGCCTCGCATGGGCCAGTAGGCCTTCGACAGTGTTCCTCCATTCTTATGTTCTTATATTCTTATGACATTCCTCAGGTCACGTGCGTCACACCTCACTCTCCGCCTATATATATAATGTCTTTCTACCTCTGTATGTTAGAAGTGATCAAGGTCCCAGGACCGAAACGTTTTCTAATAAATATGTCATAGTGTTTGCTTACGTGTCTTTCTAAACCAACTTGTCGGTATTTATTACCACGGTTTATACCAGTGTGATAGTGTGGTGTGAGAATGGTGTGGTGTGAGGGTGGTGTAGTGTGAGAGTGGTGTGGTGTGAGGGTGGTGTGGTGTGAGGGTGGTGTGGTGTGAGGGTGGTGGTGTGTGAGGGTGGTGTTAGGGTGGTGTGGTGTGAGGGTGGTGAGGTGTGGTGTGAGGGTGGTGCGGTGTAAGGATAGTGTGGTGTGAGGGTGGTGTGGTGTAAGGATTGTATGGCGTGAGAAAGGTGTGATGTGAGGGTGGTGTGGTGTGAGGATGGTGTGGTGTGAAGATGGTGTGTGAGGATGGTGTGGTGTGAAGATGGTGTGTGAGGATGGTGTGGTGTGAGGGTGGTGTGGTGTGAGGATGGTGTGGTGTGAGGGTGGTGTGGTTGTGAGGATGGTGTGGTGTGAGGATGGTGTGGTGTGAGGGTGGTGTGGTGTGAGGGTGGTGTGGTCTGAGGGTGGTGTGGTGTGAGGGTGGTGTGGTGTGAGAATGGTGTGTGAGGGTGGTGTGGTGTCAGGATAATGTGGTGTGAGGGTGGTGTGGTATGAAGGTGGTGTGGTGTGAAGGTGGTGTGGTGTGTGGGGGTGGTATGTTGTGAGGGTGGTGTGGTGTGAAGGTGGTGTGGTGTGAGGGTGGTGTGGTGAGAGGGTGGTGTGGTGTGAAGGTGGTGTATGAGGGTGTTGTGTGTGAGGAGGTGTGGTGGTGAGGTGGGTGGTGTGAGGGTGGTGTGGTGTGAGGGTGGTGTGAGGATTGTATGGTGTGAGGAAGGTGTGATGTGAGGAAGGTGTGAGGATGGTGTGGTGTGAGGAGTGGTGTGGGTGGTGGTGTGAGGATGGTGTGGTGTGAGGATGGTGTGGTGTGAGGATGGTGTGGTGTGAGGGTGATGTGGGAGGGTGGTGTGGTGTCAGGATAATGTGGTGTGAAGGTGGTGTGGAGTGTGAAGGTGGTGTGGAGTGTGAAGGTGGTGTGGTGTTTGAGGGTGGTGTGGTGTGTGAAGGTGGTGTGGTGTGAGGGTGGTGTGGTGTAAGGGTGGTGTGGTGTAAGGGTGGTATGTTGTGAGGGTGGTGTGGTGTGAAGGTGGTGTGGTGAGAGGATGGTGTGGTGAAAGGATGGTGTGGTGAAAGGATGGTTGTGGTGAGAGGATGGTGTGGTGAGAGGATGGTGTGGCGAGAGGATGGTGTGGTGAGAGGATTGTGTGGTGTGAGGATGGTGTGGTGAGAGGATTGTGTGGTGTGAGGATGGTGTATGAGGGTGGTGTGTGAGGATAGTGTGGCGTGAGGTGGTGTGCTGTGAGATGGTGTGGTGGTGGGTGTGGTGTGAGGGTGTGTGGTGTGAGGATAGTGTGGTGTGAGGATAGTGTGGTGTGAGGAGGGTGTGGTGTGAGGGTGGAGTAGTGTGAATGTGGTGTGGTGTGAGGGTGGTGTGGTGTGAATGTGGTGTGGTGTGAGGGTGGTGTGGTGTGAGGGTGATGTGTGAGGGTGATGTGGTGTGAGGGGTGTGGTGTGTGAGGGGGTGTGGTGTGAGGGTGGTGTGGTGTGAGGTGGTGTGGTGTGAAGGTGGTGTGGTGTGAAGGTGGTGTGGTGTGAGGTGGTGTGGTGTGAGGGTGGTGTGTTGTGAGGGTGGTGTGTGGTGTGAAGTGGTGGTGTGAAGGTGGAGTGGTGTGAAGGTGGCGTGGTGTGAAGGTGGCGTGGTGTGAAGGTGGCGTGGTGTGAAGGTGTGGCGTGGTGTGAAGGGTGGTGTGGTGTGAGGTGGCGTGGTGTGAAGGTGGTGTGGTTGTGAAGGTGGTGTGGTGCGAGGGTGGTGTGAAGGGTGGTGTGGTGTGAGGGTGGTGTGGTGTGAGGGTGGTGTGGTGTGAGGGTGGTGTGGTGTGAGGGTGGTGTGGTGTGGGTGTGTTGAGGGTGATGTGGTGTGAGGGTGGTGTGGTGTGAGGGTGGTGTGGTGTGGTATGAGGGTGGTGTGGTGTGAGGGTGGTGTGGTGTAAGAGTGGTGTGGTGTGAGGGTGGTGTGGTGCGAGGGTGGTGTGGTGCGAGGGTGGTGTGGTGTGAGGGTGGTGTGGTGTGAGGGTGGTTGGGTGTTGTGAGGGTTGGGTGTGTGTGGGTGTGGTGTGGTGGATGGTGTGTTGGTGTGATGGTGTGAGGGTGGTGTGGTGTGAGGGTGGTGTGGTGTGAGGGTGGTGTGGTGTGAGGGTGGTGTGGTGTGAGGGTGGTGTGTGAGGGTGGTGTGTGTGTGAGGGTGGTGTGGTGTGGGGTGGTGGTGTGAGGGTGGTGTGGTGTGATGTGGGTGGTGTGGTTTTGAGGGTGGTGTGGTGTGAGGGTGGTGTGGTGTGGGGTGGGGGTGTGAGGGTGGTGTGGTGTGAGGGTGGTGTGGTGTGTGAGGGTGGGTGTGGTGTGAGGTGGTGGTGTGAGGGTGGTGTGGTGTGAGGGTGGTGTGGTGTGAGGGTGGTGTGGTGTGATGGTGGTGGGGAGGGTGGTGTGGTGTGAGGGTGGTGTGGTGTGTGAGGGTGGTGTGGTGTGGAGGGTGGTGTGGTGTGAGGGTGGTGTGGTGTGAGGGTGGTGTGGTGTGAGGGTGGTGTGGTGTGAGGGTGGTGTGGTGTGAGGGTGGTGTGGTGTGAGGGTGGTGTGTGGTGTGAGGGTGGTGTGGGGGTGGGGTGGTGTGGTGTGAGGGGGGTGTGGTGTGAGGGGTGGTGTGGTGTGTGAGGGTGGTGTGGGTGAGGGTGGGTGGTGTGAGGGTGGTGTGGTGTGAGGGTGGTGTGGTGTGACGTGTTCAGAAACATATCCATATCATCCTCTTGTGCAGTCCATCACTTCCTGTAATATTATCACTTTCATACCTCTGAATATACACTGAAAAACCAGACTGCTAAGGAAAGAAGTCAGAGTGAAGGCGATAATAATCTGGCAACTAAGAAAGCTACCCATTTCTAGCCCATGTAGAGTAGTTTGATGAGCCAGAATCTTAAGGTATAACGATGTATTATCTTTACTGCTTAACTGAACAGTGAAGTTATCTCTCAAAACATTTGCTACAAGTTTAACAGTGAAGAGATCATAACACTTCCTACCAGCTATAGTGTTAAGTGTCACTTTTCCACATCATCCAACCATAGTCTATGTTTCCATTTTACTTCACATTTATATACTTGTTTTAAAGTATGCTACGTTTTTATTTATGCCACTGTAGATTGTTACTGTTGCTTGCTGGAACCTTTTACATTTTGCTCCTGGCATACAGAAGTTAGAAATGTTTACCCTTCAAAGAATTTAACTTTCTTGTACCTACAGTGATAATAAGTTTAGAATAAATAGTGTTTACTTTTATGGATGATTTCAGTATTTTTGTAGGTAAAAATTGTAGAATTTTATACATTATCTGTGATGATTTTGTTGGAAAATTTTCCCATCATTTATTGGGAATGTGTGAAATCGACCTGACAACACTGCTGAGACCATATTGTACCCGATTTCGAATTCCTTCTTGAAATGATTATTGAGGAAAGAACGTCAGGTGAGGGACGCGAGAAACCAGATTTCAAAAGAGAGGACTTTTAAGGGATGAGAGAATTCCTGAATGAACTGCAGTAGGAAAAAAGTGACTGGAAGGAAATTCAATATTTGGAATAAAGGATTACCTAGCTGAAAAGTACCAGGAGGCAGAGGAGAGTTTCCTATCCAGGAAGAGAAGTGTCAATGGTAAAAGAAGAATGACAAGTGAGAAGAGAGAAATTAGCATAAGAGCCAGAAAGAAATATGCAATAGTGAGGAAGGAGGCTAACAGAAAAGGCACAATAACCCGCACACAGTAGACTGCAACTTATGACGTGGTCATAAGTTTGCCTTCTCGTTTGTTCCTATAAACTGCCTTCACTCTCAACATTATTTTTCGCTAACACTCCACAATCCACTCTCTGTCCCCGCTTTTTTTTTCATTCCACTACTACTATAATACTACTACTGACTTACACACCCGTCGCCTCCCCCCCCCCTTGTATATATTCTGTTTCCTATTTATTTACGTTTCTCTGTGACTATTTAATGGTTGGACAGTAACGTCGTACATTTCAGTCTCCTACGTGTGGGTTGTTTGTTTATAACCACGAAAAAGCTAAGTTTGAACCAAAACTGCAACACAACCGAATCTTCTGTTTTTATTATTTTTTTTATTTAGAGCATATCTTGTACAGACATTATATATATATATATATATATATATATATATATATATATATATATATATATATATATATATATATATATATATAGTATAACACTGTTGAGAACAATAAGTACACAACCGCATCAGAAGAAATAGAATTCACAAGAAACACCAAGTCTACAAGGTGTTGCTAAAAAGACAGAGGTGTTCCTAAGTTGACACATGGGAAGCACCAGAGAACCAAAGGAAAAAGGTACACCCACAGATATTGGATGGATGACTCGTATAATCTTGGTCTGTAAGAAGGTACTTGATGTACATCACAGATGACTGGGGCAAAAACTTGAGGTACAAGCAGGAATTACGAGTACTGTGTGCTGGCTGAGTTATAGTCGGAAGAGAGAAGTCAGAATGGAAAGTAACAAGCGGGATTCTGCAGGATCGGTATTAGGACCAGTGCTGTTTCTGATTTATGTAAATGACTGATATATCTGGAGTGATCAAATCAGTGGTTACATGAATTCAGCACCAAAAAATGCAATGTTATAAAGATTGGAGAATGGGGAAGAAAATCGAACACCGAGTACAGATTTGGATGAGAGGATGTTGACCTCACTCGAAGAAAAAAAGGGATCAGCATAGTACCAACCCTACCGCTGGAGGCACACACAAAGTGAATAACCTCTGTAGCCAATGTTCGTTTGGCACCAAATAGTTATTCATGACCCTTTATACAATATATATAAAGCATATATGTTTAGTTTGCAGCAACAGCATAGAATCCACACCTGATAGTGTGTTACGAGATTGGAAAAAGTGCCGAGGTATGCAGCAAGGCTAATTCCAGAACAAAATGGCATGAACTAAAATTACTGAATCTGACGGCGTCATAGGGCAGAAATCCCAGAGGAAACATAATAACAACATACAAAATGCTTAGATGAATTTGCAGGATAGACAAGGATTGATCTTTTGAGAGACGAGAAACAGGTACACTGGGGCGCAAGTGTACTATGAAAACTGAAGAGAGTTATAGGAAATATTTTTTTCAGATTCAGAATGGCGAGGAAGTGGAGAGACCTGGGGGAAGAAATGGTAGTGTAGACTCCTAAGATACCATTATTATATATGCTTCGGTCCTGGGATCATTGTTACTCCAAATAAAATGGTTCCAGGACGAAAATGTGTTTTACGTGCGTTTGTGTCCATTTTTCTGAGTTGTCGTATCTTTGTACGTTCTGTCTCCATAGTTTGAAAAGCAGGTATGACAGTGTCAAGGACGCAAAGAGGACGTGACCCCTGGCAAGAGGAGCGGCAGGTACAGGAGCTAAGATGTAACTCCTACCGTCGCAAATAAGTAAATGTTGGACAGTACGTCTACACACACACACACACACACACACACACACACACACACACACACACACACACACGTAGCTAACATACACACAAAAAACACACCCACAGGCCAAGTGTTTATGGACAAGTGCCAATGACAAATAGTAACTAATACCCCTACATCCCGCCACATCCACACAAACACACATAAACACACATAATATATATTTTCTTCTCCGAAGAACTATGATTAGATTTTTAAGACTGCTATCATACTCATAAAATAATTCCATTAGGAAACTTAACCAAGAGAGGATAACAGAGACTACCCATGAAGATGGTGCTCGGTGTTAAATTTATTCTCAAGAAACTGGACGAGGAAGGAGCATCAACCTGGTACACAGAGACGAGGAAGATTCACCACCTGGTATACACGGAAGGGGGTTAGAGCATCAACCTGGTATACACGGAAGGGGGTTAGAGCATCAACCTGGTATACACGGAAGGGGGTTAGAGCATCAACCTGGTATACACGGAAGGGGGTTAGAGCATCAACCTGGTATACACGGAAGGGGGTGGGAGCATCAACCTGGTATACACGGAAGAGGGTGGGAGCATCAACCTGGTATACACGGAAGGGGGTGGGAGCATCAACCTGGTATACACGGAAGCGGGGGAGCATCAACCTAGTATACATGGAAGGGGGGAGCATCAACCTGGTATATACGGAAGGGGGGGAGCATCAACTTGGTATACACGGAAGCGGGGTGGGAGCATCAACCTGGTATACACGGAAGGGGGAAAGCATCAACCTGGTATACACGGAAGGGGGAAGCATCAACCTGGTATACACGGAAGGGGGGGGAGCATCACCTGGTATACACGGAAAGGGGGGAGCATCAACCTGGTATACACGGAAGGGGGGAGCATCAACCTGGTATACACGGAAGCGGGGGAGCATCAACCTGGTATACACGGAAGGGGGGGAGCATCAACCTGGTATACACGAAAGGGGAGGGAGCATCAACCTGGTATACACGGAAGGGGGGAACATCAACCTGGTATACATGGAAGGGGGGAGCATCAACCTAGTATACATGGAAGGGGGGAAGCATCAACCTGGTATACACGGAAGAGAGGAGAGCATCAACCTGGTATACACGGAAAAGGGGGAGCATCAACCTGGTATACAGGGAAGGGGGGAAGCATCAACCTGGTATACACGGAAGAGGGGAGCATCAACCTGGTATACAGGGAAGGGGGAAGCATCAACCTGGTATACAAGGAAGGGGGGGGAGCATCAACCTGGTATACACGGAAGGGGAGAGCATCAACCTGTTATACAGGGAAGGGGGGAAGCATCAACCTGGTATACAGGGAAGGGGAGGAGCATCAACCTGGTATACAGGGAAGGGGAGGAGCATCAACCTGGTATACACGGAAGGGGGGGAAGCATCAACCTGGTATACAGGGAAGGGGAGGAGCATCAACCTGGTATACAGGGAAGGGGGGGGAGCATGAACCTGGTATACAGGGAAGGGGAGGAGCATCAACCTGTTATACAGGGAAGAGGGGAGAGCATCAACCTGGTATACACGGAAGGGGGGGAAGCATCAACCTGGTATACAGGGAAGGGAGGAGCATCAACCTGGTATACACGGAAGGGGGGGAAGCATCAACCTGGTATACAGGGAAGGGGAGGAGCATCAACCTGGTATACAGGGAAGGGGAGAGCATCAACCTGGTATACAGGGAAGGGGAGAGCATCAACCTGGTATACAGGGAAGGGGGGAGCATCAACCTGGTATACAGGGAAGGGGAGAGCATCAACCTGGTATACAGGGAAGGGGGGGAGCATCAACCTGGTATACAGGGAAGGGGAGGAGCATCAACCTGGTATACAGGGAAGGGGGGGAGCATCAACCTGGTATACAGGGAAGGGGAGGAGCATCAACCTGTTATACAGGGAAGAGGGGAGAGCATCAACCTGGTATACACGGAAGGGGGGGAAGCATCAACCTGGTATACAGGGAAGGGGAGGAGCATCAACCTGGTATACAGGGAAGGGGAGGAGCATCAACCTGGTATACACGGAAGGGGGGGAAGCATCAACCTGGTATACAGGGAAGGGGAGAGCATCAACCTGGTATACAGGGAAGGGGGGAGCATCAACCTGGTATACAGGGAAGGGGAGAGCATCAACCTGGTATACAGGGAAGGGGGGAGCATCAACCTGGTATACAGGGAAGGGGAGAGCATCAACCTGGTATACAGGGAAGGGGGGAGCATCAACCTGTTATACAGGGAAGGGGAGAGCATCAACCTGGTATACAGGAAGGGGGGAGCATCAACCTGGTATACAGGAAGGGGAGAGCATCAACCTGGTATACAGGGAAGGGGAGAGCATCAACCTGGTATACAGGGAAGGGGAGAGCATCAACCTGGTATACAGGGAAGGGGAGAGCATCAACCTGGTATACAGGGAAGGGGAGAGCATCAACCTGGTATACAGGGAAGGGGAGAGCATCAACCTGGTATACAGGGAAGGGGGAGAGCATCAACCTGGTATACAGGGAAGGGGGGAGAGCATCAACCTGGTATACAGGGAAGGGGAGAGCATCAACTGGTATACAGGGAAGGGGAGAGCATCAACCTGGTATACAGGGAAGGGGGGAAGCATCAACCTGGTATACAGGAAAGGGGAGAGCATCAACCTGGTATACAGGGAAGGGGAGAGCATCAACCTGGTATACAGGGAAGGGGAGAGCATCAACCTGGTATACAGGGAAGGGGAGAGCATCAACCTGGTATACAGGGAAGGGGAGAGCATCAACCTGGTATACAGGGAAGGGGGGGAAACATCAACCTGGTATACAGGGAAGGGGAGAGCATCAACCTGGTATACAGGGAAGGGGAGAGCATCAACCTGGTATACAGGGAAGGGGGGGAAGCATCAACCTGGTATACAGGGAAGGGGAGAGCATCAACCTGGTATACAGGGAAGGGGAGAGCATCAACCTGGTATACAGGGAAGGGGAGAGCATCAACCTGGTATACAGGGAAGGGAGAGCATCAACCTGGTATACAGGGAAGGGGGGGAGCATCAACTGGTATACAGGGAAGGGGGAGAGCATCAACCTGGTATACAGGGAAGGGGAGAGCATCAACCTGGTATACAGGGAAGGGGGGAGCATCAACCTGGTATACAGGGAAGGGGGAGAGCATCAACCTGGTATACAGGGAAGGGGGGAGCATCAACCTGGTATACAGGGAAGGGGGGGGAGCATCAACCTGGTATACAGGGAAGGGGGGAAGCATCAACCTGGTATACAGGGAAGGGGGGGAGCATCAACCTGGTATACAGGGAAGAGGAGAGCATCAACCTGGTATACAGGGAAGGGAGGAAGCATCAACCTGGTATACAGGGAAGGGGGGAGCATCAACCTGTTATACAGGGAAGAGGAGAGCATCAACCTGGTATACAGGGAAGGGGGAGCATCAACCTGTTATACAGGGAAGAGGAGAGCATCAACCTGGTATACAGGGAAGGGGGGGGAGCATCAACCTGTTATACAGGGAAGAGGAGAGCATCAACCTGGTATATAGGGAAGGGGAGGAGCATCAACCTGTTATACAGGGAAGAGGAGAGCATCAACCTGGTATACAGGGAAGGGGGGTAAGAAAGGATAACCAGCCAGGTATACACATCTCAGTATTCACTCAGCTACAAGTCTCTCTGAGGTAAGAAATAAAACACTTTATGTCAGGAAAGACCTTAAGTATTTTCCTCTGCAGGAAACTGCACAATAACTAATAATATTTATGTTTATAATTAATAACACAGAACGCCTAATTCTTATGTAATTATGCTGCTGATGCAGTTTTTTTTCAGAGCATAAATTACTGAATAAATTTAGAGATTTTATTTGAAACCTTACTAAGATTTAGATTAATTTTTGTCAAGGAAATTAAAGAGAGTTGTCCGATATCACTTTATATCAGACATGAGTGAAGAGTCAGTAGATGTTACGCAGGGAGAGTAGATGTTACGCACGGAGAGTAGATGTTACGCAGATAGAGTAGATGTTACGCAGGGAGAGTAGATGTTACGCACGGAGAGTAGATGTTACGCACGGAGAGTAGATGTTACGCACGGAGAGTAGATGTTACGCAGATAGAGTAGATGTTACGTACGGAGAGTAGATGTTATGCACGGAGAGTAGATGTTACGCACGGAGAGTGGAAATTACTATCATTTGTTCTACTGATAGTCAGACTTCATTCACTCTGCTGAAAGGAACTCTGGGTTATTAGCTCAGACGAATGAAAGTCTGGATGTATTAATTCTTTGAAATGAAAGTCTGGATCTACTCTACTCTACCTGGAGTGTGTTTCGAGGATCAACGACCCTGACGCCTTGTACATGACCAGGCGTCCCGGCAGGTCTGAACAACCTGCCGGGAGGCCTGCTAGTTGCACGAAGTCCGACACATGGCCCTCTGATTAAGAGCTAAGTTTAGGAGCTTATCACGTTCTCGCTTTGAAGGGAGGTACTGAAAAGTCTTGGTCCCTTCACACTTCGAGTTTTTTTCTTAGTGTACTTTTTACACTCCTGTTTTCCACTGGGGGTAATTTGCACCGTCAGTTGAGCCTCATACTTTCACAGGGAATAATTTGTGTGCCCAGTCCCTCTACAATTTTCCAGGTGTACATTATGCATCATTCTCGCTTTCGTTCCAAGTAATATAGATCGGGAGAGTTCAAACTTTCCCAATAATTTAATTGCTTGACTGAATTCATGTGAGAAATGAATGTTCTCTGTACATTCTCCAGGTCTGCAATTGCATGTTTTGAACGGAGCTGTAAGAGTACAGCAATGTTCCAGGGTACAGAGAACAAGTGGCTTGAAGAGTATCATCATTGTCTTGGTTATATTTGCTTTGCTGTATGAAAGCCACCTGGCTGTACTAGATGCTCATCATATCAAAGCTAAGGAAACATACGCTGATATGATGCTGATATAAACCATACCACGAGTGGGGTTAGAACCCGCGATCGAAGTGTCATAAAACTCCAGACCGACGCGTTAGCCACTGGGCCAGCAGGCTACAACAAGATTCATCCTACTAGATATAGTTGGATGAATCTTATTGTGGTTAGCTGGCCCAATGGCTAGCGCGCCGGTCTGGAGTTTTATGACACTTCGATCGCGGGTTCTATCCCCACCCGTGGTATAGTTTGTTTGCAATCGTGTCATTACAATTTCGTGAGTCATGATGCTGATATGACAGCGGTGCTGCTGCCCTACTGTATGACAATTACATACTGGAAACTAAAGCCAGTTATCTTTCCCCGTCAGAATGGGTTTCTAACGAGACGTAATGAAGTCTCTGAGCCTGAGTTGGGAGACTTGAATAATACTAGCATAAAATCATAAGAATTAACGACCAATTCACTGGGTTAAAAATATGAAGGATTTACTGATGTGAATGGTTTGTCAAGAAAAACGAGTGTTAAGTGCGTCAGGAGTCACTAGCCAAGACTGCTGCTGTAATAAACTACATCTGGTCTCTCATTTTTTAAATGGAGGTAATTTTTTCATCAGAATATACTTTTTTTTTTGAAGCAAAATTTAATTACGAAAGCTAAAAGTGTATTCGATCATTTTTTTTCTCTAAGAGTAAAACTCAAAAGTTCGGTAAAATGGATTTAGGTAATTTTTATTGCAAATTCAATAGAAAAGTTGAAACAAATTTTAATTTTGTATTACTAACTTTTTGTTATGCATTTCAGGGACATGATGACCTCAGAGGAGAAATGGTTAATTTCACTCAGTTTTCACACACACAGTGTCCGTGTTTCGACCACCGGCACAAATGGAAACATTGGGAATGTTTCCTTATACCTACTGTCCCAATTTTCTGGTAGTATGTGCTTGAGTGTTAGTCGACTGGTGTGGGTCGCATCCTGGGACAAAACTGACCTAATTTGCCAGAAATGCTCTGAATAACAAGCGGCTTTCTATATATTAGTATGTCACTGATGTCAGCTAGGACTGTATACCTTGTACATGTACCTGTGAAAATAAACATTATTATTATCCTCGTTGGCGACAGACTCTCCTGGTTAAAAACTCGAACAAAATCTTATATATATATTATATATATATATATATATATATATATATATATATATATATATATTATATATATATATATATAAATATATATATTACAAAACACATTGGCCGTGTCACAGCGAGGCAGGGTCACCCAAAAGGTAGGTAAAAAACTCTCATTATTCAACCAAGCCCCTCGCACACAAAACTTCCTTTACCCCGTCCCTCCAACATTTTCTAAGATGACTCCTGCCCCGCCTTCCTTCCTCTACAGAATTATACGCTCTCCAAGTCATTCTACTTTGTTCCACCCTTTGTAAATGACCAAACCACATCAATAACCCGTCTTTAGCCCTCTGACTAATACTTTTATTAACTCCACACCTTCTAATTTCCACACTACGAATTCTCTGCGTAATATTTACACCACATCTCCATTGCCTCCAGCCTCCTCTTTGCTGCAGCATGTACAACTCAAGCTTCACACCCATATAAGAGTGTTGGTACCACTATACAATCGTACATTCCCTCCTTTGGCTCCTTGGATAACGTGTTTTATCTCCACAGATACCGCAAAGCACCACTCATCCTTCATAAACCCATCTGCTGATAAGTCAACTCCCAAATATCTTAACACATTCACTTCTTCCATACTCCCTTCCTCTAATGTGATACCCAGTTTTTCTCTATCTAAAGCGTTTGATACCCTCATCACTTTACTCTTATCTATGTTCACGTTTCAACTCTTGTGTGCTTGTGGCATGCGAAGAATACATTGCAATTAATTCGACGAATGTCACACAGCCATATAGGCTGTTAGTTATATATAGGCATGCCCTCCCGATAAGTAAACTGGCAGTTCAGAGTGTAGCAGTCGGGGCTCCACTGCTATGCTAATTACTCGGTTCTCCCAGCCAATTACAAAAAAACTAGCGAGTTCTGTGAAGAAGCGTCAGGGGACTCGTTGAATTACTTACCACTATGTCTAGTCGAAGACATTTCAGCGTGTCTGCTGGCAAGTTGTCTCATTATACGTACTTTCTGAATTTACTCTGCATACACTGTACATGCTACCGCATGCATCATTGAAGGAAAATATATTTAAATGTTATTTTCTGCTGTCTTTTGCTCATCATTACATTGCTAAATTGGTTATCTTGCTGACTCGCTTACGAACAGGTGCACAGGCCACTCAAAACACACCTGTGTTCGTAATATATATATTACTGTAATTGATGCAGAAGAAAAAAACTGTGAGTGAGAGAAATCTAAAGTTCTCAAACTATTGGAATCATCTAGTATCACAATTTGTGTTTCCTCTCATATACATAAACAATTTACTGTCAGATGCGTATATCACGACAATGTCAGGAAAACTTTGCAATAGAGAAAAGCGAATAGTAAGGCAACACTTAAATCTCACTAGATAAGGACTCTCAAACCTCAGAGATGGAGGATGTTATTAAATGTACCTTCTCAATTATGACAGGTAAAGTCCTTCCTATAACTGTATCTTAAGTTATAAAGTTTACTTCGAGGAGATATGTAAACCAGCTACTGTAGAGGTGGATTAATTCTAGAAGAATGTGATTTAAAATAAACCTGCCGTGGGGATGAGGGTTATTAGGATATTAGTAGAAATAAAACAGAAAAATACGTAAACTGCACACACTTTGACATTTTATTGAAAACGTTTCGATCCTGGTACCTTTCTCACTCCTACTGTAAACTTAGGTAGGAAGACATGAACTTACACAGTTAAGCACCTGAGTGGCAGAAAGGTTAAGTGATTGAAAGCTCTTGGGCAGCAATGAGATTGGATGGAAAAGTATGTGAGTGAGAAGGGTGGAGACCCAGAGGACCCGTCTACTACGAACCATCAGGGATGCTACAGTCCTTCCCCTTCATTCTTAGGTTCTTACTTGTGTCGTCTGACGGCCGCATCAAGTGGTGGGTGAGGCGATGCTTGTCCGATGCTTGAGCCTTTTCCATCCTATGGAGAGGGAGCATGGACACGGGGGTAGTCCCACAGTTACTAAAAACAACAGACATAGCCCCACTCCACAAAGGGGGCAGTAAAGCAACAGCAAAGAACTACAGACCGATAGCACTAATATCCCATATCATAAAAATCTTTGAAAGGGTCCTAAGAAGCAAGATCACCACCCATCTAGAAACCCATCAGTTACACAACCCAGGGCAACATGGGTTTAGAACAGGTCGCTCCTGTCTCAACTATTGGATCACTACGACAAGGTCCTAAATGCACTAGAAGATAAAAAGAATGCTGATGTATTATATACAGACTTTGCAAAAGCCTTCGACAAGTGTGACCATGGCGTAATAGCGCACAAAATGCGTGCTAAAGGGATAACAGGAAAAGTCGGTCGATGGATCTATAATTTCCTCACTAACAGAACACAGAGAGTAGTCGTCAACAGAGTAAAGTCCGAGGCAGCTACGGTGAAAAGCTCTGTTCCACAAGGCACAGTACTCGCTCCCATCTTGTTCCTCATCCTCATATCCGACATAGACAAGGATGTCAGCCACAGCACCGTGTCTTCCTTTGCAGATGACACCCGAATCTGCATCACAGTATCTTCCATTGCAGACACTGCAAGGCTCCAGGCGGACATCAACCAAATCTTTCAGTGGGCTGCAGAAAACAATATGAAGTTCAACGATGAGAAATTTCAATTACTCAGATATGGTAAACACGAGGAAATTAAATCTTCATCAGAGTACAAAACAAATTCTGGCCACAAAATAGAGCGAAACACCAACGTCAAAGACATGGGAGTGATTATGTCGGAGGATCTCACCTTCAAGGACCATAACATTGTATCAATCGCATCTGCTAGAAAAAATGACAGGATGGATAATGAGAACCTTCAAAACTAGGGAGGCCAAGCCCATGATGACACTCTTCAGGTCACTTGTTCTATCTAGGCTGGAATATTGCTGCACACTAACAGCACCTTTCAAGGCAGGTGAAATTGCTGATCTAGAAAATGTACAGAGAACCTTCACGGCGCGCATAACGGAGATAAAACACCTCAATTACTGGGAGCGCTTGAGGTTCCTGAACCTGTATTCCCTGGAACGCAGGCGGGAGAGATACATGATTTTATACACCTGGAAAATCCTAGAGGGACTAGTACCGAACTTGCACACGAAAATCACTCACTACGAAAGCAAAAGACTTGGCAGACGATGCAACATCCCCCCAATGAAAAGCAGGGGCGTCACTAGCACGTTAAGAGACCATACAATAAGTGTCAGGGGCCCGAGACTGTTCAACTGCCTCCCAGCATACATAAGGGGGATTACCAACAGACCCCTGGCAGTCTTCAAGCTGGCACTGGACAAGCACCTAAAGTCGGTTCCTGACCAGCCGGGCTGTGGCTCGTACGGTGGTTTGCGTGCAGCCAGCAGCAACAGCCTGGTTGATCATGCTCTGATCCACCAGGAGGCCTGGTCACAGACCGGGCCGCGGGGGCGTTGACCCCCGGAACTCTCTCCAGGTAAACTCCATTATCTTGTGTGCTTTTAACAATTCTGATGAGAAGCAAGCAGGCACAGCCATACCTCATGTAGATTTAGCCAACTCCCCTCGAGTTTAGATCCCAAATATGCTATAAATATTGACTGGGTGCCAAAAGATGTCTGAAGTCTGAGACACGAAGCAAGACCGGTTATGAAATAATTCGATTTTTTTGGTTACAAAAAAAATCGAACAAACTCTTCATGGTTTTCCAAGCAAAATTAGAATAAACTTTTTAAGGTGTTCTCAGCAAAACCAGGTCATTAACTCGTTAAAAAAAATTAATTTCGCTTTAATACGTAGCAACCCAGAAAACAAATGCTCACATTTTTCACTGGAAATGTTATATATTATTGTGTTAGAAATGCAGTAAGGCCGTGAGGGTCATGCAACACTGTACCACTATTTTGAGTCATGCAACACTGTACCACTGTTTTGAGTCATGCAACACTGTACTGCTGTTTTGAGTCATGCAACACTGTACCGCTGTTTTGAGCCATGCAACACTGTACCACTGTTTTGAGTCATGCAACACTGTACCACTGTTTTGAGTCATGCAACACTGTACCGCTGTTTTGAGTCATGCAACACTGTACCACTGTTTTGAGTCATGTCACACTGTACCACTGTTTTGAGTCATGCAACACTGTACCACTGTTTTGGGTCATGCAACACTGTACCACTGTTTTGCGTCATGCAACACTGTACCACTGTTTTGAGTCATGCAACACTGTACCACTGTTTTGAGTCATGCAACACTGTACCACTGTTTTGAGTCATGCAACACTGTACCACTGTTTTGCGTCATGCAACACTGTACCGCTGTTTTGAGTCATGCAACACTGTACCGATGTGTTGCGTCATGCAACACTGTACCGCTGTGTTGCGTCATGCAACACTGTACCGCTGTGTTGCGTCATTCAACACTGTACCGCTGTTTTGCGTCATGCAACACTGTACCACTGTTTTGAGTCATGCAACACTGTACCACTGTTTTGAGTCATGCAACACTGTACCGCTGTGTTGCGTCATGCAACACTGTACCGCTGTGTTGCGTCATGCAACACTGTACCGCTGTGTTGCGTCATGCAACACTGTACCGCTGTGTTGCGTCATGCAACACTGTACCGCTGTGTTGCGTCATGCAACACTGTACCGCTGTTTTGCGTCATGCAACACTGTACCGCTGTTTTGCGTCATGCAATACTGTACCGCTGTTTTGAATCATGCAACACTGTACCGCTGTTTTGAGTCATGCAACACTGTACCGCTGTTTTGAGTCATGCAACACTGTACCACTGTTTTGAGTCATGCAACACTGTACCGCTGTTTTGAGTCATGCAACACTGTACCTAGAAACCCCAACGAAGACCATCGAGAACGTCTTGGCGAATTCTACAAGTGGTGTAATGCTACCTGACGAATGTGAGTCGACTACTGGGAGCATCACAAAGGACGGCGCGAAGGAAGGTAAAAACATTGTTGTTGTTGGGGATAGCCAAGTTAGGTACATGGATAGGGCATTCTGCTTGAAGGATAGGAGTAGGAGGCAGAGAGTGTGTTTTCCTGGGGCTGGGATGAAGGATATTGTTAACCGTCTGGATGACATCATGAGAGGTAATGGGAGCAATCCTATTATCTGTCTCAGTGCTGGAGGCAACGATGTTGGCAGACGTAGGAGTGAGGACCTGATTAGCAGGTATAGGTCAGCAATAGAGATAATTAGGAGGAAGGGTGGGAAACCTGTCATATGTGGCATTTTGCCAAGGAGAGGAGTTGGAAATGAATGGTTGTCCAGAGCAATTGGTGTCAATTGCTGGCTGGACAAATACTGTAAGGAAAATGCGGTAACATTCATTGACAACTGGGACCTCTTCTATGGCAGAAATAACATGTATGCCAAGGATGCCAAGGATGGGGTTCACCTATCTAGGTGTGGGGTGGGAGCACTGGCCAACGCAGTGGAGGGAGCTGTTAGGTCTTTAAACTAGAATAGTTAGTGGCATGGGCTTTGGCGGGAAAATTGTGAAGTCGCAGGGTAGTAATATGAGTACTAGGAAAACTAGTAATAGGCAAAATGAGGTGGATATTGGAAACCCAGTGGCACTAATTGACAAGGACAGTAATAGGTTTAGTGGAATAACAGAAAGGAGCAGGAAGGGTAAAGAGAGAGGAGGGTCTTTAAATCTTTATTACACAAATAGTCGCAGTGCTAGGAATAAGATGGACGAGTTGAGACTAATTGCTAGTGCAGGTAACATTGATGTATTGCCATTACTGAGACGTGGTTTAATTCAAAAAGTCGGGACATGCCTGCAGAATGTCACATTCAGGGTTTTAAATTGTTCCAAGTAAATAGAAGTGTCGGGAAGGGGGGTGGGGTGGCATTGTATGTCCGAGATCGCTTGAACTGTTGCATAAAAACGGGTATTAAGTCTGAAGTAACACATACAGAGTCTGTTTGGATAGAATTTTCAGAGGGGCATGAAAAATTAATTTTAGGTGTGATATACCGTCCCCCAAATTTAGATAGGGACCAGGGGAGACTACTATGGGAGGAAATTGCTAGGGCCACAAGGCACGATAATGTAGTAATTCTAGGAGACTTTAACTTTAGTCATATTGATTGTATTTCTTGACTGGGAATTTAGAATCATAACGACTTCTTAGAAGTAGTTCAGGATTGTTTTTTTGAAGCAGTTTTGTGACAGAACCTACAAGGGTAATAACCTGCTTGACTTAGTTTTGGCAAACAATGAATCCCTTGTTAATAATTTAGAAGTTTCAGAGGAACTCGGTGCTAGCGACCACAAATCAATTACATTTAGCATTGAATGGAAGTACGATAGTAGCGATAACTCAGTAACAGTCCCAGATTTTCGCTTAGCAGATTACGATGGGCTTAGAGAACACTTATCATCTGTTGACTGGGGTAACGAAGAGAGCTATCAATATGACAGTTTTCTGAACACTATACATGCTGCTCAAAGAACGTTTATTCCTTATAAAGAAATTAGATCAAATAGAAATGACCCAAAATGGATGGATAATAGGCTGAAATATCTACTAGGGCATAAGAAAGGAATTTATAGGCGTATCAAAAGAGGCGAGGGTCATCTTATGAATCAGTATATTGACATTAAGAGGGACATTGAAAAGGGGATAAGAAACGCTAAAAGGGACTATGAAATTAAAGTTGCTAGGGATTCTAAAACTAGCCCAAAAAGTTTTTTCCAGGTATATAGAACAAAAGTCAGAGATAAGATAGGTCCCCTTAAAAATAACTAGGGGCATCTTACTGACAAGAGAATGAAATGTGCTCGATTTTAAATAATTATTTTCTCTCGGTTTTTACACAGGAAGACACTAATAATATTCCGGTAATTAATTTTTATAGTGGGACAGAAGAAGATAAATTATGTAACATCACAGTCACTAGTGAAATGGTTGTGAAGCAGATAGACCGACTGAAGCAAAATAAGTCACCGGGTCCTGATGAGGTTTTTTCAAGAGTTCTTAAGGAATGCAAAATGGAAGTCTGTGAACCATTAACTAATATTTTTAATTTATCTCTTCAAACAGGTGTAGTGTCTGATATGTGGAAGATGGCTAATGTAATTCCTATTTTTAAAACAGGGGACAAGTCGTTACCGTCAAATTACCGCCCAATAAGCCTGACCTCAATTGTAGGCAAATTACTAGAGTAAATTATAGCTGAGATTATAAGAAGCCATCTCGATAAGCATAGCTTGATTAATGATACTCAGCATGGATTCACAAGAGGCCGGTCTTGTCTAACTAATTTATTAACTTTCTTCAGCAAAGCTTTTGAGGCTGTTGACCACGATAAAGAATTTGATATTATTTACTTAGATTTTAGTAAGGCATTTGATAGAGTTCCGCACCAAAGACTGTTGAAGAAAGTAGCAGCTCATGGCATTGGGGGAAGGGTGCTCTCGTGGATCGAATCATGGCTCAGCAGAGTGTGTCCATAAATGGGGTTAAATCCGAGTGGGGATCAGTAACAAGTGGTGTTCCACAGGGATCAGTCTTGGGCCCGTTGTTGTTTATAATATATATCAATGATCTTGATGAAGGAATTACTAGTGATATGAGCAAATTCGCCGATGACACAAAGATAGGTAGGATAATTGATTCAAACGTAGATGTTAGGGAACTTCAGGAGGATTTAGACAAACTCTACTCTTGGTCAGAAAAGTGGCAGATGCAGTTCAGTGTAGATAAATGCAAGGTTCTGAAGCTCGGGAGTGTCCATAAGTTATAAGTTAAATAATGTAGAACTTAGCCATACAGATTGCGAAAAGGACTTGGGGATTATGGTAAGCAGCAACCTTAAACCAAGACAGCAATGCCTAAGCGTACGTAATAAGGCAAATAGATTACTGGGATTTATATCAAGAAGTGTAAGCAACAGAAGTCCAGAGGTCATACTGCAGCTTTATACATCATTAGTAAGGCCTCACCTAGATTATGCAGCTCAATTCTGGTCTCCACATTACAGAATGGACATAAATTCGTTAGAAAACATTCAGCGTAGGATGACTAAATTAATACATAGCATTAGAAATCTTCCTTATGAATTATTATTATTATAATCAAGGGGGAAGCGCTAAACCCGTAGGATTATACAGCGCCCAGGGGGGGATGTGGAAGGCATTCAGGCTTAATTCGGGGAACTGGAGCACAGATTCAATTCCCTAAATCAAGAGCCCCTCACCAACATCAAGGAACCTTCCATGAGGGGCTTCCTTATGAAGAAAGATTGAAGACTCTTAAGTTACATTCACTTGTTAGACGAAGAATGAGGGGAGACCTGATCGAAGTGTATAAGTGGAAGATAGGTATTAATAAAGGGGATATTAACAAGGTCTTGAGGATATCTCTCCAAGAGAGAACCCGCAGTAATGGATTTAAATTAGATAAGTTTAGATTTAGAAAGGACATAGGAAAGTATTGGTTTGGAAATAGGGTAGTTGATGAGTGGAACAGTCTACCTAGTTGGGTTATTGAAGCTAGGGCTTTAGGTAGTTTCAAATTTAGGTTGGATAAGTTGAAGATTGAGACACTTATGCAGCATATGGGAATCTTTATTCAGGAAACGTTTCGCCACACAGTGGCTTCATCAGTCCAATACAAAGAGGAAGGCGTAAGGAGAGGAGGAGTATGAGGTAATCAGTCCCTCAGCCTGGAGTCGATGTGTTCAGTCCATCAGTCTTGTGGTGATGCAAGTGATGGCGCAGGTGGTGGTGCAAGTGTTGTTGCAATTGTAGACGGTGGTGCAAGTGATGCAAATGATGGCGCAGGTGGTGGTGCAAGTGGTGTTGCAATTGTAGACGGTGGTGCAAGTGATGTGTAGACAGTGGAAGTGATATAGGTAGTACAAGCTTATGTAGGTGGTGCAAGTGATATAGGTTGTGATGCAAGTGATGTAGGTGGTGGTGCAAGTAATAGCACAGTTACAGTGTCAACTGCACCAGTGACGTCATTAACTAGTCACACAGTGACGTCATTGCTCCATAACAGTGGCGTCATTATCCCTACACAATGAGCTGCTCCAATGACGTCAGCACCCCCTCCTGTGACGTCGTTATTCCTTCATAATGTGAACAACTGCTCCTCATTGACGTCATTACCTCACCAAACAATGACTTTATTTACTCCGTTACACAGTGAGGGAAGGGGAAGTGTGGCAGTGGGGGAAGGGGAGGGGATGAACGTGAGGGGAATGTTTAAAACAGGTTTGGTGATACCGGTATCAGCAATACTTGAATCATTCTGGAATGTTTAACGCCTTGTGTAGACTCCCCTAACAGGTCTTCCATTATTTTCACTATCTTCCTCTTTCTCTTCCTCTCTCTCCTGTTCATTTCCTTCATGTTCCTCCTACTCCCCGCGTCCAGCCCGAAGCTAAGAAGTCCTTGGGTAAAAAAAAAAAATCCTTCAATTTTCCATCCCTCGTTCACGAATCATTTGCAGAGTCCTAAAAGGATTCCGATTTGGAAATCTAATAGCAGTGTAGAAATAATTTTCCCTTCTCTCTCTCTCCTTCACCCGCTCTCTCCCCTCCTCTCTCTCTCCCCCTCTCTTTCTCTCTCTCTCTCTCTCTCTCACACACACACACATACATAATTACACATTCTTCCATATTCCGTGTCTCCCTCTGTAGGATAATCTTGTGCTGAAAACCTTGGAAAACTGTGAACACCATGTTTCAATACACAAGGCCATATACACAAACGATCTTAATGCTTTCGTCTGTAGCATGTTACATGCGCAGCCAGTCTTAGAAAACTGTTATGTACACATACCATAATGTACAAATGCAAACACACACTCAATGGCCACTTTATTAGGTACACCTGTACAAATGCTCGTTACTGCCAATATCTAATCAGCCGATCACATAGCAGCACCTCAGTACCTAAAAGCATGCAGACATGGTCGAAAAGATGAGTTGTTTAGATTGAACAACAGAATGGAGAAGATATGTGATTTAAGTGACTTTGGACCGTGGAATGATGGTTGGTGCTCGACGGAGTGCTTTGAGTATCTTAAACTGCTGATGGTATTCTGGGCTTTACACACAAATCAGTCTCTTAGAGTTAATAGAGAATGATGTGAGAAACAAAACAGCCAGTGAGCAGCAGCTCTGTGGGAGAAAAACGCCTTGTTAATGAAAGAGGTCAGAGGAGAAGGCCAGAACGGTTCAAACTGAAAGGAAGGTGGGAGTAACTCAATTATGCATTACAATAATGGTATGCAGAAGAGCATCTTGGAATGCATAATCCATTGAACCCTGAAGTGCATTGTTAAAACAACAAACCACAGTGGGTTTAACTCATGTCAGCTAAGAATCACTTTGACAGTGAAATATGGATAAGTGGTTACAGCCTTTTTAGATGCGATAGAATGAACAGGCAACAAGGGATGGGGGGTTGGCCTGTAAGTCAAAGAGTCCCTCATCTTCATGGAGTTGCTGAATACCACAAATGAGGTAGCTGAAGTTCTATCAATAAAGATCGAGAACCAAAACCTAGTCATTGTGGTTGTATATAAGCCACCAGATGCAACCTCCCAACAGTTCAAGGAACAGCTACTGAAAACTGATTACTGTTTGGAAAACCTTCCAGCTCCATCCCCAAACATCTTACTGCTTGGTGATTTCAACCTAAGGCATACAAAATGGAAGAATGTAGCAAATAATGTTATAGCTGAAACAATCCCGGGAGGTAGCGCAGATGAAAGGTCACACACATGAGCTACTAAGTCTCTGCAAATAACACACCTTAAGCCAACAAGACTAGAAAACACACTTGACCTTATCTTCACAAATAATGAGGACCTGATAAGAGACATAAGAATATCAAAAACAACTAATTCCGATCACAACCTAATCGAAGTCCAGACGTACATGCATAGGGGTCCTGATCAGCAGAATGCATGTACCTGTGAAGGTGTCTTCACAAAATACAACTTCAACAACAAGAACATCAACTGGGACCAGGTAAACCATGTCCTAAATGAAACATGTTGGGAAGATATCTTAAATGACATGGATCCAAACCAGTACCTTGAAAGGATCAACTTCCTGGCAGTTGAAGCATGTTCTAGGCATATTCCCCTAAGAAGAGCAGGAGTAACCTGGAGAAAGATGCTCCCTCTACAGAAGACGACGAAGAGTCACTGAGCTCCTCAGGAGTGCTAGAATATCTGATACACGAAAGGAGGTGCTGACCAGGGAAGTGGAAACTATCGAACTTAAGTTAAATGACTTACAGAAACCAGGAGACAGGAGGAGCTTAAAGCTATTAGTTAAATTGAAAAATTCGAAATATTTCTTTTCATATGCCAAAAACAAGGCAAATACCACATCTAGTATCGGGCCCTTACTCAGACAGGATGGAACTTACACAGATGACAACAAGGAAATGAGTGAAATACTGAAATCCCGGTACGACTCTGTGTTTAGTGAGCTACTAATCAGTCTGAGGATCGACGACCCAAATGATTTCTTCATGAATGAGCCTCAAAACTCCATAAATAAATGCCAGATTTCCGACATTACCCTAAGTCCGATAGACTTCGAAAAAGCCATTGACAACATACCCATGCACTCAGCCCCGGGCCTAGACTCGTGGAACTCTGTATTCATTAAGAACTGCAAGAAACCCCTCTCGCGTGCCCTAAGTACACTATGGAGGAGGAGCTTAGACATGGGGGAATTTCCACAGTCACTTAAAACAACGGATATAGCCCCACTCCATAAAGGTGGCAGCAAAGCATTAGCTAAGAAATATAGACCAATAGCTCTAACGTCCCACATCATAAAAATCTTTGAAAGAGTGCTAAGAAGCAGGATTGCAAATCACCTGGATTCCCAAAATCTGCACAATCCAGGGCAACATGGGTTCAGGGCAGGTCGCTCCTGCCTCTCACAACTACTGGATCACTATGATATAGCCTTGGATGCACTGGAAGAAAATCAGAATGCAGATGTAATATACACAGACTTTGCAAAAGCATTTGACAAATGCAATCATGGCGTAATAGCTCACAAAATACTTGCTAAAGGAATAACTGGGAAAGTGGGGAGATGGATCTTCAACTTCCTAACAAATCGAACACAAAGAGTAGTGGTCAATAGAATTAAATCGGAGGCTGCCATAGTGAAGAGCTCTGTTCCACAAGGCACAGTACTCGCCCCCATCTTATTCCTCATCCTCATATCAGACAAACAGATATACACCACAGCACCGTATCATCCTTTGCGGATGATACTAGGATCTGCATGAGGCTGTCATCTGCTGAGGACGCAGTTAACCTCCAAGAAGATATAAACAAAGTTTTCCAGTGGGCAACGGAAAACAATATGATGTTCAATGAGGACAAATTCCAACTACTCCGTTATGGAAAACTGGCCATACAATAGAGCGGAAAAATAATGTAAGGGACCTGGGAGTAGTAATGTCTGAGGATCTCACTTTCGAGGATCTCACTTTCAAGGATCACAACAGTGCCACGATCACAAGTGCAAAGAAAATGATAAGATGGATAATGAGGACGTTCAAAACGAGAGATGCCCAGCCAATGATGATCCTTTTCAAGTCACTTGTTCTCTCTAGGCTGGAATACTGCTGTACATTAACATCTCCATTCAAAGCAGGTGAAATTGCAGATCTAGTGTACAGAGATCCTTTACTGCACGTATAAGTTCTATCAAGCACTTTAACTACTGGGAACGCTTGGAAGCACTTGACTTGTACTCGTTGGAACGCAGGAGGGAGAGATATATCATAATCTACACTTGGAAAATCCTGGAAGGAATGGTCCCAAATCTGCACACAGAAACCACTCCCTACGAAAGTAAAAGACTGGGCAGGCGATGCAAAATGCCCCCAATTAAAAGTAGGGGCGCCATTGGTACACTAAGAGAAAACACCCTAAGTGTCCGGGGCCCAAGACTGTTCAACAGCCTCCCATCAAGCATTAGGGGAATTACCAATAAACCCCTGGCTGCCTTCAAGAGAGCTGGACAGATACCTAAAGTCAGTGCCGGATCAGCCGGGCTGTGGCTCGTACGTTGGACTGCGTGCGGTCAGCAGTAACAGCCTGGTTGATCAGGCACTGATCCACCGTGAGGCCTGGTCATGGACCGGGCCGCGGGGGCGTTGATCCCCGGAATACCCTCCAGGTAACCAGGTAAGAACGGGAAACTGAAGCTACAGTGGGCACAGGCTCAGCAAAACAACTGGACAGTTGAAATCGTTGCCAGGCCTGACGAATCGTGATTTCTGCTGCGACATGTAGCAGGTTGTTGGATTTTGATGTACACCTCTGGAATGTGGTGCAACGAGAGATTCGCAGAATGAATATTCAGCCAATAAATCTGCAACAAATTCGTGATGTTATCATGCCAACAGGGGCCAGGATCTCTAAGGAATGTTTCCAGCACCTTTTTTTGATATATGCCACAAAGAATTCAGGCTGTTACGGGGGCAAAGGCAGGCCTTACCCAGTACTAGAAAGGTGTACCTCAAATAGCAATGAGTGTATATCGAACATAATATTTCTCACCCGAACGTCCATAGCTAAGTACGTAAAGGAACACAATGATGAGTAGGTGAGAACTACAGACTAGGCGCACGATAAAAATCCCGGCATCATTGCTCTCAGGAAAACTTTCCTACACAAACAATAACTGTCACAGAGAAATTGGATAAACATAGCCAATAAACGTCTCTCCAAAAAAAATTTTAAATATTCCCAAAGTGGTCTGGGTTTTCTCCTTTTTCCCCTCTCTCCCTTCCTCTCTCTCTCTCTTTTTTTATACAAATTTACACACAGAGGTGTGTCTTAGATGGGATAACTGGACTTTTAAATAATTTTGGGGATTACAGTGTTCGAAAACAGGTGATAGCAGTTTTTGGGGACCAATAAAACAGTGGGGAAAGGGCCTGGAATCGAGCAAGTGACCGACGGGCCCTTCAACAATAAGGAAAATTCCATATCCCCAACGACTTGTGGGGGAAATTTTCAGTAAATATAAACCCACAGAAGCCCTTTTTTTCCCTTTTTTTCCTGACTGGTCTTTAAAATTTTTTTTCCCAAAAACCTTTTTATTGAAAATTTTGTGTTTTAAAACAGGTTTAAAAATTTGGGAAATGCCCATTTTCACTAAAAATTTAAAATTCACACACACACACACCACACCACACAACAAAACAAAACACAAACACACCCCAAGGGCCTAAAAAAAAATAGGTGTATGAAAAAATTTTTTTTTTTAGGCCCCCAAATAAAAAAATAGAAAATTTCCTCCCTATCTCTCCCTCGACGCCCCTCGTGTCTTTCCCACGTTAAAAAATTTCCCCTTCATAGCTGCCCCCTTTGGGGGAATTTTATGATGCCTGAAAAAGTGATTATATTTTCCCCCTTGATCGGGGTTTAAAGGAAGCAAGAGAGTATGAATTTGGGTGTGTGTGGGGGGCCCCGCCTCTTCCTGCCCCCATGAGCTTTATCAAAACCTTTTCTTAAAACGATGTTTGGTTTCCGCCTCTACTACAGCACTTCCCAGATTTCCATTTCCCCTGACAATTCTGTGACTAAAGAAATTTTTTCCTAGAAATCCCTGTGTTTTTTAATCGGGGGTCTTCAATTTCCCAAACCCGTGCCCCCCATGTTGCTTTTTATCCCATCCTGGAAACCCTGTCTCTCCCCCTTTTTTTTCGATTCCTCTCAAAATTTTATATTTCGTTATCATATCATCCTATCTCCCCAAAGGGTCATCGGGAAAAATCCCTTTTAAAAAATCTCCCCCGTAGGACAACCCCTTAGCCCCCGGGGGAAATCTCTTTTTCCCAAAAACCTTTGCACTTTCTCTAGTTTCTTTAAAATGTTTGGCTAGGCGGGGGTTCCAAACTGGTTTTTGCATACTCCAACATAGGCCAAAACGTACACAGTGTACAGAGTCTTAACGTTCCTATTAATTAGTCGGAATGCTCTTCTTAGGTTTGCTAGGCGCCCGTATGCTGCGGCAGTTTTTTTGTTGATGTGCCCCCTCAAAAGGGTGTCCCCCCGGTTTTTTAAACTAAACCCCAAAGATCCTTTTCCTTTTTAGTGAGGTTTGTAGTCTATGGCCCCCTAGACTGTTTTCCGGGACTGCGGCCCTTCTTTGCCCTTCCCAAACCCTTCATGGTTTTGGGCATTTGGGGGGATTAAAACTAAAAAGAAACCCAGTTGCTGGACCGGGCCTGAACCCTTTTCCCCAAAACCCCTGGAAACCGTCCGATAAAATTTTCTCATAAACTTCACACCCTGTGCATGACACTTCTGAGTCTTTTCCCCTTTGGTGATGTCGTTCCCCAAATACCAGAAACGGGCACCGGTCCTAGGAACGACCCCGGAAACCCCCCGCCCTCAAAGGCGCCCACTCTTAACCTCCCCCACGTTAAACCCTGACTTGCTGCTGTCTTCCCCGACATCGCTTTGTGTGTTGTAGGTGCCCTGTGTGTGTAGGGGGCGGTATGTGAAGGTGTGTGTGTGTAAAGCGTGTGTCTTCTACCTATTTTTTGGGTTTCCTTTCACTCATCGCTACTAGGTCCTCTCTCTCTCTCTCTCCCTGGGTCCATTGGGGCTTTTTTTAAAATTTAAACCTCGTCTTAAAATTTTGTATTTGGTTTCCCGCTTCCACTACGTCACTTGCCAGACTATTCTACTTACTGACAAACTGCATAACTTAAGATATACTTCCTTTAAAAATGTTACCCCTTTTTTTTTCTTTTTGGGGCCCTTCTGGAAATCCCGTCTTTGTCCACCTTTTCAATTCCTCTCATATTTTTTGTGTCGTTATCGTTTTCCCCCTAAAAACCCCCCCTCTTCCGCCCCGTGGGCTTTGGGCCATTTCCTTTTACCTTTCTTCGTATTTTCAGTCCCCTTTGCTCTGGAAAAAATTTCTTTAAAACCTTTTTTTACTTTCTCAATTTCTTTAAAAGGTTTTTAACCGGTGTAGGTTCTAAACTGCTGCAATTTTTCACACAGAAAAGAGGGGGAGAGGGGAGAGAGAGAAGAGGGCAGAGAGGGGGAGGAGAAAAGAGGGGGAGAGAGAGAGAGAGAGAGAGAGAGAGAGAGTATTTCACCATGGGGGGAAAACCCATGGGGAGGGGAGCAAATTTTCACCTGAATAACTCAAATGTTTGGGCTCTAGGCAACAGCTGGTAGAAGCAGTTTAAAATATGAATGGGGAAAAGGTTTTGGGACATGGGGACCCAAGCTGATTTCTCTTTTGTGTGTGTTAGGTTTTGGGGTGTGTGTGTGTGTTGTGTGTGTGTGTAGATTTTGGTGGGTGTGTGTAGATGTTGGTGTAATGTGTGTGTGTGTGTAGGTGTGTGTTTGTGTAGGTGGGGTGGTGTGTAGGGGTGTGTGGGGTGTGTAGTGTGTGTGTGGTGTGTTGGGTTGGTGTGGTGTGTGTGTGTGTGTAGATTGTGTGTGTGTTTTGTGTGTGTGTGTATCACCTAATTGTACTCACCTAATTGTGGTTGCAGGGGTCGAAAACTCAGCTCCTGGGGCCCCCCCTCTTTTCACTGTTTGCTATGGAAACCTCTCTCTCTCTGCTTTTCCCGAGCTTTTTTCATACTCTTCTTAAAACTATGTATGGTTCCTGCCCCCCACTACTTCACTTGCTTAAAGGGTTTCCACTTGCTTTACAACTCTATGATGAAAGGAAAAAACTTCCTAACGTCCCCCGTGACTCGTCTGAGTCTTCAGCTTCCCGTTGTTGACCCCTTTTCCTGTGTCCCCCCTTGGAAAACCACTCTGTCCAACCCTTTTCTATTCCCCGCAGTATCTTTTTTATGTCTTTAAACATGTCTTCCCCCGACCCTTCTGTCCTCCAGTGTCGTCAGTCCCATTTCCCCTTTTAAAACCCTTTTCCCCGTTCGACATTTCCCCTTTAGCTCTGGGGGGTAGCCTTGTTGCAAACTTTGTAAATTCTCTAAATTCTTGACGTGCTTGACCAGGTGTGGGTTCCAGACTGGTGCTGCATACTCCAGTATGGGTCTAACATACACAGTGTACAGTGTCTTGAACGATTCCTTATTAAGGTTTCGGAACGCTATTCTCAGGTTTGCCAGGCGCCCGTATGCTGCAGCGGTTATTTGGTTGATGTGTGCCTCCGGTGATGTGCTCGGTGTTATGGTCACCCCAAGGTCTTTCTCCCTGAGTGAGGTCTGTAGTCTTTGTCCACCTAGCCTATATTCTGTCTGCGGTCTTCTTTGCCCCTCCCCAATCTTCATGACTTTGCATTTGGCTGGATTGAATTCGAGGAGCCAGTTACTGGACCACATGTCCAGCCTCTCCAGGTCTCTTTGCAGTCCTGCCTCATCCTCGTCCGATTTAATTCTTCTCATCAACTTCACGTCATCTGCGAACAGGGACACTTCAGAGTCTATTCCTTCCATCATGTCGTTCACATATATCAAAAATTTAGCACTGGTCCTAGAACTGACCCCTGTGGGACCCCGCTCGTAACAGGCGCCCACTGTGATACCTCTTCACGTACCATGACTCGTTGCTGCCTCCCTGTGAGGTATTCCCTTATCCATTGCAGTGCCCTTCCTTTTACGTGTGCCTGATCCTCCAGCTTCTGCACTAATCTCTTGTGGGGAACTGTGTCAAAGGCCTTCCTGCAGTCTAGGAAAATGCAATCTACCCAACCCTCTCTCTCGTGTCTTACTTCTGTTACCTTGTCATAAAACTCCAGGAGGTTTGTGATACAAGATTTGCCTTCCATGAACCCATGCTGGTTTTCATTTATAATCTTGTTCCTTTCCAGGTGTTCGCCACTCTCCTCCTGATAATCTTCTCCATGACTTTGCACACAATACATGTCAGAGACACAGGTCTGTAGTTTAGTGCCTCGTTTCTGTTTTCCTTTCTTAAATATGGGGACTACATTAGCTGTCTTCCATTTCTCAGGTAGTTGCCCAGTTTCAAGGGATGTGTTGAAGATTGTGGTTAGAGGCACACACAGCATCTCTGCTCCTTCTCTAAGGACCCATGGGGAGATGTTGTCCGGTCCCATCGCCTTTGAGGTGTCAAGGTCACTTAAGAGCTTCTTCACCTCCTCCTCAGTTGTTCGTATGTCATCCAACACTTGTTGGTATATTCCCTCTTGATGTTCCCTTCTGTGCTGTCTTCCCACAGCCCTTCCTGTCTCTACTGTAAAAACTTCCTTAAATCTCCTGTTCAGCTCCTCACATACCTCCTGATCATTTCTTGTGAGTTCTCCACCTTCTGTCCATAATCTGATCACCTGGTCTTTGACTGTTGTCTTCCTCCTGATGTGGCTATACAACAGTTTCGGGTCAGTCTTGATTCTCGATGCTATGTCATTTTCATACTGTCGCTGGGCCTCCCTCCTTACCTGTGCGTACTCGTGTGTGTGTGTGTAGGTGTGTGTGTGTGTGTACTCACCTATTTGTGGTTGCAGGGGTCGAGTCTTAGCTCCTGGCCCCGCCTCTTCACTGGTTGCTACTGGGCCCTCTCTCTCCCCGCTCCATGAGCTTTATCAAACCTCGTCTTAAAACTGTGTATGGTTCCTGCCTGTGTGTGTAGGTGTGTGTGTGTAGGTGTGTGTGTGTAGGTGTGTGTGTGTGTAGGTGTGTGTGTGTAGGTGTGTGTGTGTAGGTGTGTGTGTGTGTGTGCGTGTGTGTGTGTGTAGGTGTGTGTGTGTGTGTGTAGGTGGTGTGTGTAGGTGTGTGTGTGTGTGTGTACTCACCTATTTGTACTCACCTATTTGTGGTTGCAGGGGTCGAGTATTAGCTCCTGGCCCCGCTCTTCACTGGTTGCTACTGGGCCCTCTCTCTCCCCGCTCCATGAGCTTTATCAAACCTCGTCTTAAAACTGTGTATGGTTCCTGCCTGTGTGTGTAGTGTGTGTGTGTGTAGGTGTGTGTGTGTAGGTGTGTGTGTGTAGGTGTGTGTGTGTGTAGGTGTGTGTGTGTAGGTGTGTGTGTGTAGGTGTGTGTGCGTGTGTGTGTGCGTGTGTGTGCGTGTGTGTGCGTGTGTGTGTGTGCGTGTGTGTGTGTGTGTGTGTGTGTGTGTGTGTGTGTGTGTGTAGGTGTGTGTGTGTGTGTGTGTGTGTGTGTGTGTGTGTGTGTGTGTGTGTAGGTGTGTGTGTGTGTAGGTGTGTGTGTGTGTGTGTGTGTAGGCGTGTGTGTGTGTGTGGTTTGTGTGTGTAGGTGTGTGTGTGTACTCACCTAATTGTACTCACCTAATTGTGGTTACAGGGGTCGCTCCAGGCCCCGCCTCTTCACTGATCGCTACTGGATCCTCTCTCTCTCTGCTTCCTGAGCTTTGTCATACCTCTTAATGTGTGTGTGTGTGTGTGTAGGTGTGTGTGTGTGTGTAGGTGTGTGTGTGTGTGTGTGTGTGTGTGTGTGTGTGTGTGTGTGTGTGTAGGTGTGTGTGTGTGTGTGTGTGTGTGTGTAGGTGTGTGTACGCACCTATTTATACTCACCTATTTGTGGTTGCAGGGGTCGAGTCACAGCTTCTGGCCCCGCCTCTTCGCTGATTGCTACTGTGTGTGTGTGTAGGTGTGTGTGTGTGTGTGTGTGTGTGTGTGTAGGTGTGTGTGTAGGTGTGTGTGTAGGTGTGTGTGTAGGTGTGTGTGTAGGTGTGTGTGTAGGTGTGTGTGTGTGTGTGTAGGTGTGTGTGTAGGTGTGTGTGTAGGTGTGTGTGTAGGTGTGTGTGTGTAGGTGTGTGTGTGTAGGTGTGTGTGTGTAGGTGTGTGTGTGTAGGTGTGTGTGTGTAGGTGTGTGTGTGTGTGTGTAGGTGTGTGTGTGTGTGTGTAGGTGTGTGTAGGTGTGTGTGTAGGTGTGTGTGTAGGTGTGTGTGTGTAGGTGTGTGTGTAGGTGTGTGGTGTGTGTGTGTGTGTGTGTGTGTGTGTGTGTGTGTGTGTGTGTGTAGGTGTGTGTACTCACCTAGTTGTACTCACCTAGTTGAGGTTGCGGGGGTCGAGTCCGAGCTCCTGGCCCCGCCTCTTCACTGATCGCTACTAGGTCACTCTCCCTGAGCCGTGAGCTTTATCATACCTCTGCTTAAAGCTATGTATGGATCCTGCCTCCACTACATCGCTTCCCAAACTATTCCACTTACTGACTACTCTGTGGCTGAAGAAATACTTCCTAACATCCCTGTGATTCATCTGTGTCTTCAGCTTCCAACTGTGTCCCCTTGTTACTGTGTCCAATCTCTGGAACATCCTGTCTTTGTCCACCTTGTCAATTCCTCTCAGTATTTTGTATGTCGTTATCATGTCCCCCCTCATGTAGGTGTGTGTGTGTGTAGGTGGGTACAGGTCTGTGTGTATAGGTGTGTACGGGTGTGTGTGTGTGTGTGTGTGTGTGTGTGTGTGTGTATAGGTGTGTACAGGTGTGTGTATAGGTGTGTACAGGTGTGTAGATGGGTACAGGTCTGTGTATAGGTTTGTACAGGTGTGTGTGTGTATAGGTGTGTACAGGTGTGTGTGTATAGGTGTGTACAGGTGTGTGTGTGTGTGTGTGTATATAGGTGTGTACAGTGTGTATAGGTGTGTGTGCAGGTGTGTGTGTGTAGGTGTGTGTGTGTGTAGGTGTGTGTGTAGAGGTGTGTGTGTGTAGGTGTGTGTGTGTAGGTGTGTGTGTGTAGGTGTGTGTGTGTAGTGTAGTGTGTGTGTAGGTGTGTGTGTGTGTAGGTGTGTGTGTAGGTGTGTGTGTGTGTAGGTGTGTGTGTAGGTGTGTGTGTAGGTGTGTGTGTGTAGGTGTGTGTATGTGGGTGTGTGTAGGTGTAATCAAATAGTTGTACTCACCTAGTTGAGGTTGCAGGGGTCGAGCCCAAGCTCCTGGCCCCGCCTCTTCACTGGTCGCTACTAGGTCAATCTCCCTGAACCGTGAGCTTTATGATACCTCTGCTTAAAGCTATGTATGGATCCTGCCTCCACTACATCGCTTCCCAAATTATTCCACTTACTGACTACTCTGTGGCTGAAGAAATACTTCCTAACATCCCTGTGATTCATCTGTGTCTTCAACTTCCAACTGTGTCCCCTTATTACTGTGTCCAATCTCTGGAACATCCTGTCTTTGTCCACCTTGTCAATTTCTCTCAGTATTTTGTATGTTGTTATCATGTCCCCCCCTATTTCTCCTGTATTCCAGTTTCGTCAGGTTGATTTCCCTTAACCTCTCCTCGTAGGACATACCTCTTAGCTCTGGGACATCTCTTGTTCCAAACCTTTGCACTTTCTCTAGTTTCTTTACGTGCTTGGCTAGGTGTGGGTTCCAAACTGGTGCCGCATACTCCAATATGGGCCTAACGTACACGGAGTGCAGGGTCCTGAACGATTCCTTATTAAGATGTCGGAATGCTGTTTTGAGGTTTGCTAGGCGTCCATATGCTGCAGCAGTTATTTGGTTGATGTGCGCTTCAAGAGATGTGCCTGGTGATATACTCACCCCAAGATCTTTTTCCTTGAGTGAGGTTTGTAGTCTCTGGCCCCCCTCTACTGTTCTCTGTCTGCGGTCTTCTTTGACCTTCCCCAATCTTCATGACTTTGCACTTGGTGGGATTGAACTCCAGGAGCCAATTGCTGGACCAGGTCTGCAGCCTGTCCAGATCCCTTTGTAGTTCTGCCTGGTCTTCGATCGAATGAATTCTTCTCATCAACTTCACGTCATCTGCAAACAGGGACACCTCGGAGTCTATTTCTTCCGTCATGTCGTTCAAAAATACTAGAAACAGCACTGGTACTAGGACTGACCCCTGTGGGACCCCGCTGGTCACAGGTGCCCACTCTGACACCTCGCCACGTACCATGACTCGCTGCTGTCTGCCTGACAAGTATTCCCTGATCCATTGTAGTGCCTTCCCAGTTATCCCTGCTTGGTCCTCCAGCTTTTTCATTAATCTCTTGTGTGGAATTGTGTCAAATGCCTTCTTGCAGTTCAAGAAAATGCAATCCACCCACCCCTCTCTCTCTCTTGTCTTACTGCTGTCACCATGTCATAGAACTCCAGTAGGTTTGTGACACAGGATTTCCCGTCCCTGAAACCATGTTGGCTACTGTTGATGAGATCATTCCTTTCTAGGTGTTCCACCACTCTTCTCCTGATAATCTTCTCCATGACTTTGCATTCTATACATGTCAGTGACACTGGTCTGTAGTTTAGTGCATCATGTCTGTTTCCTTTTTTAAAGATTGGGACTACATTTGCTGTCTTCCATGCCTCAGGCAATCTCCCCGTTTCGATAGATGTATTGAATATTGTTGTTAGGGGTACACATAGCGCCTCTGCTCCCTCTCTCAGGACCCATGGGGAGATGTTATCTGGCCCCATTGCCTTTGAGGTATCTAGCTCACTCAGAAGCCTCTTCACTTCTTCCTCGGTTGTGTGTACTTGTCCAGCACTTGGTGGTGTGCCCCACCTCTCCGTCTTTCTAGAGCCCCTTCTGTCTCCTCTGTGAACACTTCTTTGAATCTCTTGTTGAGTTCCTCACATACTTCACGGTCATTTCCTGTTGTCTCTCCTCCTTCCTTCCTTAGCCTGATTACCTGGTCCTTGACTGTTGTTTTCCTCCTGATGTGGCTGTATAACAGTTTCGGGTCAGATTTGGCTTTCGCTGCTGTCGTTTTAATATTGTCGTTGGGCCTCCCTTCTTATCTGTGCATATTCGTTTCTGGCTCTACGACTGCTCTCTTTATTCTCCTGGGTCCTTTGCCTTCTATATTTCTTCCATTCCCTAGCACACTTGGTTTTTGCCTCCTTGCACCTTTGGGTGAACCATGGGCTCATCCTGGCTTTTTCATTATTCCTGTTACCCTTGGGTACAAACCTATCCTCAGCCTCCTTGCACATTGTTGCTACATATTCCATCATCTCATTAACTGGCTTCCCTGCCAGTTCTCTGTCCCACTGAACCCCGTTCAGGAAGTTCCTCATTCCCGTGTAGTCCCCTTTCTTGTAGCTTGGCTTCATTCGGCCTGGCCTTCCTGCTGACTCTGGGTCTGTATGTGGGCATTTTCTCCCTTGATTTTTCCAGTGGCTCATTGCAGCATGATTGTGCCTCAGCATTCGACCTATCACTCTCTCCATCTGCACCCAGCTGCTCTTCCCTTTCACTCCTTGGCCCTTCTTGGCAGGCTGATATGACCTTAGCATAATTCATATCTCCTTCCTTCCTGTTCAGCCTCTCAGCTTCATATGCTGTGTCTTCTCTGGTCACTGCACCTGTAACTCGCTTCAGCCTGTTTAACTCAACTTCTTGGACCCTTATCCTGGCTACTGCAGTTTCGACTTATGCCTCCCAATTCTTCGTCTCCTTCTCCAGCCTCTTTTCCAATTTCACAGAGAGCTCTTTCCCCATTTTTTTCAGAAAGCTCTCCTAATTTTCTCTCCCACTCTTGTTCCATCCTTTTCCACTGCTCCTCCATCCATTCCTCCCTACCAGAATCATTCTCATCTGATCCCTGCGAGTCCCCACCATTTTTTTATTTTTTTTTTTTTTGAGTGTGAGAGAGAGAGAGAAGGGAAAGGTAGAAGGAGAGAGAGGAGGGAGTGAGAAGGAAAAAGGGAGAGAGAGAGAGAGAGGGGAGAGAGAGAGAGAGAGGGGGGAGAGAGAGAGAGAAGGGAAAGGTAGAAGGAGAGAGGGGGAGAGTGAGAAGGGAAAAGGGGGAAGAGAGAGAGCGAGAGAAAGGAGAGAGGGGAGGGAGAGAGGGGGCAAAGAGAGGGGGAGAGGGAAGAGAGGGGGAGAGATGGGGAAGAAGGGGGAGAGATGGGGGGAGAAGGGGGGAGATGGGGAGAAGGGGGGAGAGATGGGGAGAAGGGGGGAGAAATGGGGGAGAAGGGGGGAGAGAGGGAAGGAGGGGAGAGAGAGGGAAGGAGGGGAGAGGGGAGAGATGGGAAAAGGGAGAGGGGAGAGGGGGAGAGAGAGGGGAGAGAGATATGAAAAGGGAGAGGGGAGAGATAATGAGAGGGGGAGATGTTAGAGGTAGAGAGATGTTCGAGGGGGGGAGGTGTTAGAGGGAAGAGATGTTAGAGGGGAGAGATGGGAGAGGGGAGAGAGATAGGTAGAGATAGGTAGAGAGAGATAGGTAGAGATAGGTAGAGAGAGAGGTAGAGATAGGTAGAGGTAGAGAAATAGGTAGAGAGAGATAGGTAGAGAGATAGGCAGTGAGAGTGGGAGAAAGAGTAGGGGTTGCAAGATTCTGTACGAGGCACAAGTACGCTCACACCTTGAGTATGCTCCACCTTCTTGGTTTGCCTGCCCCATCTCTCATCTGCGACTGCTTCACAGAGTGGAGAACAGACCAAGACGTCTCATCTCTCGCCTGGACCCATCCTGGATAGATCTGTCATTTCAGCAGAGCCTTAAACACAGGAGGGACGTGGGTGGCCTTACTGTTATGTACAAGGCCAATATTGTCAAAGTACCACACTTGGATCCACTTCGAGGACAGCGTGAAACAATCTTTTATGCCACAAGACGGGCAGAAAGCAGCAACTTCACTTTGGCTGTACCCTTCTCCAGAACATCACTCCATCTGAGATCCTATATACCCAGGATGACTCGAGTATGGAACACATTCGTACAGCATAATGATGTCAACGAGATAAAGTCAGTTGATCAAATGAAAATGCTGGCCCACAGATGGCTCCAATTTCATCCTGTTCCCTACTTGTATGTCTCATAACAATAAAAATGCTTTCAAATGAGCTGATGTAGGTAACAGCTCTTAGCTTGCCAATTAAGTTAGGAATCCTTAAGCTGTAAATAGCTTGTCAATAAAGCTAGGGATCCTTAACCTTGTCAAACTCTGTAAAAGAAAAGGGAGAGAGAGAATGAGGGAGAGAGAGAGAGGGAGAGAGAAAGAGAGAGAGAGAGAAGGGTGAAGGAAGAAAGGTTAAACAATGATGGCATTAGTCTGAATTATTACCATATTAAATTTACAAACGTATCTTCCCTCGCTTCCTCCTTCCTTCCCTCTTTTATTTCTTCTTTTATTTTCTCCTTTCCTCAAAACCCTTCCTCCTCACCCCTCTCTCTGTTTCCCTTTTCCTGCCTCGCTTCATTCTTCCCTTTCATCCGTCTCTCTTAGCCTTCCTCCCTCCTTCCCATAATTCCTCTCTTCCTGCTTTACTGCTTTCCTCTAACCACTTTTGTCTCCATCTCTCCCACTCTGCCTTCCTCCCTGTCTAAATGCGTCTCCTTATGTGTAGAAGCATCCCCGCCCCCTTGTCTCTCTCTCTCCCTTCTTGCTTCCCATCATCCCACTCTCATTTCCTGTTTTCTCCCTTCTGCCTACCTCTCTGTTCTTGCCTCCCAACGTCTTACTCTTCTTCCCTGGTTCCCTGCTTTCCGCCGTGTTCCCCGTCTCTCCTCTCCCTTCCAGCTCCCCTTTCTATACTAATGGAAGTATTTTTCTCATTTTCTTTTGTTGGAAGGAAAGGTAAAAGTGTTTGTGTGTGAGTGTCGCGATACACAAGGCCATTGATCAAAGTAATTATAACAATTCTTTCCTTTTTTGGATCACACCTGAGTCCAACAACCCAATCATCAATAATCACAACAACTAACGACAACAACGACGACCATCTACAGCAACCAACGACCATCAACCAACAATAACCACAACCATCAATAACAATCTTTCATACTAATTCGTAACGCCCACTAACACAGGACACTCCAGCAATGTTTAGCAATAAATGTCTTATTAGTTGCACAGGTGTCCCTTCACCAAACATACTGTTTACCTTATTTTGTGTTGCATCTACCTTCATCACTAAGGCAGCTTTGCCATAAGCGTTATTTGGCAAATCCATTTAATTTTACTCCCTGGGTCTCCAAACTTGACCACAACGACAACAATAATATTAATAATAAAACAGGGGAAAACGCTAAATAAACGGCGGTATTAGACCTGATTCAATCACATACAGCAGATACAGTAGTATGGGCACAAGACCTGGTCACAGGCCTGGTCACAGACCGGGCCGCGGGGGCGTTGACCCCCGGAACTCTCTCCAGGTAAACTCCAGGTAATATCCCCGTCTGTCAGCTCCAGAAATTTAAGAGTACATGTGTTCTCTTTATTCCTCTCAGCCAGCGAAATCTGAGTGATTGACGAGGTGGTGACGGATGAGATGCTTTTCCCTTATCCCTTCCCCCTTACTTATAACAGGATTGAAATACCGTACTACTTGTATTTACACATGCACGCGAGAGTGCAGATTTTCTTGCTTTTGAGTGTCCAGGATGTAGGATTCTGTGCCTTTCCAGGCTATGACAGTCACGTAGAAGGTGCATACAAAAGGTGTACTAATCTCATTCTCTACCTGATTTCCCTCGCTGTTTCAACCGGACGCTTACAAAGTTAGTAATATTGTCATGTCTTGACACTTATTCCATGAGTTCAAGGGCGTAACTGGCGTGATTGAACATAGCGCTCTATGTACGTTACAGGAATCGTATAGTTCACAAACATCAGATCTAGATGCTCTCAATCCGAGCAGCCATAGAGCAGCCTCTCGGACCCAACTGTGAATGAATGATACATCACACGAGACCGGATCCATTTGAAGGCACAGAGATGGGAGATATCTTCCAGTTGCAGGATTATCATAACTAAGCGCTAAACGCACAGGGGCCAACCAGTTACTGGAGAATACGCACTAATCGACTGCTGACAGTTTGGTATCATAGAAGTTCTAACATTGGTTGAACTGCAGCTTGCACCTTTTCCCTATCATTTTCTGGGATTTGGGAAAGGAAGGATTACTCTGTGTTTCCAAGGGTTTCGCTGACTTGATCTAGGAACACTTTCCGCCAGTCATCCCCGATGTCTGGACCAAAAGAATAAAATTACTTCACAAACGACATTCTGGTGGGGGTGAAATACCAACCAAGTTGTTGATTTAATTTCAACCAACAAACCTTGTGTGGAATTAAAGCAGTGTGAGTGTACTCACCTAATTGTGGTTGCAGGGGTCGACACTCAGCTCCTGGCCCCGCCTCTTCACTGATCGCTACTAGGTCCTCTCTCTCTCTGCTTCCTGAGCTTTGTCATACCTCTTCTTAAAACTATGTATGGTTCCTGACTCCACTACTTCACTTGCTAGGCTATTCCACTTGCTGACAACTCTATGACTGAAGAAATACTTCCTAACGTCCCTGTGACTCGTCTGAGTCTTCAGCTTCCAGTTGTGACCCCTTGTCCCTGTGTCCCCTCTCTGGAACATCCTATCTCTGTCCACCTTGTCTATTCCCCGCAGTATCTTGTATGTCGTTATCATGTCTCCCCTGACCCTTCTGTCCTCCAGTGTCGTCAGTCCGATTTCCCTTAACCTTTCCTCGTACGACATTCCCTTGAGCTCTGGGACTAGCCTTGTTGCAAACCTTTGTACTTTCTCTAACTTCTTGACGTGCTTGACCAGGTGTGGGTTCCAGACTGGTGCTGCATACTCCAGTATGGGCCTAACATACACAGTGTACAGTGTCTTAAACGATTCCTTATTAAGGTATCGGAACCTATTTCGGGTTTTCCAGGCCCCCGTATGCGCAGGGGTTATTTGGTTGAGTTGCCCCCGGTGATGGCTGGGTTTAGGGTCCCCCCCAAGGTCTTTCTCCTGATGGGGGTCTGTATCTTTGCCACCTAGCCTATACCTGTCCGGTCTTCTTGCCCCCCCCCAATCTTCATGACTTTGCATTTGCTGGTTTGAATTCGAAAGCCAGTTACGGACCACATGTCCACCTCTCCAGGTCTCTTTGCGTCCTGCCTCATCCTCTCCGATTTAATTTTTCAGTGTGTGTGTGTGGTTTTGGGGTGTACTCACCTACTCACCTAGTGGGGTTGCGGGGCGAGTCCGAGCTCCGGGCCCCCCCTCTTCAGTCGCTATATCACTCTCCCGACCCGTGAGCTTTATCTCCCTCTCTTAAAGCTATGTATGGACCTGCCTGCCTACATGTTCCCAAACTATTCCACTTAGACTACCTGGGGCTGAAGAAATATTTCCTAAACCCCTGGGGATTCTCTGTGTCTTTCAGCTTCCAATTTTTCCCCCCTTTGTTACTTTTTCCCAAATCTCGGAAAACACCCTGTCTTTGTCACCCGTCAATTTCCCCCGTATTTGAGTCGTTTCATGTCCCCCCTATCTCCCCCTGTCCTCCAGGTCGTCAGGGTTTATTTTCCCTTAACCCCCCTCTAGGACAAACCCCTTAGTCTGGGACTATCTTGTTGCAACCTTTGCCTTTTTCTAGTTTCTTCACGTGCTTGGCTAGGTGTGGGTTCCAAACTGGGGCCGCATACTCCAATATGGGCCTAACATACACGGTGTACAGGGTCCTGAATGATTCCTTATTAAGATGTCGGAATGCTGTTTTGAGGTTTGCTAGGCGTCCATATGCTGCAGCAGTTATTTGGTTGATGTGCGCTTCAGGAGATGTGCCTGGTGTTATACTCACCCCAAGATCTTTTTCCTTGAGTGAGGTTTGTAGTCTCTGACCCCCTAACTGTACTCCGTCTGCGGCCTTCTTTGCCCTTCCCCAATCTTCATGACTTTGCACTTGGTGGATTGAACTCCAGGAGCCAATTGGCTGGACCAGGTCTGCAGCCTGTCCAGATCCCTTTGTAGTTCTGCCTGGTCTTCGATCGAGTGAATTCTTCTCATCAAGTTCACGTCATCTGCAAACAGGGACACCTCAGAGTCTATTCCTTCCGTCATGTCGTTCACAAATACCAAAACAGCACTGGTCCTAGACTGACCCTGCGGGACCCCGCTGGTCACAGGTGCCCACTCTGACACCTCGCCACGTACCATGACTCGCTGCTGTCTTCCTGACAAGTAATTCCCTGATCCATTGAAGTGCCTTCCTGTTATCCCTGCTTGGTCCTCCAGTTTTTGCACCAATCTCTTGTATGGAACTGTGTCAAACGCCTTCTTGCAGTCCAAGAAAATGCAATCCACCCACCCCTCTCTCTCTTGTCTACTGCTGTCACCATGTCATAGAACTCCAGTAGGTTTTGTACACAGGATTTCCCGTCCCTGAAACCATGTTGGCTGCTGTTGATGAGATCATTCCTTTCTAGGTGTTCCACCACTCTTCTCCTGATAATCTTCTCCATGATTTGCATACTATACATGTCAGTGACACTGGTCTGTAGTTTAATGCTTCATGTCTGTCTCCTTTTTTAAAGATTGGGACTACATTTGCTGTCTTCCATGCCTCAGGCAATCTCCCTGTTTCGATAGATGTATTGAATATTGTTGTTAGGGGTACACATAGCGCCTCTGCTCCCTCTCTCAATACCCATGGGGAGATGTTATCTGGCCCCATTGCCTTGAGGTATCTAGCTCACTCAGAAGCCTCTTCACTTCTTCCTCGGTTGTGTGCACTGTGTCCAGCACTTGGTGGTGTGCCCCACCTATCCGTCTTTCTGGAGTCCCTTCTGTCTCCTCTGTGAACACTTCTTTGAATCTCTTGTTGAGTTCTTCACATACTTCACGGTCATTTCTTGTCTCTCCTCCTTCCTTCCTTAGCCTGATTACCTGGTCCTTGACTGTTGTTTTCCTCCTGATGTGGCTGTACAACAGTTTCGGGTCAGATTGGCTTTCGCTGCTATGTCATTTTCATATTGTCTTTGGGCCTCCCTTCTTATCTGTGCATATTCGTTTCTGCTCTACGATGTTCTCCTTATTCTCCTGGTCCTTTGCCTTCTATATTTCTTCCATTCCCTAGCACACTTGGTTTTTGCCTCCCTGCACCTTTGGGTAAACCATGGGCTCATCCTGGCTTTTTCATTATCCTGTTACCCTTGGGTACAAACCTCTCCTCAGCCTCCTTGCATTTTGTTGCTACATATTCCATCATCTCATTAACTGGCTTCCCTGCCAGTTCTCTGTCCCACTGAACCCCGTTCAGGTAGTTCCTCATTCCTGTGTAGTCCCCTTTCTGTAGTTTGGCTTCATTCGTCCTGGCCTTCCTGCTTCTCCCTCCACTTGTAGCTCTACTGTGTATTCGAAGCTTAAAACCACATGGTCACTGGCCCCAAGGGTCTTTCATATGTGATGTCCTCGATATCTGCACTACTCAAGGTGAATACTAAGTCCAGCCTTGCTGGTTCATCCTCTCCTCTCTCTCTTGTAGTGTCCCTTACGTGTTGGCACATGAAGTTTTTCAGTACCACCTCCATCATCTTAGCCCTCCATGTATCTTGCCCCATGTGGGTCCAAGTTCTCCCAAACGATCTCCTTGTGGTTAAAGTCACCCATGATCAGGAGCTTTGCCCTGAAATGCATGAGCTCTTCTGGCCATTTCTAGCCAGTGTGTCAACCATCGCTCTATTGCTCTCGTCGTACTCTTGCCTTGGCCTCCTGCTGTTCTTGGTGGGTTATACATCACTGCTATTACCACCTTGTTGTGTGTGTGTGTGTGTGTGTGTGTGTGTGTGTGTGTGTGAGAGAGAGAGAGAGAGCGAGAGAGACGAGAGAGACGAGAGAGACGAGAGAGACGAGAGACGAGAGAGACGAGAGAGAGAGAGAGACGAGAGAGAGAGAGAGACGAGAGAGAGAGAGAGACGAGAGAGAGAGAAAGACGAGAGAGACGAGAGGAGACAGAGAGGAGACAGAGAGGAGACAGTGTGTGTGGGGGGGGGGGCACTGGGTAGGGTTAGTGATCCCTGGTTCAGTCGTGAAATTCAGCCTGAAGCCTGCCGCTCCACTCCAGGGTAACTTCAATGTACACTAACCTTTATTCCAAAGAGTAGGCAGTATATTGTGAGAGACCGTAGCTTGTCTTGCCTCTTGATGCGCACTTAATACCTATAGGATACTTACGTGCAAGGTAGTAGCTGGGTGTGCACCTGCACCTGTATACCTGTTGGGTGAGTTACGGGCCACGATCTCGTTGTAGTGAGCTATAGCGGTATAGGTCTGCATCAAGGGATGTACTGTACTGGTAAAAATCCGCGAGGGAAGTAGGCTTCGCGGCTCACCATTGTAAAGGCGACTGACTCTCAGGCCCAGCCTGGCGGCATTCAAATTCCTGGGATGAAGGTGCCAGTAGCTTAATTAATGGGACATATAATTTATACAGTAAGCAAACGACTATCTCTTAGATTAAATATATGGAGCAGTAATGCAGTAATTGTAATGCATAACTAGCCTAGGAGTTACGAGGCTAATTCCTAGAATTAAGTATATACAGAATTAACACTCCTCCTAAGTCTCCCTTAATCCCCCCTCTTCTTTACATTCACCCACTGGAAGGGGGCATAACAGTTCTGGAGAATCATAAAATTCCTCACACTCGGGGGGGGGGGGGTTGACATACTGAAACAAGGTCAAGGGCTATCGCTCCCTGCGACATCCCTGAGCTATCGAATGCTTCGTCGAGGTCGCCGGGTGACTCATGGGGTCTAGCACTCGTTGGGCAGCTCAGGGCATGTGGCCCTCGTCTGTTGGTAGGGACCACACAGCGACATTTCCCCCATGGTATACAGTAGTGGGGATGGGAAGCTTCAAAGGTGCCAGCAGGCCTCCCGTGTTTGAATGAATGAGCCCCTGACTCAAGAATTACGCGAAGGTCGTCTGCTGGCACGCCGACATGGCAGACGCCTTAATTGGTTGTTGACACACTGGGTGCAGTGTGCATCCAGGAGGACTGGCGTAATTGGTGGAGAGTACCTTTGATTGTACCGTGTGTCACACTCCGGTGGGCATCATCAATAACCAGCCTCGTCAGCCAGTGGCGTTTCGGTAGTATGACAGGAAGTAAAGGGTTCCTTGGTAAGGAGGAATTCTATATTTCACACCTCACTATGTTGTCAGGGTCCAGGTGAAGTCCAAGATGACTGACTCCCGCTCTACAGGAAATCAAGGTCAGATGAGAACGTTTCTCGCTGTACTCGTCTCACCCAATATTTCATGGGTTCAAAGGATTCATGGTCTTCCTGCCCTTACAAAGATGTGCGGGCACGAAGGGTGGCTGTCAGGAGCCTGTCTAGTGTGAGGTACTTGGACCCATCGATGTTTAACTCGGTCTCGACAGTTGCATTTAAGCAGACTGTGTCTGCTGGCATGAGGTGAGGTGTGTGGGCACTCGGGATCGGTTGGACAATGGCTGGTAATAATTCCCACTAGGATACTTGACACAGTGTCACTTCCCTCGTGGTCACTTTCCCCATCCCGGGAAAGTGGCCCAAATATATGGCTATCAGCTGTGACAGTGTCATTTCGACTAAGTTCCACAGCAGTCCCTTTTAACATTGTGATGGCTGTCTACAGCCGTCTCACGTGTATGTTTGCTGGTAGCTGATCAATGATCACGGCGTTAATCATGTCGGATTGCTTCCCCAGACAGACTGTGAAGCTCGCTAGTTCACAAGGTCAGCGGCCAGGATACTGAAAGAACCACGCTAGGTCCAGTGACACCTGATCGTGCGGGACTACTCCCAGGCCCTTCAGCGCACTCTGGCGAATGAAGGACATCTGACATCCTTGGTCAAACAAGGCAATTACTTGCGTTCTCAGAAGCTCATTTAACAATGAAAGTCACGTTACTGGTAAGGCTGTGTGATTTAGTAAGGACAGCCAAGGCGTGCGACCCGGAGAGGAGAGACCAGCCCCTCTCAACTCTTGTTGACAGTTGTCAGCTGTGATCTGCTTCACGTTTTCTACGCATGGACAAACGATGGTATTGTTTTGTGCTCGTCCCGGCACTTCAGCACTTAAGGTGTCTAGGATTACAGCCACTTTCTGGATGATTGCAAGGGGCACTCCTGACACAGGTTCAGCTCTTGGACTCACTGTTTCTGGACATTTACTACTGTGAGCTTATCACAAGAAGGAACCCAGTGTGGCCCAAAGCAGAGTAAACATTCAGTTGCCTGCAGGCTACCATCAAGAGTGAAGATGTGCAGCGTGCCGAGATTTGTATAACTCAGGAATAAGTTATTGACGTTTGTAGTCACACTTCTCGAGAACTACTTGACAGACTATGATTTTTGCACACGTTATTGATGCCCCCACACACAAAAAAATTATGCAATCTGACAAAAAAAAATTCGCTTAAAGCTTCTGTTACATAATTGTTTAGACCGTTATCCTTCATCTAGTGTTAAGTAGAACATTGTACATCTTAACAATTTTGTAAAGCGTGGCGAGTTGTAGGTCCTATAGAATAGAGCATTATTTATTTCTATCTGTTAGGCAAAAATTCTCAACAAACACAGTGTACAGATTTTAAATGCTGCTTAAATCGCAGTAAAAAATTTAATTGAAATTGGAAAAGGGTTCAAAAAAATTATTCCGTCTTTCTCCCTTTCAGTCACCCTCTATGGACATCAGGAGTATTCGAAGCTGTCATTTACGTCTCTCTGGTCCCCTACGACCAGCGTCAGAAGATCTAGCTCCTATGTAGTCAGGAAGACTTCTTTATTTGAACACCTGGTTTAATTAAGAGCCAGCTAAAATTTACCTTGCCTTGAAATGGTTCATATCAGGGGAGCTCTTATGTTGGAGTAATCCCCGGCCTTTACATCCGGTCTACGTGTATCCACACTCGCTGCAGCTCGGGGATTCATTAGTCATACCTTCATGTAAAAGGATAATGGCCACGTTAGCTGTGGCCAGCAGGTCTTCCAAACAGTAAACAAATCAATAGGTTTGCTTGAACTTCTGGTCTCTTACTAGTGTTGTCAAACTCTGGATGATCCAGTTAATCTCTTCTAGCTAGAGTTGACAAAAGTTTTTTTTTTTCTATTAAGCGACACATTCACCAGCTCGTATGTGCCAGCCGTTTGATAAAGGCCAAGCTATCATTTCGAAAGTCTCTTTAATAAGAGACAAGCACTGACTAAGGAAATAACCAATTATATACAGAGCTTTCAATATTAAGAGAGAATATTTTCACCATGGATCACACTCATAAGGAAGGTGAAGTAATCGAAGAACATGGGAAAGATAGACAGTGAAGAGCTTGGCAGTTCACATCGAATCTATCTGCTGAGAACTATCTACTTATAACTAGATTAGAAGTATCATGTATTACCTAAGCGTGCGAGTCAACCAAAGAAAAGCAGAAGGCTCTCTCCCCACCCTCGCCTTCTTCCGGACACTACTATCATGAAAACGGGGAAAAATACACCAAACCATATTGAAAAAATGGCCTGGAATTTACAGAAGAGGGAACTGGATAAAAGACGGGCTACAAGTACCTTTACTAAATTAGTACTGTTTTTATCTTAAACTACAGGTGTTACTTCACTGCCACTCACAGAACTGTGCATACCAGTAGTCCTACTTCTGGCTTCCACTAATTTTATTGTGACTATCACTATCCTCTACTTGTATCGTTGCCAATGTTATTGACTCTGTTGCCTCGTTGTCAACCGATCATTCTCGTCAACAGATTCCTGATGTTCCGAATGAACATCAAGCATCTGTTTACTTCAGGCTGCTCCATCTATTGAAGGTAAATGACAGTTTTCCTGTGTTTAATGTGGTTTTAGCGAGTGGTTGCGCGAGAGTATTTGGCAGCATCTAGCTCCTGTCCTCCCTCACCACACTATAACTGAAGAATGTTTCCAGGAGTCAATGCCCCTGAGGCCCGGTTCCAGACAAAGCCTACAGGGGGAGCAAGGCCTGACTGATCAACCAAACTGTTACTGCTGGCCGCACACAGTCCAAAGTATGATCCACAATCTGGCTGATCAGACACTGGCTTGAGGAAGTTGTTCATTTGACGCCTGAATACCGTAAAGGGTTTGTTTTTAATTTCCTGTATGTACAGAGGGAGGGCGTTGAGGAGTCGTGGAACTCTAACACTCATCAAGTTATCTCTTAAGAGTACTCGTCGCTCAGCTGCTTGTTAGTGTAGGTATTTTATACCAGGTCAGTCATGTCTTGTTGTAAGAGTGATATCCGTCACTAATTTATTTTCACATTTTCTGGCTTATACAGTAATTTGGATTGCCGTTTAACTTGTATATTTATAAAAACATATAGGTCCTGAAGGCTCTGGCAACTCCTCTCCCTAGGGCACGATATGTCTAGTGAAATCCTATACTTGCCAAGTTCTTGTCAAGGTGGTTTTTAAGTGACTATATTGTCTTCGTGCTTACAACATTAGTGGGCAGAAAATTTCATTCCGGTCTAATTCAATTTACAAAAAAAAAAAAAAGCTTGTATTCTTTCTTACTGAATTTTCTACGTCTTAGTTTCATTCAGTTATTTCGATTTATGGAATAATTCAGCATGTTAAATAATTCTTCATGTCTGAGTGAATCGAGACTTTTCAGCATCTCGAAGGTGTAAATCATGTTTCCTTTTAGTTTTTGTTTGCTAAAGAAAAAAATTGTTGAGTGGCAGGTTTCGGTTAGCGTTGCAGCTGGCAGACAAGCACTGCTTGGTACGTCATGGGTTGTTTCTCCAGGGTTCTCTTTAATTCTTTCAGTAAGTTTGTTGCCAAATATTTTGTATTCATATTTCAAATTGTTTTACCCAAAGTGCATTACTTAGCACTTGTCTACATTGTAACATTGTTTTTCCACGTCTCCGATCACCGCGACAACTGTCCAGATTACTCTGAGTACTCAAGCAATCTACTTTGGATGCTGCATTTGTCCTCAATTTGGTGTCAACTGCAAATTCTACAATCTTCGATGCTGGCTCTAACTCGATATCATTAATGTACATTAAGACAACTGGACCAAAAGCTGATCCCTGTGGAACAGTTACTGAGAGCCACTCAGACCTCCCCACTGAGTACCATTCTCTGTTTCCTGTCTACGGGCCAGTCACTTGCTTATCCGAAATTTGTCTACTACACGAACAAGTGCTTTCATTTGCCAGCAGTCATCGAAGGGACACTTTGTCTAAGATCTTCACGAGGTCTGTATATACTACATCTAATGGGACCTATATCGTCCCAGATTTTGTATATGTAACTGAAAAATTTGAGTAAGAAAATCATGCATGATCTCTTATTGCGGAATTAATGCTGATTTCTGATTACTGCGGCATTATTTGCAAGAAAATAAACGATCCTGTTCCAAATAGTCTCCATTTGTCTGCCTAAAATAACGTTGAGATTACCTTCTAGTGATGTGTTAAATATTAACAATAGTGTTTATTACGACCAAAGGTAATAAGTCTGTCGTATCTGGCCGTAAATTAAATCCTCAGACAAGGAACAAACCTCGAAAATAAAGGCAAAGACAAACACAATAGGTAGATTTCTGAGTGTCTGTATATGCCCTTCACAATTATATACAGTAGTTTGAAAATGCAACAGAGCAACAAGATGTTAAAGCGAGAGAGAGTGAGAGAATGATGAGTTCACTCTGTAATAGGATTTGACCTTGTACAAGAGAGACCAGTATGTGTGAATTCAACCTGCTATCCAGAGTTGGACTTCAGTCAGGGCGGTATACACAACATAAATTTTGACTGAGTGAAGTTCACACCCAGGTGGTTGTCGTATTAACCTGGATGTGAATCAGCATGGATGAGGGCCTCCCTTTGCAGCTACGCTGACATTAAACAAATAACACCCCACTTAGGAGAGAGGAGCTTACGACGACGTTTCGGTCCGACTTGGACCTTTTACAAAGTCGCACTGAGTGTGTGACTTTTCAGAGCGTCCAAGTCGGACAAAAAACGTCGTCAGCTCCTCTATGTGCGGGTTATTTGTGTATTGTTCCAGTCAAGATATTGTGCCTTTTTTGTTCTTTACGCCGACCTAACTGTCAGTTTGGCTAATATAAAGAGAATGTAATAATATTAATAGCTGACATCAGTGACATACTACTATACAGTAAGCCCGTTGTTATGCAGAATATTTCGGGCAAATTAGATTTATTTTGTATCCAGGATGCGACCAACACCAGTCAGCTAACACCCAGGAACTTAATACTTCTAGGTGAACAGGAACAACAGGTCTTTTAAGGAAACACGCCCTGTTTCCACCCGTACCGGGAATCGAATTTCGGTTGCTAGCAACCGAGCTACAAGACATCTAGTAGCGTGACGAATGCCGAATAAATTGTAAAGTACCTGGCGCACACCACAGTAAGTAATTTAATATTTACAGTCTTAAATCTCAGGCAGATACTTCGTCTGGTTTCCTTGATTTTATTTAATATTTCTTTTCTCCAGTGATTTTATTTCGTCAAGGCCACTAATGTCTTCAATACGTAATTTGTCTATATTCGGACTTAAAAATAAATTTTACGGCTTCGAAAAGATGACATCATGTTTGTTAGTAAATACGACCAGAAGATTGTGCTGAGAATAGTCGCCATATCCCTGCTGTTTATTCTACACTTATCGCTAGTTAAAGATCCCTTCATTACCTCGTTATTCCCCCTCCTCTGATAATAGAATTTGGATTATTTTTGATGATTTGTGCAATTAATCTTTGAAATTCTTGATTAGCATTTATCTCTGGAACCATTTGTAGTCTGTAATAAAGTTGGTAGAATTACCGACAATATGTAAAGTAAAAGGACACAAGTGCAACTAATGTGACATTTATTGTGGCAACGTTTCGCTCTCCAGGAGCTTTATCAAGCCCTGGAGAGCGAAACGTTGCCACAATAAATGTCACATTAGTTGCACTTGTGTCCTTTTACTTTACATTTGTAGTCTGTATGATCAACGAGTTTATCATCAGTTTAAACTGCGTATACGCAATCCTTTTTTTTACGTATCTTAGTCTCTCCTTCAGCCTAGCTTATTTTTAGAGTTTATTTTTAAAATCATGCTATGCTTATCGATGATTAGAAAACGAATTTTAATTCGACTCCACACTTCCTCTGCAATATTTGTACTTAATACATCGATCTAGTTTACGTTCCTGATATCTCGGCGCACCTTACCAGAGTTAGTTGTGATAAATGGTTTAAAACCGACAAGTTAAAGATTGAGACTAAACTTATGCAACATATGGGAATCTTTATTGAAGAAACGTTTCGCCACACAGTGGCTTCATCAGTCCAATACAAAGCAGAAGGGTGTAAGGAGAGTTGAGTTAGCTGCTCGGTAAATGAGAACCATTTTACCGTTATTTTGAATCTTGTAGATGGTGTTAATTTTGATTCCAATGTTGTGGTTACTGTTTCCTAGTCTCTCTCTCTCCTACCTCGCGTGATTTAATAAGATCACAGCCTGTGGTCAGAACATGACGCAAAATATTATTGCCCCGAGAATCCCGACAGTTTAAACTAGGTCGTTGTTCTCAATTATGTTGAGTCTGGCGTCTTCCTAATCCTATGACAGCTGAGTCTGGTAGCCTCCTGATCCCCTGACAGACGAGTCTGGTGGCCTCCTGATCCCCTGACAGACGAGTCTGGTGGCCTCCTGATCCCCTGACAGACGAGTCTGGTGGCCTCCTGATCCCCTGACAGACGAGTCTGGTGGCCTCCTGATCCCCTGACAGACGAGTCTGGTGGCCTCCTGATCCCCTGACAGACGAGTCTGGTGGCCTCCTGGTTCCATAAAGAGTTCCAGGTTATGTTAGTCACATTAAAATCACAAACTAATATTGCCTCAGTATTCTCACAGTATTCGCTATACAAGTGAACGTCATCATCCTGATTTTGTTTGGGCCGACGATACTGAACCGAATATAATTTTCTTATTTCCATTAACTTGAATTTCTACACACACACACACACACACACACACACAATCACACATACACAACTTCATACCGCGAGCAGTTTATCGTTAACATATGGACACTCCACCTATCTTCTGAGTGCGAGCCTTATCAAATGGAGAGAATTTCACCCGGATGAACGCATGACTGAACTAGAGACTGTGTGATCTGTGTGAGAAGTAATAAGAACTTGAACCCATTAAACGTAGTGTTCCACAGGGTCCTAATTTGCTTACAATCATCACCAATGACGTAGGTGAGGGAATAAATAGACACATACCTAAGATTACAGATGAGACAAAAATAGGCTGTCAAAAACATGTCAGGTTAACAATGAGCTACAGGATGATTTGGATCGATTACTGTTTGGTCGGAGAAGTGGTAGATCCAGCTGAAAGTTGAGAAATGAAGGATTCTATCCTGGTAAAATAGGAAGACAAATGCAATTGCGAAAAAATTCTAGCTATCAGAAATATAAAACGAAGACAACACATATTAGCGTTTGTAATAAAGCGAATAGATTCCTAGTGAAAATTTCCGAGAATTTTTATGATACGAGGCAGTAAATGAATCACAGCTTAATAGAGGTGACAATTCTACCCCTCACAAATTCTCTGTAAACTATTATTTCTCAATAATATTGTACGACGGAGCAAAATACTCAGCGTCACTCATACACGAATCAAGGCACCCAGTGCCAGCTGTACCCGATACTTAACTATGCTGGAATATGAATCCACATTCTTGAGATGACAGGTTACCTGTCAATGATGATAATCTAAGAAGTCTTTAACCTAAAGGTAATGTAAATAATTAATTCCTAGAATACTTCAAGGTAACTGATATATGATCACTGGTGTAGTAAGTAATAACAGGTGATAAGGACATACCTGAAGTATATCTGGAGGGAGTTCCGGGGGTCAACGCCCCCCGGGCCGGTCCATGATCAGGTCTCGCCTGTTTTAGAAAAAAACAATAAGTTAAAGAATGGGACACTTGTGCAACATTTGGGAATGTTTATTACGGAAACGTTTCGCCAACCAGTGGCATCTTCAGTCCAATACAGAGAAGAACAGTGGAAGATGAGTAGTTTGAGGAAATCAGTCCCTCAGCCTGGAGTCAATGTGTTCAGTCCTTCAATGTTGAGAAAAGTACAGCAAATGGGCAGAGAAGTTGTAATTAAAAGGCTTTACTGATATCCTGCCTTTTTTGAAAAAAAGTTTTTAACACAGTTAAGTATCAACATTGAAGGAGTGATACCATTCTAAACGAACATTCTCTAGTTATCACATGCAAACAAATATCCTAATTCATTTAACAGAATTGGAAAATTATGACTGACATGGCCCACTCAAGTATTTCTTTATCCAAAATACATCAATCAGCAGTAAGTTTGAAGCTTTTATGAACTTACATTCTCAACTTGTCACACAACAAAATACCCAACATTTTTTTTTAAATAAAACTGCCAAACTGAGATTTACACACTCCAGTGTGTAAATCTCAGTGTGTGAATCTTCATCTACTTAGGCTGTAACTGTGTAAACAGCTTGAAGCAAATCAGATGATGCATTCTCAGTTTATCACAAGAAAAAGCCATGAATGCTAAAAAAGCTGATAAAAGAAAATATCTCACTTTAGCAGTTCTTCCGAAGGTTTCTCAAGTTTTCTCCGTCACATCTTCCACGTCACCACTGCTGTGTCTGCACGTACATGACTGACCAATCAAGATCAATATATCCTAACAACCAGTTGAACCTTCATATACGTACAATAAACTAACAAAAGCTTACTGTCAGAATAATTGCTCTAAAGTTCTCGTACAGAAATATCACATTAATAAAAAAAATTCTAGAAAAACAGTACAAATTATTACAATCAAAAGAAAGCACTAAACCTACCAGAGAGAAAAAAAGGAATATTTCAGGGTAAACTAAAATTGTAAAATAGAGAGAGTTATCAAAACGTGAGTTCTCAATATTTTAAAATGTTATTTTTCGTTATATTCTATTTCAAATTAGAAATTTTTTACTTTTCAAGTGGAATTTGCATACCTCTTCTGAGCTCCTTGCAAGGACTGCTGATTAGCTAGAACAAAAATTTGAAAACTGGAACCTACTGTCCAAAAGTAATTCCAGGTTTCCTCGAAGTAAAATTCATCAGTAAGGAAAGTTAGATGCAGATCGGCCACAAATTGTCTCACAAAAATCCAGTTACCACAAATTCTTCAGTAAAACTGGCAGACTGGCAGCTACTCAGACCAAGACTGGCAGCTACTCAGACCAAGACTGGCAGCTACTCAGACCAAGACTGGCAGCTACTCAGACCAAGACTGGCAGCTACTCAGACCAAGACTGGCAGCTACTCAGACCAAGACTGGCAGCTACTCAGACCAAGACTGGCAGCTACTCAGACCAAGACTGGCAGCTACTCAGACCAAGACTGGCAGCTACTCAGACCAAGACTGGCAGCTACTCAGACCAAGACTGGCAGCTACTCAGACCAAGACTGGCAGCTACTCAGACCAAGACTGGCAGCTACTCAGACCATGACTGGCAGCTACTCAGACCAAGACTGGCAGCTACTCAGACCAAGACTGGCAGCTACTCAGACCAAGACTGGCAGCTACTCAGACCAAGACTGGCAGCTACTCAGACCAAGACTGGCAGCTACTCAGACCAAGACTGGCAGCTACTCAGACCAAGACTGGCAGCTACTCAGACCAAGACTGGCAGCTACTCAGACCATGACTGGCAGACTGGCAGCTACTCAGACCAAGACTGGCAGACTGGCAGCTACTCAGACCAAGATCAATCCAAACCCATCTCCAAGTAAGATAAACCAGCTGTTATTGTTTGAAGACAATCAGGAATGGGGATAGGGGCATCGTAGTCACTTCAGGGAAACCAATCTATTAAACCTGACAAATGGAAGCTTAAACATCCCAATGCGTCAAAAAAAAACGCTTCCTCACTGAAACTCCATTTTTTCCTTTTTTTTCCCATAGGCTACATACATATTTATTTGTTCTTTCTGTTATGTGAATCTGATTTTAAAACTTGAAGACGTTCAGAAGACGCATTTTTATGCTGACTCAAGGTAAACAATTTTAATAATAAAGCTGACATATTTTAACACCTCACACTCCATAAATAATTCATCTTTTCTTTATAACACATTTGAAAGTTTGAAGCCGATCAGAGGTGCCATTCTCAAGCTATCTCACGGAAACCAGAACCACATTTCCCTTGATACAGCACATTTATACTGCATATTTATACAGATAGAAAAAATATAAGAGATCCACAATTTGATATAACAAGAACATACACACAAATAAAATGTAAACGAATAAAACGAAAACAAAGAAATATAACGTTCGTAATTCAACACTCTGAACGTTCCATTATTTGAGAAATTAAAGCAGTATCGCCATTCTCAGCAATTACTAAGTTTCCGGCACCAGCAAAAAATACTGTTTGACATTTCATGTTTGATCGGAGCGAGAGCTGCTAAAAAAATCACTACCTAACGTGTCTTTTTTTTTTTTAACAGGTTACCGGAAACACAATTTCAGGGGCCTAAATCAAACGTTAAATGCAACTATTTATCATGGGATAAACAACAAAAAAAGGAGCCAACAAACACACAAGGATGATTCGGAAATGCTTGTCAAGTTTGCAAGTTCTGCCTCTAACACATGCATATTATATATATTCGTGCCGAATGGGTAAAATTAGTAAGTTTGAAAGGACTCGTTCAAAATTAAAATCTCTAAAATTTTCTCTTATCCGTTTAAAGATATATTCTATGTTAATGTAAAAATGAATAATTTTGTACCTAAAGAACCTGAGAAAACTTACCTAACCTTATTATAGTAAGCGCAATTAAATTTAGCTTAATCCAACTAAATATATTTTAGATAAGTTTACAATAATTTAATAATAAACAATGAAATATATTTTTTTGTTTGCAAAATTATTGCATACACATATTTTCGCTTGCCTTATTCGGCAAGAAGAGCTGTTTAAGCCAAAATCGCAAGTTTTACCTATTCGGCACGAAATATATATATATATATATATAAAAAATTGTGTGTGTGTGTGTGTGTGTGTGTGTAGTACTAAATAAGCCGAACAAGCCGAATACGCCGCACTCCCTTAATTAAAAATTTAACAACAGAAATCAAAATTCGTCGGTCCAGACATCTTAGTTTTGGTGAGCCTGTGCCCACGGTAGCCTCAGTTTCCTGTTCTTAGTTGACAAGAGTGGAACCAGGTATGGTCTTCTGCTCTTGTAACTTATCCCCTTCAAGGTTCGATGTGTCGAGCGTTCAGAGATGCTCTGCACACCGCTGTTGTGACACGTGGCAATCTGAATTACTGAACGAGTCTGACCGTTCTCCTCTGACCTATCTCATTATCAAGGCTTTTTTGTCCACAGAATTGCCGCTTACTGGATCTTTTGTGTGTTTTACGGCATTCTCTGTATATAATAGAGACTGTTGTGCTTGAAAATCTTGGGTGATCTTCAATTCTAAAATATTCAGACCAACCCGGCTGGCATTAATAACCACATTTCTTCCCTATTCTGATGTTCGGTTTGAATAAGAACCTCCTGACCAGGTCTGCATGTGTTTAAGCACTGAGGCACTGCCACGTGATTGGCTCATTAGATTTTTGCACTAACGAGCACTTGTATAGGCGTACCATACATAACAGCCACTAAGTGTATATTGGAGCATGTCTTTACTTCAGAGTCTGATCTGCTATCCTCAGTTGAGGTTAGTGAGACCTTAAGTAACTGTGACCTGACTCAGATGGACGAGTGTTCATAACATTTTGAAAATTCTCAAAAACATCTCCGAAGTGAAAAGATAAGCAGATTATTATGGACAATACATTTAGCTGAAGAGAAAAATGTATATTTGGGTAAAAAAAATCAAATTCTAAATAATGAGATGGATCATATTATGGAAAAAAATAGGTACAGTCAGACCAGCCTAATTTTTCAACAGCTAACACAAGGCGTAATGGTCAACATTTAAGAACATACAGTAACATTAATTCATGTGCACTATGCTAAATATATGTTGACAGTTTTTATTTTCATCACCGAAAGTTTTTATTTTGTATCTGTCGTGGAGAATGTTTTTTATGTCATTAATAAAGAAGTGAGAGAAGTGTTTGTATGAGAACTGAGAGAGTTATTTAAAATTAATTAACAATTAATCTTTATCTTAACCACAAGTCTCTCAAGTTACTCACTTCTTCACATATTTACATTTTTTCCCACATTATTTCATCAAAATATTATAACTCTCATTGCACTTTAAGAAAATTTAAATCATATAATAAAAAATGTTATAAATTCTCTTACAATATTTAATTTAATTAAATAATGGTGAGGGAGAGTGCAGATATGTCTATGATACGTGTACACATGTATGTGCGTGTGCTGGTAGTAGTGTGTTTGTAGTGGTGTATATGTGTACACATGTATGTATATATGTGTGTTGGTAGTGGTGTTTGTAGTGATGTATGTGTACACATGTATGTATATATGTGTTTGTAGTGATGTGTGTGTACACATCTATGTATGTGTTCGTAGTAGTGTGTTTGTAATGATGTATATGTGTACACATGTATATATGTGTGTTGATAGTAGTATGATCGTAGTGGTGTATATGTGTACAGATGTATGTATGTATATGTGTTGGTAGTAGTGTGTTTGTAGTGATGTGTATGTGCACACATGTATGTATATATGGGTGTTGGTAGTAGTGTGTTTGTAGTGATGTATATGTGTACACATGTATGTATATATGTGTGTTCGTAGTGTGTTTGTAACGATATGTACACATGTATGTATATATATGTGTTGGTAGTAGTGTGTTTGTAGTGATGTGTATGTGTACACATGTCAGCCTGGCTGACTCTGCTGTCAGCCTGGCTGACTCTGCTGTCAGCCTGGCTGACTCTGCTGTCAGCCTGGCTGACTCTGCTGTCAGCCTGGCTGACTCTGCTGTCAGTCTGGCTGACTCTGCTGTCAGCCTGGAGACTGTTGACAATACCATGTAAAGTTTATGTCAGAATTATGATTAGTGAAGTGATGATAAAGATAATATTGATAACGAAGAGTGACAGTTGAGATAATATTGATAACACAGAAGAGTGACAGTTGAGAAAGTGAAGGTAATCTGTGGATCATGTGTAAACACTGAAATACTGAACTTAACAACACTTATATAAAGGAAAGTTGTACTTGGGTACATTTATAGTTGTGGAAAAGTTATATGAGAGATGTTAGTAGAGTTTTGATAGCTAAAGTGTTAAATTAAGTTATAATATGCAAGAAAGATGGTAAATATTTACCACAAAAAATAGGTCTTACATAATGTTGTGTGATGTCGCCTGTGATGTTAAAGACGTGTGATGTCACTGTACTTTGGTCAGAAGACAATATATAATATATAAATATATATATATATATATATATATATATATATATATATATATTATATATATATATATATATATATATATATATATATAAGGCAAGCCATCATGTAGACCAGAACTTTATTAACATATTGTATTAAAACTCTGTACACACATTTTACATATGTGTGCATGTATATATACATATACATGTGCGTGCATGTATGTATATATACAAACATTTGCGACTGTCAAATTCATTTATGAAACACGAAAAACTGAAATTATTTTAAATATGTTTCAGTTTTCATGAAGGAGATTTAGAGATTCTCACTTGACACTCATACATACACAATAACATGTACACGTGACATTCATACACGTTATAAGCATTCATACATAATAACATGTACACACAACAATAATCAACACACAACATGTACACATGACAATCATCAACACAACATGTACACGTAACAATCAACACAAATGTACACATGACAATCAACACACATGTATGTGTACATAAGTACATGTATGTGTACATAAGTGTTCGTGGGATGGGCTTTGGAGCGACATGTTTGTGTGTATGTATGTGTGATCTCGTACATATTATAGTGATAGGAGATAATTGTGTACATTGTTGTGTGCATATTTGTAGTACACGGGATTCTGTGTTTTTTTATGCATGCAAGTGTATGTATAATGATGTATGAGTGAGGTGAATGTGTTTAAACGTGTAAATGTTTGTGAAAATACTTATATATGTGTATGCAAACAATTTCTGCGCTTGTTCGGCTTTGAGTGCCAAATGTAAAAGACGGATAAATAAACAAAAATGAAAATAGTGTAATACTTAACACAGTGATGATGGAGGTGGACAAATTAACCAACAATTGGGTATTCATCTGCAATAATAAAACACTCACAAATACTTTTAAACAGCTAAATAAGTAAAAAACAACTTGTTCTTCGTATATTTTCATAGTGTAACATAAAAGGATTTCCAAAATTTATGTTAATTAGCCTCTCGGAGGTGGCCGAGCTGTGAGGCAGCTTGGTGGCGTCTAGCTGACCTACGGTCCAGGCTGTCTTGGTGGGTGTAATTACTGGACGCAGTTTTGTGTGTGTGTCACCTCCAATAATTCCACCCACCTGGACAGTCTCTACCGTAGACCAGCTAGACAAGACCAAGTTTCCATGCAGCGAGGTCACTGAAGGTGGCAACCGCTGACTCTGGGGAAGTGGGGAAGGGAGTCCACTCAGGTGACACAAGTGGACTCCTGGAGACACTGATCCGGGGAAGGCACCGCTGACTCTGGGGAAGTGGGGAAGGGAGTCCACTCAGGTGACACAAGTGGACTCCTGGAGACACTGATCCGGGAAGGCACCGCTGACTCTGGGGAAGTGGGGAAGGGAGTCCACTCAGGTGACACAAGTGGACTCCTGGAGACACTGATCCGGGGAAGGCACCGCTGACTCTGGGGAAGTGGGGAAGGGAGTCCACTCAGGTGACACAAGTGGACTCCTGGAGACACTGATCCGGGAAAGGCACCGCTGACTCTGGGGAAGTGGGGAAGGGAGTCCACTCAGGTGACACAAGTGGACTCCTGGAGACACTGATCCGGGGAAGGCACCGCTGACTCTGGGGAAGTGGGAAAGGGAGTCCACTCAGGTGACACAAGTGGACTCCTGGAGACACTGATCCGGGGAAGGCACCGCCTACCTTAGGTAAGTGGGGAAGGGGAGACATCCGGGAGCGAGCGGATGGATTCCTGGATACATGAACCTGGGTAAGGCATGAATACATGCAGTTGAGGCTGACCTTGGGTAAGTGGGGAAGGGAAGATATCCGGCGGTAGACGGAAGGATTCCTGGATACATGATCCTGGGGACGGCAAGAATACCGCTGACTTTGGGAAGTGGGGAAGGGAGTCCACCTGAGGTGACATAAGTGGACTCCTGGAGACACTGATCCATGGAAGGCACCGCCGACCTTAGGTGAGTGGGGAAGGGAAGATATCCGGCGGTAGACGGAAGGATTCCTGGATACATGATCCTGGGGACGGCAAGAATACAGCTGACTTTGGGAAGTGAGAAAGGGAGTCCACTCAGGTGACACAAGTGGACTCCTGGAGACACTGATCCGGGGAAGGCACCGCCGACCTTAGGTAAGTGGGGAAGGGGAGACATCCGGGAGCGAGCGGATGGATTCCTGGATACATGAACCTGGGTAAGGCATGAATACATGCAGTTGAGGCTGACCTTGGGTAAGTGGGGAAGGGAAGATATCCGGCGGTAGACGGAAGGATTCCTGGATACATGATCCTGGGGACGGCAAGAATACCGCTGACTTTGGGAAGTGGGGAAGGGAGTCCACCTGAGGTGACATAAGTGGACTCCTGGAGACACTGATCCATGGAAGGCACCGCCAACCTTAGGTAAATGGGGAAGGGGAGACATCCGGGAGTGAACGGATGGATTCCTGGATACATGAACTTGGGTAAGGTTGTTGTTGAGGCTGACCTTGGGTAAGTGGGGAAGGGGAGACATCCGGGAGCGAACGGATGGATTCCTGGATACATGAACCTGGGTAAGGCATGAATACATGCAGTTGAGGCTGACCTTGTGTCACCTGAGTGGACTCCCTTCCCCACTTCCCCAGAGTCAGCGGTGCCTTCCCCGGATCAGTGTCTCCAGGAGTCCACCTGGGTAAGGCAAGAATACATGCAGTTGAGGCTGACCTTGGGTAAGTGGGGAAGGGAAGATATCCGGCGGTAGACGGAAGGATTCCTGGACACATGAACCTGGGAAAGGCTGAGGCTGGAAGGCAGACAGAACACAGAGGCGAGGCTGACCTTAGGGAAGTGAGGAAGGGGAGACATCCGGGGGCCCACGGATGGATTCCTGGACACATGAACCTGGGGAAGGCGAGGGGGGTGGACCTTAAAGACGAACCACTGGCCTCCACGTGGCAAGGTCTGGTAACTCAGAGATAACTCTGAGGCTGACAGTGGTCGCAAATATATTATAATTCATCATAATTTAATATTATTATTTTTATTATTTATTTTAAATTCATAATTTGGTAATTTGGAGTCAAAAGCGTCAACTAGACTCCCTGACAGTAGCCACGGTGGTGTTATTCCCACTCCAGTCTCCCTGACAGTAGCCACGGTGGTGTTATTCCCACTCCAGTCTCCCTGACAGTAGCCACGGTGGTGTTATTCCCACTCCAGCCTCCCTGACAGTAGCCACGGTGGTGTTATTCCCACTCCAGTCTCCCTGACAGTAGCCACGGTGGTGTTATTCCCACTCCAGTCTCCCTGACAGTAGCCACGGTGGTGTTATTCCCACTCCAGCCTCCCTGACAGTAGCCACGGTGGTGTTATTCCCACTCCAGTCTCCCTGACAGTAGCCACGGTGGTGTTATTCCCACTCCAGCCTCCCTGACAGTAGCCACGGTGGTGTTATTCCCACTCCAGTCTCCCTGACAGTAGCCACGGTGGTGTTATTCCCACTCCAGCCTCCCTGACAGTAGCCACGGTGGTGTTATTCCCACTCCAGTCTCCCTGACAGTAGCCACGGTGGTGTTATTCCCACTCCAGCCTCCCTGACAGTAGCCACGGTGGTGTTATTCCCACTCCAGTCTCCCTGACAGTAGCCACGGTGGTGTTATTCCCACTCCAGCCTCCCTGACAGTAGCCACGGTGGTGTTATTCCCTCTCCAGCCTCCCTGACACTAGCCATGGTGGGGTTATTCCCACTCCAGCCTCCCTGACAGTAGCCACGGTGGTGTTATTCCCACTCCAGCCTCCCTGACAGTAGCCACGGTGGTGTTATTCCCTCTCCAGCCTCCCTGACACTAGCCATGGTGGGGTTATTCCCACTCCAGCCTCCCTGACAGTAGCCACGGTGTTATTCCCACTCCAGCCTCCCTGACACTAGCCATGGTGGGGTTATTCCCACTCCAGCCTCCCTGACAGTAGCCACGGTGGTGTTATTCCCTCTCCAGCCTCCCTGACACTAGCCATGGTGGGGTTATTCCCACTCCAGCCTCCCTGACAGTAGCCACGGTGTTATTCCCACTCCAGCCTCCCTGACAGTAGCCACGGTGGTGTTATTCCCACTCCAGCCTCCCTGACAGTAGCTACGATGGAGTTATTCCCACTCCAGCCTCCCTAACAGTAGCTACCGTGGTGTTATTCCCACTTCAGCCTCCCTGACAGTAGCCACGGTGGTGTTATTCCCACTCCAGCCTCCCTGACAGTAGCCACGGTGGTGTTATTCCCACTCCAGCCTCCCTGACAGTAGCTACGATGGAGTTATTCCCACTCCAGCCTCCCTAACAGTAGCTACCGTGGTGTTATTCCCACTTCAGCCTCCCTGACAGTAGCCACGGTGGTGTTATTCCCACTCCAGCCTCCCTGACAGTAGCCACGGTGGTGTTATTCCTTGACCAGACATGCGTGTGTGCATAACCTTGACCAGACATTGTGTGTATAACTTTGACCAGACATGCGTGTGTGTATATAACCTTGACCAGACATGTGTGTGTGTATAACCTTGACCAGACGTGTGTGTGTGTATAACCTTGACCAGACATCTGTGTGTGTATAACCTTGACCAGACATCTGTGTGTGTATAACCTTGACCAGACATCTGTGTGTGTATAACCTTGACCAGACATGTGTGTGTATATAACCTTGACCAGACATCTGTGTGTGTGTATAACCTTGACCAGACATGTGTGTGTATATAACCTTGACCAGACATCTGTGTGTGTATAACCTTGACCAGACATGTGTGTGTGTGTAACCTTGACCAGACATGTGTGTGTGTGTATAACCTTGACCAGACATGTGTGTGTGTATAACCTTGACCAGACATGTGTGTGTATATAACCTTGACCAGACATCTGTGTGTGTATAACCTTGACCAGACATGTGTGTGTGTGTAACCTTGACCAGACATGTGTGTGTGTGTATAACCTTGACCAGACATGTGTGTGTGTATAACCTTGACCAGACATGTGTGTGTATATAACCTTGACCAGACATTGTGTGTATAACCTTGACCAGACATGTGTGTGTGTGTAACCTTGACCAGACATGTGTGTGTATAAACTTGATCATGCGTCAATTGGCCAGCTAGGTCAGTATTTTGATCTACCACAGCTGGTGCTCCGTCTGTTGCAATACTAACAAGTTTATGTAATGGTAGTTGAGCATTTAATAAAGATTAAGTACATTTTTTATGTAAATATCTTCAGTGGTTTCCATTAAACACATCAGGTCTAAGAATTCTTCATTTACATTTCAATAGTTTGTAACATAACAAATATAGCTAACTGAGGGATATGTTGAATGTCTGTAGATTCATCCAGTGCTGAAAGCAACGCAACTTTTCAGATCACTGCAGTGAACATACGATTGAAGAGTTAATTGCAGAAATGTGTCTTTCAGTAGTGCGGCGGGAGATAGGAATTTGTTCTGTCAAACTATCAATCTCAATCAATCTTTGACTGATAGCTCTATCATTTTATCTATCAATCACTAAATGATAGATAAAGTACAGGTTGACTATAAATTCCTGACGGGTAAATAGAATCCTGGTAGATTTTATAATTCCCTGATAAATTGACTAAGTTCTGGTGGACGAAACATCTCAGTAAATACCAGACTTAACTTACTGTCTTATTCACAGTGTCGGGATATTTTACAACTGAGGTACATTTATGTGCGCATGTGTGTGATACAGAGAATTGAATGTGTGGTGTATGTGTAGGTTGTATATGTGGAGATGTGTAAATGTGGGTGTGTACACCTGTGGATCTTTGCATAAGATAAAAATACAAACTATAAGTAAGAGAAAAGACTACTTATTAACATGTACAGCTTTCTTTGACTGAGGTAGATAAATAGATAAATACATGGACACTTATCTACCTACAATAAAACATTCACAAACACACTAACTTAGCAAAATAATTGAGAATAATATATTTACTATAGAAATATAATGAAACATAAATAGAAGTCCAAAATTTATGTTAATTAGCCTCTCCGAGGTGGCCGAGCTGTGAGGCAGCTTGGTGGCGTCTAGCTGACCTACGGTCCAGGCTGTCTTGGTGGGTGTAATTACTGGACGCAGTTTTGTGTGTGTCACCTCCAATAATTCCACCCACCTGGACAGTCTCTACCGTAGACCAGCTAGACAAGACCAAGTTTCCATGCAGCGAGGTCACTGAAGGTGGCAACCGCTGACGCTGGGGAAGTGGGCAAGGGAGTCCACTCAGGTGACACAAGTGGACTCCTGGGGACACTGATCCGGGGAAGGCACCGCTGACTCTGGGGAAGTGGGGAAGGGAGTCCACTCAGGTGACACAAGTGGACTCCTGGAGACACTGATCCGGGGAAGGCACCGCTGACTCTGGGGAAGTGGGAAAGGGAGTCCACTCAGGTGACGCAAGTGGACTCCTGGGGACACTGATCCGGGGAAGGCACCGCTGACTCTGGGGAAGTGGGGAAGGGAGTCCACTCAGGTGACACAAGTGGACTCCTGGAGACACTGATCCGGGGAAGGCACCGCTGACTCTGGGGAAGTGGGGAAGGGAGTCCACTCAGGTGACACAAGTGGACTCCTGGAGACACTGATCCGGGGAAGGCACCGCTGACTCTGAGGAAGTGGGGAAGGGAGTCCACTCAGGTGACACAAGTGGACTCCTGGGGACACTGATCCGGGGAAGGCACCGCTGACTCTGGGGAAGTGGGGAAGGGAGTCCACTCAGGTGACACAAGTGGACTCCTGGAGACACTGATCCGGGGAAGGCACCGCTGACTCTGGGGAAGTGGGGAAGGGAGTCCACTCAGGTGACACAAGTGGACTCCTGGAGACACTGATCCGGGGAAGGCACCGCCGACCTTAGGTAAGTGGGGAAGGGGAGACATCCGGGTGCGAGCGGACGGATTCCTGGATACATGAACTTGAGGAAGGTTGTTGTTGAGGCTGATCTTAGGCAAGTGGGGAAGGGGAGACATCCGGGTGCGAGCGGATGGATTCCTGGATACATGAACTTGAGGAAGGTTGTTGTTGAGGCTGATCTTAGGTAAGTGGGGAAGGGGAGACATCCGGGAGCGAGCGGATGGATTCCTGGATACATGAACCTGGGTAAGGCATGAATACATGCAGTTGAGGCTGACCTTGGGTAAGTGGGGAAGGGGAGACATCCGGGAGCGAACGGATGGATTTCTGGATGCATGAACCTGGGTAAAGCATGAATACATGCAGTTGAGGTTGACCTTGGGTAAGTGGGGAAGGGGAGACATCCGGGAGCAAACGGATGAATTCCTGGATACATGAACCTGGGGGCAGCAAGAATACAGGTTGGTGAGGCTGACCTTAGGGAAGTGAGGAAGGGGAAACATCCGGAGGCGGACGGATGGATTCCTGGATACATGAACCTGGGAAAGGCTGAGGCTGGAAGGCAGACAGAACACAGAGGCGAGGCTGACCTTAGGGAAGTGAGGAAGGGGAAACATCCGGGGGCCCACGGATAGATTCCTGGACACACGAACCTGGGGAAGGCGAGGAGGGGGGGGGGACCTTAAAGACGAACCACTGGCCTCCACGTGGCAAGGTCTGGTAACTCAGAGATAACTCTGAGGCTGACAGTGGTCGCAAATATATTATAATTCATCATAATTTAATATTATTATTATTTTTATTGTTATTTTAAATTCATAATTTGGTAATTTGGAGTCAAAAGCGTCAACCAGACTCCCTGACAGTAGCCACGGTGGTGTTATTCCCACTCCAGCCTCCCTGACAGTAGCCACGGTGGTGTTATTCCCACTCCAGCCTCCCTGACAGTAGCCACGGTGGTGTTATTCCCACTCCAGTCTCCCTGACAGTAGCTACGGTGGTGTTATTCCCACTCCAGTCTCCCTGACAGTAGCTACGGTGGTGTTATTCCCACTCCAGTCTCCCTGACAGTAGCCACGGTGGTGTTATTCCCACTCCAGCCTCCCTGACAGTAGCTACGGTGGTGTTATTCCCACTCCAGACTCCCTGACAGTAGCTACGGTGGTGTTATTCCTACTCCAGACTCCCTGACAGTAGCCACGGTGGTGTTATTCCCACTCCAGACTCCCTGACAGTAGCTACGGTGGTGTTATTCCCACTCCAGACTCCCTGACAGTAGCCACGGTGGTGTTATTCCCACTCCAGTCTCCCTGACAGTAGCTACGGTGGTGTTATTCCCACTCCAGACTCCCTGACAGTAGCTACGGTGGTGTTATTCCTACTCCAGCCTCCCTGACAGTAGCCACGGTGGTGTTATTCCCACTCCAGACTCCCTGACAGTAGCCACGGTGGTGTTATTCCCACTCCAGTCTCCCTGACAGTAGCTACGGTGGTGTTATTCCCACTCCAGACTCCCTGACAGTAGCTACGGTGGTGTTATTCCTACTCCAGCCTCCCTGACAGTAGCCACGGTGGTGTTATTCCCACTCCAGCCTCCCTGACAGTAGCTACGGTGGTGTTATTCCCACTCCAGCCTCCCTGACAGTAGCTACGGTGGTGTTATTCCCACTCCAGACTCCCTGACAGTAGCCACGGTGGTGTTATTCCCACTCCAGCCTCCCTGACAGTAGCCACGGTGGTGTTATTCCCACTCCAGCCTCCCTGACAGTAGCTACGGTGGTGTTATTCCCACTCCAGACTCCCTGACAGTAGCTACGGTGGTGTTATTCCTACTCCAGCCTCCCTGACAGTAGCCACGGTGGTGTTATTCCCACTCCAGCCTCCCTGACAGTAGCTACGGTGGTGTTATTCCCACTCCAGTCTCCCTGACAGTAGCTACGGTGGTGTTATTCCCACTCCAGTCTCCCTGACAGTAGCCACGGTGGTGTTATTCCCACTCCAGTCTCCCTGACAGTAGCTACGGTGGTGTTATTCCCACTCCAGTCTCCCTGACAGTAGCCACGGTGGTGTTATTCCCACTCCAGTCTCCCTGACAGTAGCTACGGTGGTGTTATTCCCACTCCAGTCTCCCTGACAGTAGCCACGGTGGTGTTATTCCCACTCCAGTCTCCCTGACAGTAGCTACGGTGGTGTTATTCCCACTCCAGACTCCTGACAGTAGCTACGGTGTGTTATTCCTACTCCAGCCTCCCTGACAGTAGCCACGGTGGTGTTATTCCCACTCCAGCCTCCCTGACAGTAGCTACGGTGGTGTTATTCCCACTCCAGCCTCCCTGACAGTAGCTACGGTGGTGTTATTCCCACTCCAGACTCCCTGACAGTAGCCACGGTGGGGTTATTCCCACTCCAGCCTCCCTGACAGTAGCCACGGTGGTGTTATTCCCACTCCAGCCTCCCTGACAGTAGCTACGGTGGTGTTATTCCCACTCCAGACTCCCTGACAGTAGCTACGGTGGTGTTATTCCTACTCCAGCCTCCCTGACAGTAGCCACGGTGGTGTTATTCCCACTCCAGCCTCCCTGACAGTAGCTACGGTGGTGTTATTCCCACTCCAGTCTCCCTGACAGTAGCTACGGTGGTGTTATTCCCACTCCAGCCTCCCTGACAGTAGCCACGGTGGTGTTATTCCCACTCCAGCCTCCCTGACAGTAGCTACGGTGGTGTTATTCCCACTCCAGTCTCCCTGACAGTAGCCACGGTGGTGTTATTCCCACTCCAGTCTCCCTGACAGTAGCTACGGTGGTGTTATTCCCACTCCAGCCTCCCTGACAGTAGCCACGGTGGTGTTATTCCCACTCCAGACTCCCTGACAGTAGCCACGGTGGTGTTATTCCCACTCCAGCCTCCCTGACAGTAGCCACGGTGGTGTTATTCCCACTCCAGACTCCCTGACAGTAGCCACGGTGGTGTTATTCCCTCTCCAGCCTCCCTGACAGTAGCCACGGTGGTGTTATTCCCTCTCCAGCCTCCCTGACAGTAGCTACGGTGGTGTTATTCCCTCTCCAGCCTCCCTGACAGTAGCCACGGTGGTGTTATTCCCACTCCAGCCTCCCTGACAGTAGCCACGGTGGTGTTATTCCCTCTCCAGCCTCCATGACAGTAGCCACGGTGGTGTTACTCCCTCTCCAGCCTCCATGACAGTAGCCACGGTGGTGTTATTCCCTCTCCAGCCTCCCTGACAGTAGCCACGATGGTGTTATTCTCTCTCCAGCCTCCCTGACAGTAGCCACGATGGTGTTATTCCCTCTACAGCCTCCCTGACAGTAGCCACGGTGGTGTTATTCCCTCTCCAGCCTCCCTGACAGTAGCCACGGTGGTGTTATTCCCTCTACAGCCTCCCTGACAGTAGCCACGGTGGTGTTATTCCCACTCCAGCCTCCCTGACAGTAGCTACGGTGGTGTTATTCCCTCTCCAGCCTCCCTGACAGTAGCCACGGTGGTGTTATTCCCTCTCCAGCCTCCCTGACAGTAGCCATGGTGGTGTTATTCCCACTCCAGCCTCCCTGACAGTAGCTACGGTGGTGTTATTCCCACTCCAGCCTCCCTGACAGTAGCCATGGTGGTGTTATTCCCTCTCCAGCCTCCCTGACAGTAGCCATGGTGGTGTTATTCCCACTGCAGACTCCCTGACAGTAGCTACGGTGGTGTTATTCCCACTGCAGCCTCCCTGACAGTAGCCATGGTGGTGTTATTCCCACTCCAGCCTCCCTGACAGTAGCCACGGTGTTATTCCCACTCCAGCCTCCCTGACAGTAGCCACGGTGGTGTTATTCCCACTCCAGCCTCCCTGACAGTAGCTACGGTGGAGTTATTCCCACTCCAGCCTACCTAACAGTAGCTATGGTGGTGTTATTCCCACTTCAGCCTCCCTGACAGTAGCCACGGTGGTGTTATTCCCACTCCAGCCTCCCTGACAGTAGCTACGGTGGAGTTATTCCCACTCCACCCTCCCTAACAGTAGTTACGGTGGTGTTATTCCCACTTCAGCCTCCCTGACAGTAGCCACGGTGGTGTTATTCCCACTCCAGCCTCCCTGACAGTAGCCACGGTGTTATTCCCACTCCAGCCTCCCTGACAGTAGCTACGGTGGAGTTATTCCCCCTCCAGCCTCCCTAACAGTAGCTACGGTGGTGTTATTCCCACTCCAGCCTCCCTGACAGTAGCCACGGTGGTGTTATTCCCACTCCAGCCTCCCTGACAGTAGCCACGGTGGTGTTATTCCCACTCCAGCCTCCCTGACAGTAGCCACGGTGGTGTTATTCCTTGACCAGACATGCGTGTGTGCATAACCTTGACCAGACATTGTGTGTATAACTTTGACCAGACATGCGTGTGTGTGTATAACCTTGACCAGACATGTGTGTGTGTATAACCTTGACCAGACGTGTGTGTATAACGTTGACCAGACATGTATGTATAACCTTGACCAGGCATGTATGTATAACCTTGACCAGACATGTATGTGTGTATAACCTTGACCAGACATGTATGTGTGTATAACCTTGACCAGACATGTATGTGTGTATAACCTTGACCAGACATGTGTGTGTATATCTTTGACTAGACGTGTGTGTGTGTGTGTGTGTGTGTGTGTGTGTGTGTGTGTGTGTGTGTGCATAACCTTGACCAGACATGTGTGTGTGTGTGTGTGTGTGTGTGTGTGTGTGTGTGTGTGTGTATAACCTTGACCAGACGTGTGTGTGTGTGGTAGGTAAGACACATAGGCAACATTTAGGCAACTTTATTCCGAAACGTTTCGCCTACACAGTAGACTTCTTCAGTCGAGTACAGAAAGTAGGCATGAGCAGTAGAGATGTGAAGACCATGTAATCAGTCCATCACCCTTGAAGTCGTAGATTTGAGGTTGTCAGTCCTAAATGTTGCCTATGTGTCTTACCTACCAACCTGTCGGTATTGTATACCATTTTGATATTCACATGTGTGTGTGTGTGTGTGTGTGTGTGTGTGTGTGTGTGTGTGTGTGTGTGTGTGTGTGTGTGTGTGTGTGTGTGTTGTGTGTGTATAACCTTGACCAAACATGTCTATGTATATAACCTTGACCAGACATGTGTGTGTATATAACCTTGACCAGACATCTGTGTGTGTATAACCTTGACCAGACATGTGTGTGTATATAACCTTGACCAGACATGTGTGTGTATGTAACCTTGACCAGACATTGTGTGTATAACCTTGACCAGACATTGTGTGTATAACCTTGACCAGACATGTGTGTGTGTATAACCTTGACCAGACATGTGTGTGTGTATAACCTTGACCAGACATGTGTGTGTGTATAACCTTGACCAGACATCTGTGTGTGTATATAACCTTGACCAGACATGCGTGTGTATATAACCTTGACCAAACATGTCTGTGTATATAACCTTGACCAGACATGTGTGTGTATATAACCTTGACCAGATATGTGTGTGTATATAACCTTGACCAGACATTGTGTGTATATAACCTTGACCAGACACTGTGTGTATATAACCTTGACCAGACATTGTGTGTATAACCTTGACCAGACATGTGTGTGTGTATAACCTTGACCAGATATGTGTGTGTATATAACCTTGACCAGACATTGTGTGTATAACCTTGACCAGACATTGTGTGTATAACCTTGACCAGACATGTGTGTGTGTATAACCTTGACCAGACATGTGTGTGTATAAACTTGATCATGCGTCAATTGGCCAGCTAGGTCAGTATTTTGGCAATATAAACACAAATGCAGTATAATGCGATCCTTTATTGACTACGTTTCGACCACACAGTTGGCTTTTTCAAGTCACAAACAGAACTACCTGGGGTGGAAGGAACGCGAGTATTTATAGTCCGGCTGAGGTCAGGTGAAGAATGCTGCTTCTGATGATGTACCGAGTGGGGTTATAGAGTCTAAAAACTTGGGTAGCTTGGAAAGGAGATTGGATAAGTTTGTGAGCAGACCTTCTACAGTGTTCTTATGTGGGATAGCGATGAAGAAGTTTCTTGGCAAGTGGTTCAGCTATGTTATAGAAGCCACTATTCTGGTTGAAGTTGTCGGATATAGAAATAAGTGATGATTCCAGGATTCTTCGGTATTGAGTGTTGTCTTCTGTGGCGATAAGTCTTGAGTTTCTGTAGTTTATCAAGTGGTTGTGTGAATTACGGTGTTGTACGCAGGCATTCCTTGTGTCGTCAGACCTGCTTGCGTATTGGTGTTCTGAAATACGTGTTTGGAGGTCCCTTGATGTTTCGCCCACGTATAACTTGTTGCAGTCATTACAAGGGATTATGTATACCCCTGCAGAGGATGGAGGCTTGTCCTGCCTACTACTGGTGATGTCCTTGATGGTCGTGGTTGTGGAGTAGATACTTGGAATGATGTTTTGGCAAAGATGTTGGAAACATGTTTGGCAATGGAGTTGGTGGGAAGGACTATGTATCTCTTCTCGGCAGTGTCTTCTCTGGGTGTGTTGAAGATGTTTAATGCTCGCCGTCTGCAGTCTCTGATGAAGTGACGAGGATAGTGGAGTTTAGAAAATATTTGTTCAATTATAGTGCATTCTTCCTCAAGGAACTCGTTGCTGCAGATTCTGAGTGCACGCAGGAAAAAGCCTATAATTACACCACGTTTGGTTTTGGTGTCGTGGTGAGAGTAGAAGTGGAGAAGATCGTTTTGGTTGGTGGGTTTTCGATAGACTTTAAAACGAAGTTCGTGGTCAGCTTTGCAGAGCAGGACATCAAGGAAAGGAAGAGTGTTGTCGACTTCTTCTTCAAGTGTGAACTGGATTGAAGGCTCGACCTGGTTGAGCTTGTCTTGGAGAGCTTGAACGTTGAAGCGTTTAGGAGTTATGAGGAGAATGTCGTCAACATAACGGAGCCAGGTGACAGACGAAGGAATAATGGTGGAGAAACGTTCGGCTTCTAGATGTTCCATGTATAGGTTCGCCAGGACTGCACTGAGTGGCGAACCCATGGGTAGTCCAAAAGTCTGCTGAAAGAGGTGATTTTCGAAAGAGAAACACGTAAAGCCAACACATAGTTCAACAAGGTCGATGAAATCGCTGGCTGGAATGGGAAGATCAAGTGAATCGTCAATTTTCCTGCGCAAGAGATCGATGGCTTGTGTAGTAGGTACTTTGGTGAATAGGGAAGTCACGTCAAGGCTGGAAAGTTTCTTGTTCCTGATGTTGATATTGCGAATGCGACTGAGAAGATCACCTGAGTGTTTGAGATGTGCTGGACTGATAGTGCCCAAGAGTTTAGAGAGGTGTTTGGCGAGAATTCCTGAGAGCTGGTGGGGAGCACTGCCTATTCCCGAGGATATGGGCCTCAGTGGGATACCAGTCCTGGCGAACCTATACATGGAACATCTAGAAGCCGAACGTTTCTCCACCATTATTCCTTCGTCTGTCACCTGGCTCCGTTATGTTGACGACATTCTCCTCCTAACTCCTAAACGCTTCAACGTTCAAGCTCTCCAAGACAAGCTCAACCAGGTCGAGCCTTCAATCCAGTTCACACTTGAAGAAGTCGACAACACTCTTCCTTTCCTTGATGTCCTGCTCTGCAAAGCTGACCACGAACTTCGTTTTAAAGTCTATCGAAAACCCACCAACCAAAACGATCTTCTCCACTTCTACTCTCACCACGACACCAAAACCAAACGTGGTGTAATTATAGGCTTCTTCCTGCGTGCACTCAGAATCTGCAGCAACGAGTTCCTTGAGGAAGAATGCACTATAATTGAACAAATATTTTCTAAACTCCACTATCTTCGTCACTTCATCAGAGACTGCAGACGGCGAGCATTAAACATCTTCAACACACCAGAGAAGACACTGCCGAGAAGAGATACATAGTCCTTCCACCAACTCCATTGCCGAACATGTTTCCAACATCTTGCCAAAACATCATTCCAAGTATCTACCTCCACAACCACGACCATCAAGGACATCACCAGTAGTAGCAGGACAAGCCTCCATCCTCTGCAGGGGTATACATATTATCCCTTGTAATGACTGCAACAAGTTATACGTGGGCGAAACATCAAGGGACCTCCAAACACGTATTTCAGAACACCAATACGCAAGCAGGTCTGACGACACAAGGAATGCCTGCGTACAACACCGTAATTCACACAACCACTTGATAAACTACAGAAACTCAAGACTTATCGCCACAGAAGACAACACTCAATACCGAAGAATCCTGGAATCATCACTTATTTCTTATATCCGACAACTTCAACCAGAATAGTGGCTTCTATAACATAGCTGAACCACTTGCCAAGAAACTTCTTCATCGCTATCCCACATAAGAACACTGTAGAAGGTCTGCTCACAAACTTATCCAATCTCCTTTCCAAGCTACCCAAGTTTTTAGACTCTATAACCCCACTCGGTACATCATCAGATGCAGCATTCTTCACCTGACCTCAGCCGGACTATAAATACTCGCGTTCCTTCCACCCCAGGTAGTTCTGTTTGTGACTTGAAAAAGCCCACTGTGTGGGCGAAACGTAGTCAATAAAGGATCACATTATACTGCATTTGTGTTTATATTGCCATTGTGTCGGTATTTTATACCATTTATTTCCTTAGGTCAGTATTTTGATCTACCACAGCTGGTGCTCCGTCTGTTGCAATACTAACAAGTTTATGTAATGGTAGTTGAGCATTTAATAAAGATTAAGTACATTTTTTATGTAAATATCTTCTGTGGTTTCCATTAAACACATCAGGTCTAAGAATTCTTCATTTACATTTCAATAGTTTGTAACATAACAAATATAGCTAACTGAGGGATATGTTGAATGTCTGTAGATTCATCCAGTGCTGAAAGCAACGCAACTTTTCAGATCACTGCAGTGAACATACGATTGAAGAGTTAATTGCAGAAATGTGTCTTTCAGTAGTGCGGCGGGAGATAGGAATTTGTTCTGTCAAACAATCAATCTCAATCAATCTTTGATTGATAGCTCTATCATTTTATCTATCAATCACTAAATGATAGATAAAGTACAGGTTGACTATAAATTCCTGACGGGTAAATAGAATCCTGGTGGATTTTATAATTCCCTGATAAATTGACTAAGTTCTGGTGGACGAAACATCTCAGTAAATACCAGACTTAACTTACTGTCTTATTCACAGTGTCGGGATATTTTACAACTGAGTTACATTTATGTGCGCATGTGTGTGATACAGAGAAGTGAATGTGTGGTGTATGTGTAGGTTGTATATGTGGAGATGTGTAAATGTGGGTGTGTACACCTGTGGATCTTTGCACGAGATGAAAATACAAACTATAAGTAAGAGAAAAGAAAACTTATTAACATGTACAGCTTTCTTTGACTGAGGTAGATAAATAGATAAATACATGGACACTTATCTACCTACAATAAAACATTCACAAACACACTAACTTAGCAAAATAATTGAGAATAATATATTTACTATAGAAACATAATGAAACATAAATAGAAGTCCAAAATTTATGTTAATTAGCCTCTCCGAGGTGGCCGAGCTGTGAGGCAGCTTGGTGGCGTCTAGCTGACCTACGGTCTAGGCTGTCTTGGTGGGTGTAATTACTGGACGCAGTTTTCTGTGTGTGTCACCTCCAATAATTCCACCCACCTGGACAGTCTCTACCGTAGACCAGCTAGACAAGACTTCGTTCTCATCTGGCTAGATCACTGAGGGTGGCTGAGCTGACTCCGGGATACATAACCTGGGGAAGGCTGAGATTGGAAGATATCCTAAGGGAAGTGAGGAAGGGGAGACATCCGGGGGCCCACGGATGGATTCCTGGACACATGAACCTGGGGAAAGCTGAGGCTGGAAGGTAGAGAGAGAGAGAGAGAGAGAGAGAGAGAGAGAGAGAGAGAGAGAGAGAGAGAGAGAGAGAGAGAGAGAGAGAGAGAGAGAGAGAGAGAGAAAGAGAGAGAGAGGCGAGGCTGACCTTAGGGAAGTGAGGAAGGGGAGACATCCGGGGGCCCACGGATGGATTCCTGGAAACATGGACCTGGGGAAGGATGAGACTGGAAGGCAGAGAGAGAGAGAGAGAGAGAAAGAGAGAGAGAGGCGAGGCTTACCTTAGGGAAGTGAGGAAGGGGAGACATCCAGGGGCCCACGGATGGATTCATAATACTCAAATGAATTGATCAGGTAGACAGGACTATCAGGAAGTATTAATTTAGCCTCAGGGTGGTCACGAAGTGAAATAACCTGATCGAAGTACTGGAGCTATGTTTCATACATAGTTTTAGGACTAGGTATGGACCAGGAGCTGAGATTCAACCTCTGCAGCCAGTAATACTTAAGGAGGGGTGACTACAAGCACACAAACGATTACACGCCTACGCGCACGCATTCACTCACAAGCATGCACTCAGGCACGCACACGCAGACGAGTCAAGTTGCTCTCTCTCGCTCGCGCGCGCACACACACACACACACACACACACACACACACACACACACACACACACACACACACACACACACACACACACACACACAGCTAACATGCACACAAAAAAAAGCACACCCACAGGCCAAGTGTCTCTCGACAAGTGCCTCTGACAACTAGTAACTAACATAGCGAAGAGGCGGGGCCCCAGCGAAGAGGATCATCCCTGCAACCACAAATAGACGAGTACACACACAAGCAAACACACAGATAGACACACATACACAATCCTGCAAGAAACATGAGTACACACATTCCACATTCTAAGCAACACATATAAGTGTTCTCATATACATACCTGCAGCTCTCAAACCACTGCTTAAATTAAATTAAGGAAATTATTGATGAAATATATGAGAATACAATTATGAATAAAAGAAAATGGTGAATGTTGTTTTACAGTATATTGAAGATCACCATTGTTAGTGATGTAAGAATGTGGGAAGTCTGAGACATTGTTAGTGATGTAAGAATGTGGGAAGTCTGAGACATTGTTAGTGATGTAAGAATGTGGGAAGTCTGAGATATTGTTAGTGATGTAAGAATGTGGGAAGTCTGAGACATTGTTAGTGATGTAAGAATGTGGGAAGTCTGAGACATTGTTAGTGATGTAAGAATGTGGGAAGTCTGAGACATTGTTAGTGATGTAAGAATGTGGGAAGTCTGAGACATTGTTAGTGATGTAAGAATGTGGGAAGTCTGAGACATTGTTAGTGATGTAAGAATGTGGGAAGTCTGAGACATTGTTAGTGATGTAAGAATGTGGGAAGTCTGAGATATTGTTAGTGATGTAAGAATGTGGGAAGTCTGAGACATTGTTAGTGATGTAAGAATGTGGGAAGTCTGAGACATTGTTAGTGATGTAAGAATGTGGGAAGTCTGAGATATTGTTAGTGATGTAAGAATGTGGGAAGTCTGAGACATTGTTAGTGATGTAAGAATGTGGGAAGTCTGAGACATTGTTAGTGATGTAAGAATGTGGGAAGTCTGAGACATTGTTAGTGATGTAAGAATGTGGGAAGTCTGAGATATTGTTAGTGATGTAAGAATGTGGGAAGTCTGAGACATTGTTAGTGATGTAAGAATGTGGGAAGTCTGAGACATTGTTAGTGATGTAAGAATGTGGGAAGTCTGAGACATTGTTAGTGATGTAAGAATGTGGGAAGTCTGAGACATTGTTAGTGATGTAAGAATGTGGGAAGTCTGAGACATTGTTAGTGATGTAAGAATGTGGGAAGTCTGAGACATTGTTAGTGATGTAAGAATGTGGGAAGTCTGAGACATTGTTAGTGATGTAAGAATGTGGGAAGTCTGAGATATTGTTAGTGATGTAAGAATGTGGGAAGTCTGAGACATTGTTAGTGATGTAAGAATGTGGGAAGTCTGAGACATTGTTAGTGATGTAAGAATGTGGGAAGTCTGAGACATTGTTAGTGATGTAAGAATGTGGGAAGTCTGAGACATTGTTAGTGATGTAAGAATGTGGGAAGTCTGAGACTTTTAGTTACGTAAGAATGTGGGAAGTCTGAGACATTGTTAGTGATGTAAGAATGTGGGAAGTCTGAGACATTGTTAGTGATGTAAGAATGTGGGAAGTCTGAGACATTGTTAGTGATGTAAGAATGTGGGAAGTCTGAGACATTGTTAGTGATGTAAGAATGTGGGAAGTCTGAGACATTGTTAGTGATGTAAGAATGTGGGAAGTCTGAGACATTGTTAGTGATGTAAGATGTGGAAGTCTGAGACATTGTTAGTGATGTAAGAATGTGGAAGTCTGAGCATTGTTAGTGATGTAAGAATGTGGGAAGTCTGAGATATTGTTAGTGATGAAGATGTGGAAGTCTGAGCATTGTTAGTGTGTAAGATTGGGAAGTCTGAGCAATTGTTAGTGATGTAAGAATGTGGGAAGTCTGAGACATTGTTAGTGATGTAGTAATTGGAAGTCTGAACATTGTTAGTGATGTACGAATGTGGAAGTTGTCTGAACTTGTTAGCTGTGAAGATTGTAGTCTGAAGCATTGTTAGTGATGTCTGAACTGTGAAGCTTGTCATGCAACTTGTTAGCTTGTTCATGGCAAGGAATTCTGAGCATTGTTAGGATGTAAACTGTGGACATGTCTGAGTACATTGTTACCTGAGAGCTAATTGCTGAAGTTGAGATTGTTATGATGTAAATTTGGGATCTCTGCAAGCTTGTTATGTTGCTTGCAAGTGTGGGAAGTCTTAGAGCTTGTTCCTGCAATGCTTGTTAGCTGTTCCTGGAAGTCTGTTAGCTTGTTCCTGCAAGCTTGTGTAGTTGTCTGCAAGCTGTAGCTTGTCCTGATTCTGTACTTGTCCGCGAACATTTAGCTTGTCTCTAAGACAGTATAAGCTTGTACATCAAGCTTAATATAGACTTGTTCTGCAATCATTGTAAAGCTATTCCTCACTCCTTTATATTGCTGATCTGAACTTTTAGTTGCCCTGCACTGTTACTTCATGAAGCTTGTTAGCTTGTTCTATCAGTATGTTAGTTTTACCTCGGGAAGCTTGCATTCAGCTTGGTCTGAATTGAATTGTTAGCTTGTTCCTGCAAGCTTGTGTTAGCTTGTTCCTGCAAGCTTGTTAGCTTGTTCCTGCAAGCTTTGTTAGCTTGTTCCTGCAAGCTTGTTAGCTTGTTCCTGCAAGCTTCTGTTAGCTTGTTCCTGCAATCTTTTGTCAGCTTGCTCCTGCAAGCTTGTGTCAGCTTGCTCCTCGTCATGTGTACTAGCGGCCTCTTTAAGACAGACATAACCACTGAACTCGAAAAAAGTATAAAGAACTTTAACAACTATAATAAACTCAATTAAGCTCCTAAATTTCTGGGAGTCTTGAAGTCCCTTGAACATAAGAAGGAACACTGCAGCAGGCCTACTGACCCATACGAAGCAGGTCCATAACCCCCCCCCGGATTAGTCCAATGACCCACCTAGTCAGGTCACTTCCACTTAAGGAAGGAGCAAGGCATCAGATCTACTAGCACAAGCTAGTCAGGTCCAACTCACACCCACCCACACCCACTCACGTATTTATCTAACCTATTTTTAAAACTACACAACGTTTTAGCCTCAATAACTGTACTCAGGAGTTTGTTCCACTCATCCACAACTCTATTACCAAACCAGTATTTTCCTATATCCTTCCTGAATCTGAATTTTTCCAACTTGAAACCATTGCTGCGAGTCCTGTCTTGGCTGGAAATTTTCAGCACGCTATTTACATCCCCTTTATTTATTCCTGTTTTCCATTTATACACCTCGATCATATCCCCATTAATTCTATGCCTTTCGAGAGAGTGCAGGTTCAGGGTCCTCAGTCATCCTCCTCTGTACGTTCTCCAGTGCATTTATATCCATTCTGTAATACGGTAACTTTATAATAATAATGAACAGAAAATGCTAGACAGACGATGCAGGATACCTCTAATGAAAAGCTGGTGAGCTACGAGTGCACTGAGAGAGCGACTCGTCAACAGCCTCTCCTCAACGATAAAGGGGATCAACAACCTCGCGCTGTCTTGAAAAGAGAACTCTTCAGAATCTTCAAAATAGTTCCTGATCAGCTAATTTGTGGTGCGTATGTTGGATTGTGGGCAGCGGGGACCTAACAACTTGAGTGATGAAGCTAGCAACCACGAGGCCTGGTCCAGAACCGGGCCACGAGGCCTGGTCCAGAACCGGGCCACGAGGCCTGGTCGAGAACCGGGCCACGAGGCCTGGTCCAGAACCGGGCCACGAGGCCTGGTCCAGAACCGGGCCACGAGGCCTGGTCCAGGACCGGGCCACACAAGCAGAGACCTCCGAAAAGTGAAAAATTGTTTTAAGAAATATTGGATCTTCAGTACGTATATTAATTTTCTTAACCTATCATGTTGTTGTGATCACTGACTGATCTATATAAAGCAGTGACCCTCACAAGACAACTTACATTAACCAAGGTACCTAATTACTGCAAGGTACCTAATTACTGCAAGGTACCTAACATGGGCAGCAGATTTAAGGAAATATACCCAACGTCTTCACACATCCTAGGCATAACATTTGTTCTATTACGATTTATGCTCCTTGTAAATAAAAAAATAAGGATTTAAATCAAATTAGATTAGGTTACATAAGCTTATGAACACCTGACATTAAACCAGAAATAAGCAAATTAAATGGTTAGAGTGAGGAAAGGCACAAAATAATGGATAATGGAGAAGTTATCCAACTTCACCCATTTTAGGAAGTTCATTAATCATTAAATATTAACGAATATCTGTCACTAGGGAAATATACAGTTGTTGACAATGTTCCTGGACAGTCTCTTCTGGACAGAAATTATGTCAAGCAACTCGAAGATAGTAAACAAATGACTAAAGCCTATTTCATGAATGAATTAGCGCAGTTTGTAATGACGATGGTGATTGGTCAATAAAATTAATTGCCGGTACTTTGTGTGTGTGTAGGCTTACTCAGCCCTGTAAAAACTAAAGTCAGTATTACCAAGGCTGGCTCCTCCTCAGGAAAATTAATGAATAGTAAAAGAAATAATAACAGATAATGATAAACACTTTATTTAGAAACGGAAAATGTAAAACAATAAAACATGAATGGGTATCCTAATTGAAAGAAAAAATGAAAAGAAAAAAAATGACATTTGAACTCAACGCTAAGATATATAGTGATACTGGGGCGTCTGGTGTTGGTGACACTGGTGTTGAAATCGTAGCCGTTGCTGATGGAGGGGGGGGGGTCGCAGGTGTTGGTGACAACCACCAGCTCGTTCTTCACAGAGTATAGCCGTGAATAATTACTTCAGATGACAGGAAAACAGGTTCGTTACCACTGCTATGATGAGGGGTTAGGTCCTGCGTTGGCGTACAAAACAGGTCAATAGGTTAAACATGGGATGTCTCAGGACGTTAGTCCGTCTCCTTCTATTCTTCGCGTTGGTTGGCAGGTGACCCTCTCTGTCATTCCAAGAGTAGTGTTGGGAGCTGTGAGTCGAGTGATTACTGTTTGGCCGGAGCCGCACATGTCACCTTTCGAGGGGGGGGGGGGGAAGAAGAGGGAGAGGAAGGGATAGCGGGAGCTAGACTGACCCTACCTTAACAAGCAGCCGGCAATCAAACTATCACTTTCGGGGAGGGGGAAAAAAGAGGGGGGGAATAGCGGGAGCTGGACTTACCCTACCTTAACAAGTAGCCGGCAATGAGACTATTGTTACTATATACTCCCTCACTACTCCTATCTATTGAACTTTTCCCTCACACTGTGCATCTATACGAAAATACATTTATGAATGTATACACGAATTAATTACCGATCAGTTATCATATACAGTGTTATACAAAGATAAAAAATTATTTGGTAAGGCTACCGAATATATTGTAAGGGAAGAATTATGACTGATAACCGAGCCGTAATTATCATACATCAGTCATATCTACTCATCATACATTAGTCATATCTATTCATGTATCATACATCAGTCATATATACCCATTTAAGTATCATACATCAGTCATATATACCCATGAATCATACATCAGTCATAGCTACTCATGTAAGTATCATACATCGGTCAAATCTACTCATGTATCATACATCGGTCATATCTACTCATGTATCATACATCAGTCATATCTACTCATGTATCATACATCAGTCATATCTACTCATGTATCATACATCAGTCATATCTACTCATGTATCATACATCAGTCATATCTACTCATGTAAGTATCATACATCAGTCATATCTACTCATGTAAGTATCATACATCAGTCATATCTACTCATGTATCATACATCAGTCATATCTACCCATGTAAGTATCATACATCAGTCATATCTACTCATGTAATCATCATACATCGGTCATATCTACCCATGTATCATACATCAGTCATATCTACTCTTGTAATCATCATACATCAGTCATATCTACTCATGTAATCATCATACATCGGTCATATCTACCCATGTAAGTATACATCAGTCATATCTACTCATGTAATCATACATCAGTCATATCTACTCATGTAATCATCATACATCGGTCATATCTACCCATGTATCATACATCAGTCATATCTACTCATGTAATCATCATACATCGGTCATATCTACCCATGTATCATACATCAGTCATATCTACCCATGTATCATACATCAGTCATATCTACTCATGTAATCATCATACATCAGTCATATCTACTCATGTAATCATCATACATCGGTCATATTTACCCATGTAAGTATCATACATCAGTCATATCTACTCATGTAAGTATCATACATCAGTCATATCTACTCATGTAAGTATCATACATCAGTCATATCTACTCATGTATCATACATCAGTCATATCTACTCATGTAAGTATCATACATCAGTCATATCTACTCATGTAAGTATCATACATCAGTCATATCTACTCACGTAATCATAATTTTACTGGATAAATCTACATAATGTCTTACACAAAACTTTTATATTGCTTAATAATTTAATATGAAACAATACTCCATTATCCAAGGTGTTCTTTAATAAAACCATGTTATACCTGATACAACAGTTTAGAAACATTTATAAAGATATAATATATAAAGAGAGCATCAGAGCCCCAGTGATGGATCTCACAGTGTGGCTCTGTACCCTCTTATTACACATCCCACCAAACTGCCAATATCCCAGACTTCTCCTTTAAAGTGCAGACATTGTACTTCCCATTTCCAGGACTCAAGTCCGGCTACATAAAAATAACCGGTTTCCCTGAATCCCTTCACTAAATATTACCCTGCTCACACTCCAACAGCTCGTCAGGTCCCAAAAACCATTCATCTCCATTCACTCCTTCGTAACACTCATGCACGCTTGCTGGAAGTCCAAGCCCCTCGCCCACAAAACCTCCATTACCTCCTTCCTCCAACCTTTTCGAGGACGACCCCTACCCCGCCTTCCCTCCCCTGCAGATTCATACGCTCTCCATGTCATTCTACGTTCATCCATTCTCTCTAAATGACCAAACCACCTCAACAGCCCCTCTTCAGCCCTCTGACTAATACTTTTAACTCCACATATCCTAATTTCCACATTTTGAATTCTCTGCATAATATTTACACCACACATTGCCCTTAGACAGGATATCTCCACTGCCTCCAACCACCTCCTCGCTGCAGCATTTACAACCCAAGCTTCACACTCATTTAAGAGTGTTGGTACCACTGTACTTCCATACATTCCCTCTATTGCCTCCATTGATAACGTTTTTTGTCTCCACATGCACCACATGCCTCCACATGCTCCTCAATGCACCACTCACCTTTTTTCCTCCATCAATTCTATTGTTAACTTCATCCTTCATAAACCCATCTGCTGACACGTCAACTCCCAAATATCTGAAAACATTCACTTCTTCCATACTCCCTCTCTCCAATGTGATATCCAATTTTTTTATTCTATATACTTGCAACATCTGCCACATTGCTCCCCTATCCACTATCATATGCCTTTTCTTAATCCATAAATGTAATAAAAACTTCCCTACCTTTATCTAAATACTGTTCACATATATGCTTCAATGTAAACACTTGATCTACACATCCTCTACCCACGCTGAAACCTCACTGCTCATCCGCAATCCTACATTCTGTCTTACCTCTGTAAAAATTATAGAGGAATTAGTTTACTATCTCTTTCGTCCCCCTTCCCTTTATATAAAGGAACTATACACGCTCTCTGCCAATCCCTAGGTGCCTTCCCCTCTTCCATACATTTATTAAACAAAAATACCAACCACTCCAATACTATATCTTCCCCTGCTTTTAACATATCTGTCATGATCCCGTCAGTTTCTGCTGCTTGATATATATATATATATATATTATATATATATATATATATATATATATATATATATATATATATGGGCCGGGGCGCGTCAGGTGTTTAACCGTTGTGGGATCTGATAGTGAGGTGTTGGCCAGACCCCTTATATACCTTCCTTGGATGCTTTACTTTCATAGTTCCTTGATAATGTGAGTAGTCACGAAAGCGCTTGGAATTTCTCTATTCTTTCAGAGTGGTTGTTTTGCATATTCTGAAATCACCTGTTTACTGTGATCTTATTGCATATATATATATATATATATATATATATATATATATAAACACTGATCTCTGGCTGAAGGAGACTCGAACTACGAACCTTAGGACAAGGTACGCAGTGCTTTACCAATCTACCCACACTGGACCAATACCTTGGCGTGTAGCATCCGCTACACGTGTGATCCAAGGCAGCCAGCTTTCCAGGGAGAAGGCTTACAGCTTTTTCATCTCATCCCCTGCATGCATCAGCCTTACTAGAGATTTGAACAATGCAAGGAATTCGCGAGAGCATGCGAAATATACACAAAACACTGATCTCTGGCTGAAGGAGACTCGAAACCTACGAACCTTAGGACAAGGTACGCAGTGCTTTAACCAATCTCCTGAAAGCTGGCTGCCTTGGATCAAACGTGTAGCGGATGCTACACGCCAAGGTATTGGTCCAGTGTGGGTAGATTGGTAAAGCACTGCGTACCTGTCCTAAGGTTCGTAGGTTCGAGTCTCCTTCAGCCAGAGATCAGTGTTTGTGTATATTTCGCATGCTCCGCGAATTCCTTGCATATATATATATATATATATATATATATATATATATAATATATATATATATATAATATATATATATATATATATATATATAATGAGGTACCACCTCCAAAATTTTACTGGAGGAGACACAAGATACCTGGCTAAGGAGACAGTAATGCCAGTGTGGGAGACACAAGATACCTGGCAGGGGAGACAGTAATGCCAACGTGGGAGACACAAGATACATGCCAGGGAAGACAGTAGTGCCAGTGTGGGAGACACAAGATACCTGCCAGGACAGACAGTAATGCCAGTGTGAGAGACACAAGATACCTGTCAGGGGAGACAGTAATGCCAATGTGGGAGACGCAAGATACCTGCCAGGGGAGACAGTAATGCCATTGTGGGAGACACAAGGTACCTGCCAGGGGAGACAGTAATGTCAGTGTGGGAGACACAACATACCTGGCAGGGGAGACAGTAATGCCAGTGTGGGAGACACAAGGTCCGTGCCTGGGGAGACAGTAATGCCAGTGTGGGAGACACAAGGTCCGTGCCTGGGGAGACAGTAATGCCAGAGTGGAAGACACAACATGCCTGCCAGGGGAGACAGTAATGCCAGTGTGGGAGACACAACATACCTGCTAGGGGAGACAGTAATGCCGGTGTGGGAGACACAAGGTACCTGCCTGTAGAGACAGTAATGCCAGTGTGGGAGAGACAAGATACCTGCCAGGAGAGAGAGTAATGTCAGTGTGGGAGACAAGATACCTCTCAGGGTAGACAGTAATGTCAGTGTGGGAGACACAACATACCTGCCAGGGGAGACAGTAGTGCCAGTGCGAGAGGCACAAGATACCTGCCTGGGGAGACAGTAATCCCAGTGCGGGAGACACAAGATACCTGCCTGAGGAGAAAGTCATACCAGTGTGGGAGACACCAGATACCTGCCTGAGGAGACAATAATGCCAGTGTAGGAGACACTGTTGTGGAAGGTGTTAACAACGTTAACACAGCAAGCACGGCAACACAGCAAGTACGTCAACACAAGCTAGTCAATACAGGAAACACGTATATACAGAAAGCACGTCAACATATCAAGCACGTCAGCACAGCAAGCACGTCAAGACAGCATGCACGGAAGAACAGCAAGCCCGTCAACACAGCATGCAAGGAACACAATTTGCACGTCAACACAGCAAACACGTCAACACAGCAAGCAAGTCAACACAGCAAGTACGTCAACACAGCATGCACGTCAACACAGTATGCACGTCAGCACAAACACGTCAACACAGCAAGAACGTTAACAGAGCATGCACGTCAGCACAGCAAGCACGTGAACACAGCAAGCACGTGAACACAGCAAGCACGACAGCACAGCATGCACGTCAACACAGCAAACACTTCAGCACAGCAAGCACGTGAACACAGCAAGCAAGTAAACACAAAGCAATTCAACACAGAAAGCACGTGAACACAGCAAGCACTTGAAGAGAGCGAGCACGACAGCACAGCAGGCACGTCAACAAAGCAAGCACATCACAGCAAGCATGTCAACACAGCAAGCACGTCAACACAGTATGCACATCACAACACGCACGTCAACACAGCAAGCACGTGAACACATCATGCACGTCAGCACAGCAAGCACGTGAACACAGCAAGCACGTCAACACAGCAAGCACGTCAACACAGCAAACACGTCAACACAGCAAGCACGTCAACACAGCAAGCACGTCAACACAGCAAGTCCATCACACAGCAAGCACGTCAACACAGCAAGCACGTCAACACAGCAAACACGTCAACACAGCAAGCACGTCAACACAGCAAGCACGTCAACACAGCAAGTCCATCACACAGCAAGCACGTCAACTCAGCAAGCACGCCAGCACAAGCACGTCAACACAAGCACGTCAACACAAGCACGTCAAAAAAACAAGGACGTCACCACAGCAAGCACGTCACCAGAGTATGCACGTCAGCACAGTAAGCACGTCAATACAGCAAGCACTTCAGCACAGCAAGCACGTCAACACAGCAAGCACGTAAACACAGCAAGCACGTAAACACAGCAAGCACGTAAACACAGCAAGCACGTCAACACAGCAAGCATGTCAACACAGCAAGCACGTCAACACAGCAAGCCCGTCAACACAGCAAGTCAACACAAGCACGTCAACACAGCAAGCACGTCAACACAGCAAGCACGCCAACACAGCAAGCACGTCAACACAGCAAGCACGTCAACACAGCAAGCACGTCAACACAGCACGTCAACACAACAAGCACGTCAATACAGCAAGCACGTCAACACAGCAAGCACGTCAACACAGCAAGCACGTCAACACAGCAAGCACGTCAACACAGCAAGTACGTCAACACAAGCACGTCAACACAAGCACGTCAACACAAGCACGTCAACACAAGCACGTCAACACAAGCACGTCAACACAAGCACGTCGACACAGCAAGCACGTCAACACAGCAAGCACGTCAACACAGCAAGCACAACACAGCAAGCACAACACAGCAAGCACGTCAACACAGCAAGCACAACACAGCAAGCACGTCAACACAGCAAGCACGACAAAACAGCAAGCACGTTAACACAGCAAGCACGTCAACACAGCAAGCACAAGCACAACAAGCAAGCACAACAACACAGCAAGCACAACAACACAGCAAGCACGTCAACACAGCAAGCACGTCAACACAGCAAGCACAACACAGTAAGCACAACACAGTAAGCACAACACAGCAAGCACAACAACACAGCAAGCACAACAACACAGCAAGCACAACACAGCAAGCACAACAACACAGCAAGCACAACACAGCAAGCACAAGAAGCAAGCACAACAAGCAAGCACAACAAGCAAGCACAAGAAGCAAGCACAACAAGCAAGCACAACAAGCAAGCACAAGAAGCAAGCACAAGAAGCAAGCACAACAAGCAAGCACAACAAGCAAGCACAAGAAGCAAGCACAAGAAGCAAGCACAAGAAGCAAGCACAACACAGCAAGCACAACAAGCAAGCACAAGCAAGCACAACAACAGAGCAAGCACAACAACACAGCAAGCACAACAAAAGCACAACACAGCAAGCACAACAACACAGCAAGCACAACACAGCAAGCACAACAACACAGCAAGCACAACACAGCAAGCACAACAACACAGCAAGCACAACACAGCAAGCACAACAACACAGCAAGCACAACAACACAGCAAGCACAACACAGCAAGCACATCGAAGTATTATACAACAACGGTGCAACAACAGTTGAATAACTTACAAGTACAGTAATATAAAAGATAAGTTCAGTAACTTTCAATAACCTCGTACTAACACACAAAATTTCACTTGCCGAATAAGTCAAGTGAAAGTTTGTGTATGCAATAATTTCGCAAAAATCATTCTGAACCTAACGGAAAAAAATGTATTTCATTGTGTTTGTTTATTATTAAATTATTGTAAACTTAACCAAACCATACCACGGGCGGGATTTGAACCCGCAGTCAGAGAGTCTCAAAACTCCAGACCGTCGCGTTAGCCACTGGACCAGCTAGCCACAATAAGATTTATCCAACTAGGCGGTATGGTTTGTTTGCAATTGTGTCATTACGATTTCGTGAGTCATGTTGATGGCTTTGTGGGGACTTGAGCTAGAGTTCGTCACGGCCATGCTAACAGGAGATTCGTCTGTAAAAACTTGCATTTGTGGACACAGTAGTGCCTATGCTAACCTTCCTATGGCGTAGAAATATACCTAGTTGGACGAATCTTATTGTGGGTAGCTGGTCCAGTGGCTAACGCGACGGTCTGGAGCTTTGAGACACTCTGACCGCGGGTTCAAATCCAGCCCGTGGTATGGTTTGTTTGCAATCGTGTCATTACGATTTCGTGAGTCATGTTGTAAACTTATCTAAAACATATTTAGTTAAATTAGGCTAAATTAAATTAAATTATATATCTTCATATCTTCATACATGCTTCTAAACTGTCGTATCTGAGCGCCTCTGCAAAGACTGTGATTATGTGTGAGGTGAAAGTGTTCAATGATGAAAGTATTTTCTTTTTGGGGATTTTTTGAGATTATGATAACGTGGGTGGCACCAGCGACATGCCACTGACGTGTTATTGTCGAATAGGAATAACACCACCGTGGCTACTGTCAGCGAGGCTGGAGTGCGAATAACACCACCGTGGCTACTGTCAGGGAGGCTGGAGTGCGAATAACACCACCGTGGCTACTGTCAGGGAGGCTGGAGTGGGAATAACACCATCGTGGCTACTGTCAGAGAGGCTGGAGTGGGAATAACACCACCGTGGCTACTGTCAGGGAGGCTGGAGTGGGAATAACACCACCGTGGCTACTGTCAAGGAGGCTGGAGTGGGAATAACACCACCGTGGCTACTGTCAGGGAGGCTGGAGTGGGAATAACACCACCGTGGCTCCTGTCTGGGAGGCTGGAGAGGGAATAACACCACTGTGGCTACTGTCAGCGAGGCTGGAGTGGGAATAACACCACCGTGGCTGCTGTCAGGGAGGCTGGAGTGGGAATAACACCAACGTGGCGACTGTCAGGGAGGCTGGAGTGGGAATAAGATCACCATGACTACTGTCAGGGAGGCTGGAGTGGAAATAACACCACCGTGGGTACTGTCAGGGAGGCTGGAGTGCGAATAACATCACCATGACTACTGTCAGGGAGGCTGGAGTGGGAATAACATCACCGTGGGTACTGTCAAGGAGGCTGGAGTGGGAATAACACCGCCGTTGCTACTGTCAGGGAGGATGGAGTGGGAATAACACTACTGTGGCTACTGTCAGGGAGACTGGAGTGGGAACACCACCACCGTGGCTACTGTCAGGGAGGCTGGAGTGGGAATAACACCACCGTGGGTACCGTCAGGGAGGCTGGAGTGGGAATAACACCGTAGCTACTGTCAGCGAGGCTGGCGTGGGAATAACACCACCGTGGCTACTGTCAGGAGGCTGGGAGGGAAAACCCCCCCCCGTGGTTTTTTGTAGGG
>NC_069469.1:11546681-11576448 GCF_026875155.1 Cherax quadricarinatus | reverse complement strand
TTTTATGAGAATGGCGACATGAAGTTTTTTTCCGGGTCATTTTCTGGCCGGAATAATTACTGCAGAGAACAGGATTGGACAATACACACCTAAATGAACCACGAAGATATTAAGAATTATTTTTCAATATAAGAGTCATAAAGAAGTGAAGTGGGCTGTTAAATAACACAGAGGAAGCGAATTCCAAAGAGTTAACAACAGAAGTAACAAGGGTCATTCACGTCAGACAGTCGAGAAGTATTAGCAGGACCAAGAACTTGACTGTGTTATTAACCTGTACGTGGTAGTAGGGTCGAGGAAGGACTCGACTCCTGCACCCACACACGCCCAAATACACCCCACCCACACACACCCCCCACACCCACACACACACACCCAACCCCACACACACACACACACACACACCCTCCAACCCCCCGTACCCCCCACCCCCACTCACACCCCCCCCACACATTCCACACACCCACCCACCCCCACACACACACACCCACCCCCACACACTCATCCCCCCCCCACCCCACCCGACACCCCCACCCACCCCCACACACACACACACCCCTAAACCCCCCCCTCACACCCACCCACCCCCACACACACAAGCAAAACTAAACCAAAATACAAAATACAAAAGAGCTACATTGTCAAATAAGCGATATTGTATTACCTATAATTGTCTTACATAACTTCGGCCCAAACTTAAATGAAATTTATTAATTAAAACTTTTTAAACTAGTATGAACTTCACTCACAGCTAAAGTTCTTCACTTACAGACTAATTTTCTGCGGGAGAACCTGCCTAAGTTTTTTGATTAACATATAAGTGGATGTTTTAAGTTGCTATCACTATTTTCATTATCGTCATTATCATAATCTCTTAATAATCACTATCATCAGTATATCATTACCCCATAACCACCATCATTATTTCAATAATAATCTTTATCACTTTTACTATTCGGCTTATTACAGTGATCATAATCATCACAATCACAAGTCACAACTGTATCATAACATTAATGGCATATAATACTGACAAGTTGAAGAATTAGACACATGAGCAATAACTCGGTATCTTCATGTAAAAGTTTCGCCAACCAGGGACGAAAACAGAAGACTGAAGATGTAGATGAATCAATCAGTCCCTCAGCCTAGCAACTGATATTCAATACCGTAGTCTTGATATGAATGAAGCACAGGTAGAAAGAATGGGCTTATCTCCTGGAGTCAGAGGTGTTGTACTTCACCCTCTTCTGTTGCATCTCATCTCTCCAGTGCTCACTTCTACCTGCCTGTGTTGCAGATTCATTAAGACGACTACGGTACTGAACATTTGCTGCTAGGCTGAGGGACTGATTGCCTCAATTTCTTTAGTCTTCTGTTTTTGTCCCTGTATTGTGTTGGTAAAACGACTGGTTGAAGAAATATCTAGTTAGTAAAGATACCCAATTGTTGCTCATGTGTCTAATTTTTCAGCTTGTCGGTATATCATATATGATATACCGTATATGATATTTTGAACAATAAAACAAAAATAAATGCAACTTCCTGAGTGTACATATATTTTATTTTCACTTAATAGCTTCCAACTAGTACTTGGTCATGTTACCATTGTTCTTTATCACCATCTGAAGTCGCCTGGGCATCGAAGTGGTGAGGGTGGAGAAGGAGGCGTCCATGTAGATTCAAGGCTTCTTCAGTACCTCCTTCAGGTACATGATGTTGGTGAGTCAAGCTTTTGCAATCTCATTTTTCATCACATGCCAGGCATTCTCGTTAGGATTTAGGTCAGGGGAGTTGCCTGGCCACTACAAAACACTGAGGAACTTTCACTCCTTTTGACTTATGGGCAAGGGCACCATCATGGATAAAAAATCACACTCGTGAATGTTCCAAAATGTCAGCGTGATATAATTACTTCCCTTCATTGTAATGTTCTTAGGAAGGAAGTATAGTCCACCCCTGCCATTATAACCACAAAAAGCACCCCAGACCATAACACTGTCAGGGTGCTTCACTGTCTTCACAACGTACCGCTGGTCATAACGGGACACACCACTGACATGACAGACGGTCTTGGAGCCGCTCCTGACGAGCCTGAAGGTACTTTCATCGCTGAACATCACCTTCTGCCACTGGTCTGAGGTCCAATCCTTGTACTTCTTGCAGAACTGAAGCCATTTCTTCTTCATGGCTTCAGTTAGCATGGGTTTCTGGGCGGCACGTTGAGCAAACATTTTCAGGTTCTTGTGCAGTCGGTGCTGAATGGTTCGCACTGCGACGTCTTTCAGGAGTGCAGGATGCATTTTCTCTTCGCATAGACAACATCCTGAGGAGGAAGTGTTATCAGATCCTGCCATAACAGCCACAGAACTCAAGAAAATGCATCCTACACTCCTGAAAGACGTCGCAGTGCGAACCATTCAGCACCGACTGCACAAGAACCTGAAAATGTTTGCTCAACGTGCCGCCCAGAAACCCATGCTAACTGAAGCCATGAAGAAGAAATGGCTTCGGTTCTGCAAGAAGTACAAGGATTGGACCTCAGACCAGTGGCAGAAGGTGATGTTCAGCAATGAAAAGTACCTTCAGGCTCGTCAGGAGCGGCTCCAAGACCGTCTGTCATGCCAGTGGTGTGTTCCGTTATGACCAGCGGTACGTTGTGAAGACAGAGAAGCACCCTGACAGTGTTATGGTCTGGGGTGCTTTTTGTGGTTATAATGGCAGGGGTGGACTATACTTCCTTCCTAAGAACATTACAATGAAGGGAAGTAATTATATCGAGTTGTTAAGGGAACACATGCTGACATTTTGGAACATTCACAAGTGTGAATTTTTTTATGCATGATGGTGCCTGGCATGTGATGAAAAATGAGATTGCAAAAAGCTCGACCCACCAACATCACGGACCTGAAGGAGGCACTGAAGAAGCTTTGGATCTACACGGACGCCTCCTTCTCCACTCTCGCCACTTCGATGCCCAGGCGACTTCAGATGGTGATAAAGAACAATGGTAACATGACGAATTACTAGTTGGAAGCTAAAAAGTGAAAATAAAATACATGTACACACAGTAACTTGCATTTTTTTCATTTTATTGTCCAAAAATTCTTAATGTATAGATTTTTTTTTTTGAGGCCACTGAAATACGCACTGATGTCATGACCGACAAGTTAGAAAGTGTAATATTATGGATGTTTCTCAGAGCTGAGTGTTCATGTCATCCAAGTTCTTCAGATGAAATTTGTAAATTATGTAATATTCTCAGGGATACACAAATAATCCACACAACAAAGAATCTTATGACGACGTTTCGGTTAGGTTTTTTTTTTTTGTATTCGTCCAGTTACGGTACTGTGCCTTTTTATTCTTTATTCTCAGAGATCTATGTAACCAACAGTGGTCCATTTTAAAAGCTCATTTTGCCATCAAAATATTTTTTTGAATCCTAAACCTTTAGAGTTTAGGAAAGAATCAGAACTCCTTTATAAGGAAAACCTTCAATAAACAGAAGTAACCAATACTGTATTGGTAGTGAAGGATACACCAGTGACAACGGTAACAAAGGTATGTATATTACCCGTGAAAACAATGACGGGAAAAACTATTTTGGGGGGAAAGAGGACAAAAAATCAAATAAACTTGTCTGAACGTAAAAGGGACGTCGGAAATAGCAGCGGTAACAATGCTGTGTTCTGTCACCTATGTGACTATGACCACAATATGAATTTTGATTCTGTATTTTTATTTTATTATGGGCGAGGGCTAAACCCATAGGAATTATACAGTGTTTGTGGGAGGGAGGAGATGAAAAGCATTCAGGCTAAATTTATGGAACTGGAGCACAGATCCAATTCCCTAGATCCCCTTGAGGGACTGACAGCTTCAAAATGGCGATCATATCTCGTAATTATATAAGGTTTTATGCATTTGAAGTGAAAAGATATTAACTGGAATTTTTGGCTGGATGTTAGAACGATGGATGTTAAATTTTATTAAGTTGTATCAGATGTAGTCTGGAGATACCGTCTCATGAAGACGCTTAACTCAGGCCTTGTCAACTGCAGCTGAAACTGCCTTGGGTACACACCCTTGTAAACTGTTTTCTCTCTCTCTCTCTCTCTCTCTCTCTCTCTCTCTCTCTCTCTCTCTCTCTTGTTAAATACTAGCTTTCTATCATTTATTCTTATATAATTATTTTAAAATATCACAAAAAAGCTTTGTTAAACCGGCATGTTTTAATTCGTGTATACACGAATCCTGCATATACACGGGGGGATATACACACCTTTGTATTAATGAATGCGCAGTCATACGCCAGGTGTGAGCCTCGATCCGCTCGTACTCGCCAAAGTCCCATTAAAATTCCATTTTTCCAGTTTTTTTTCCAGAGTTTTTGCTAGAAAAACACTATCATGCCTGGAAACCCGATCAAGGATTGCTACGCAATTACGTGTGGGATCCATACTGCAGGAGAGGGGAGAGGTGAGGGGAGAGGTGAGGGGAGAGGTGAGAAGGGGCAAGTGATTATTGGGAGAGGTGAGAGGGGAAGGGAAAAGGGGAGAAATGTTTAAATGAGAAATGTTAAGTGAGAAATGAAGTAGAAAAGGGTGAGGAAAGTGGATAGAGGAAGGGGATTGATAACAGAGGATGGAAGGGATGACTGAAGGTAGGAGGAGGGGAGAGAGGTGATAGGTTAAATAGATTAACAAGAGAGGGTAAGGGTGAGAGAGTAGGAATAAGTAGACAGGAGTGATAGAGGGTAGGATGAGTGAGAGAAGATATGAGATAGGGTAGGAGTGAGAGACAGTAGGAAGATTGAGAAAATGTAGGAATGAGAGGGTAGCAGAAGAGAGGGTAAGTAGTAAAGAGGATAGGATTGAGAAGATAAGAGTGAGAGAGGGTTTGAATAAGAGAGGGTAAGAGAAAGTTAAGAGCTATGGAAAAGTGATACAGCGGCAGGTGTAACAAGAGAAGAGGGAAAATTAGGAGAAAGAATAAAGGTTGAAAATGGAAGAGAGATAGAGAAAAAGAGTTCAACCGAAATAATTAAAAATGCAAAACGTGTAAAAAAAAAATAATGTTTAAAGATAGTAAAGACGAAAACCAAACTACAAGGCAATGGAAAAAAACTCGGGGCCCGAGAGTATAGAGAATTTGGTGAAGGTTTAGAGGTGGAAAACTTGCCCTTGAGCCCCTGCTGGAGTTCTGTGGAAAAGAAAAGAAGTGAAGCAGGAAAATCGGGGATGGGTAAATTAAAATTTTCTTGGGACGTTTAACGCTTTGAAGAATAAAGAGGAACAACCCCCAGCGGAAAATAATAAATACCCTGATAGGGAAAGAAACAGTCCAAGTGGGCCCTTGGCCCGACTTGTGATTGTCAGACCGAAACTTATAAAAGTGTCTTTCTCCTATGTGGGGGGTTGTTTATTAACGCCTTAAAGCGTTCTGCACAAAAAATAGGCCAAAAGCAAGCAGAAATTTGTTTACCAAGATATAATGCAAAATATGGAAGACATAGAGACGGGGATTACTTTAAACTCGAAAAAATAGGGAAACAGCAAAAAGAAACAATGTATAGAGAAAGGGTTTTTGGGGAAAAAAGAGTTTTAAAAGGGTAGGGTTTTACAAAGGATTGAAAAGGGACCGGTCCGTAACGTTGATCCTCTTCGAAACGTACATAATGGGTAAGCTTTTTGAGCAATGAGCAAAAAACCCACGGAACGGGTGGGGTTTAAACCCCCTGGCGAGTTAGTCGTAAAATTCCAGGCCAGTAAGATTCATCCAGCCTAACTCATCATATATTATGTATTTTATGACGTAAGCTAGGCCCATTTTTTTTTTATTCACCGGTATTCCCCCGGCCCGGGTCTTTTCCAAGTAGTGAAAGACCCGGCCTTGGCTCCCTATCTGGGGAGTATCTCGAGACCTAAGTCTCCCATGGGAGGGGGGTACAAGTACCCCCTCATCTTTGGGACCAACTGTCCCCAGGCCTAGCCACGTCCCCGCCCTCACGGGGCTCGTAGGGAGAAGCTAGGCCTCTGGTCTGCCATCTGCCCCGCCCCAAAGGGGCTCGTGGGGATGGCAGTCTTATGAGCTGCAGGTGATAGCAAGCTCATCTTGCCGGCTGCAGTTACCAGTATGGAGCTGATACAGCGTATCAAGAAACTAGAGAAAGTAGGGAGGTTTGCACAGGGACCAGTCCCGTAGCCCAAAGGGAAAAAAAACGACTAAGAGATGTGCCCAGGACGACATTAGATAATGTAAATTTCTTGGGGGACATGATAACAATGTACGAAGAAATAGGAAGACTTGACAAGTGGGCGGAGAAAAAAAAAGTCTGAGATGAGAAAATCGAGCGCAAAGGATACAGTCGGAAGTTGAAAGGAACATAGGATATAAAATTTTTCAGCCTTGGAATAGTCAGGGAAAAGACCGGGACAAATAAAAATGGGTAAAATCAGAAAAAGGATATGCAAAGTGAATGTTGCTATATCATTGCAAGCAAATGCAACAATAACAATATATGTTAGTTCCCTGTCGATGCCAAAAAGGTGTCCCCTATATAAAAGAAGCCCCAGCCCGCTATATCAAAGGAAATATTCAAGTGAAGCCCCGACTTCCCAGTCCAGCCAGTTATAAAAATGACTGGATGTGTTTTGGTTTTCTAAGTGATCCCAAAAGAATAATTTCCCAGCAGTAACAGCCTGTTGATCAGGGCTCTGATCCACCACGAGGCCTGGTCTCAGACCGGGCTGCGGGGCGTTTACCCCCGAAACCCTCTCCAGGTAAACCCGAATCCAATGTACCTAAGTGCACACAAAATGCATAATTATTTGTACCGTCAAGCCTTACAGGCAGATTAGCTTCACCTAAACTCTCTCAAAATCCCGGAGCATAATCCTGCATCACAAGATGTCCAGGAGCTGGAGACCAACACCATGATAAGTTTCAATAATTTTTAGTTAAGAGGCTGCGACTCGACTCCTACAACCACAAAAAGGGGACTTACGTGACTGCACTATATATTTAGTATATCGTAATTCCGGTTAAAGTAACTTCTCACGTGAAGTGCTTAATTTAAAGCTCATTCTGTATTCAAGAAGAAACTAGAGTTTCCAGGAAATGTTAGAGTTTCTTTCACGTTTACTTGGCCTCTGGTGTGTGTGTGTGTGTGTGTGTGTGTGTGTGTGTGTGTGTGTGTGTGTGTGTGTGTGTGTGTGTCTGTGTGTGTGTCTGTGTGTGTGTGGCTCTGCCTCTTCACTGGTCACACTTCCTGCTCCACGAGCTTTATCATACTTATCCTTAAAGTTATGTATGGCTCCTGCCTCCACTACATCACTTCCCAGACTATTCCACTTCCTGACAACTCTGTGACTGAAGAGGTACTTCTTAACATCCCTGTGATTCATCAGAGTCTTCAACTTCCAATTGCGATGTTTTGTGCTGTGTCGCATCTCTGAAACAATGTGTCTGTACACCTTGTCAATTCCTCTCAGTATTTTATATGTCGCTATTATATCCCCCCAATCTCTCCTATCCTCCAGTGCCGTCAGGTCTGTTTCCCTTAAACTAGCCTAGTAGGACATACCATTTATCTCCGGAACTAGTCTTGTTGCAACCCTTTGCACTTTCTCTAATTTTCTTACATGCTTGGGGAGGTGCGAGTTCCAGACTGATGCTGCATACTTAATGTAAGCCTGGCATACACGGTGTACAAGGTTCTGAACGATTCCTTATTGAGATGCTGGAATGCTGTTATTAGGTTTGCTAGGCGCCCATATGCTGCAGTAGTTATTTGGTTGATGTGTGCCTCAGGAGATGTGCCCAAGACCCTTTTCCTTGAGTGAAGTTTGTAGTCTCTGGCCCCTTAGACTGTACTCTGTCTGCGGTCTTCTTTGCTCTTCCCCAATCTTCATGATTTTGCACTTTTGGGGTTGATCTCCAGAAGCCAGTTTCTGGACCAGTGCTGCAGCCTGTCCAGATCCCTTTGAAGTTCTACCTGGTTCTCGTCCGACTGAATTCTTCTCGTCTACATATCTGCAAACAGGGGCACTTTTGAGTCTATTTCTTCCGTCATGTCTTTCACATATACCAGAAACAGCACCGGTAATAGAACTGACCCCTGTGGAACCCCGCTCGTCACAGGCGCCCACTCTGACACTTCGTCACGTACCATGACTCGCTGTCTTCCCGACAGGTATTATCTGATCCACTGCAGTGCCTTCCCTGTTATACCTGCCTGGTCCTCCAGCTTATGCACTAATCTCTTGTGTGGAACTGTGTCAAAAGTCTTCCTATAGTCCAAGAAAACGCAATCTACCCACCCCACTTTCTCTTGTCTTACTGTCACCCTGTCATAGAACTCCAGTAGGTTTGTGACACAGGATTTCACATCACTGAAACCGTGCTGGTTGTCGTTGATAAGCTCATCCCTTTCTAGGTGCTCCACCACTCTTCTCTGGGCCCAAGGAGAGATGTTATCCAGCCCCATCGCCTTTGACGTATCTAGCTTATTTAGTTGCCTCTTCACTTCTTCCTTGGTTGTATGTATTGTGTCCCACACTTGGTGTACCCTTCCCCCCCTCTCCGTCTTTCCGGAGTCCTTTCTGTGTCCTCTCTGAACACTTCTTAGAATTTCATCTTGAATTCCTCACATACTTCTCGGTCATTTCTTGTGATCTCCCCTCCTTCCTTCCTTATCCTTATTACCTGGTCCTTCACTGTTGTTTTCCTCCTGATGTCTCTGTACAACAGCCTCGGGTCATATTTGGCTTTCGCTGCTATGTCATTTTCGTATTTGTCGATGGGCCACCCTTCATACCTGTGCATACTCATTTCTGGCTATATGACTGCTATCCTTATTATCCTGGGTCCTTTGCCTTCTATACTTCTTCTATTCTCTAGCACACTTGGTTTTGGCCTCTCTACACTTTGCATGAACCAAGGGTTCATGCTGGCTTTCTCGTTATTTCTGTTAACCTTGGATACAAACCTCTCCTCAGCTTCCTTGCATATTGTCACATTTTCCATTATCTCATTTACTGACTTCCCTGCCAGTGTACTGTCCCACTGAACCTCGTGCAGGAAATTCTTCATGCCTGTGTCCTTCTCTTGTAGTTTGGCTTCATTCGTCCTGCCCTTCCTGCTTCCCTCTCCACTTGTAACTCTACTATGTATTCGAAGCTCAGAACCACGTGGTCACTGGCCACGAGGGGTATTTCATATGTGATGTCCTCAATATCTGCACTACTCAAGGTGAGTACTAGGTCCAGTCTTGCTGTTCATCCCCCTCCTCTCTCTTTCTGGTAGTGTTCCTTCCTTACGTGTTGGTATATGAGGATTGTCAGTACCACCTCCATCATCCTTGCCCTCCTCGTTTCTGGGCCCCCATGTGGCTCCAAGTTCTCCCAGTTAATTTCTTTGTGATTGAAGTCACCCACAATCAGTAGCTTTGCCCTGCTCGTGTGAGCCCTTCTGGCCACTTCAGCCAGTGTGTCAACCATCACTCTATTACTCCCATCAAAATCTTGCCTTGGCCTCCTGCTGTTCTGTGGTGGGTTACACATCACTGCAATTACCACCTTGGTACCTCCAGACTAAAGTGTTCCTATTATGTAGTCTCTTGATTCTGTTCTGTCTCCTCTCTGCAGCTCATCAAAATTCCATTGGTTTTATATTAGCAGTGCCACTCCTCCACCCCCTCTGTTCCCTCTGTCTTTCCTCAGGATCTGATATCCCGTTGGAAAGATGGCATCTAATATTATTCCTGTGAGCTTGGTTTCGGCGAGAGCTATGAAGTCTGGTGATTCCTCTTTGAATCTTTCATGCTGCTCCTCCCATTTTTTCGTTATTCCATACGCGATGGTGTACCATGCCTTCAGTTTCCTCTCCAACACTGTTATGGGGGGTCTGTGGGGGTGGGGGGCCTGGTAGTGAGCTGTGGGATTCTACAGCGTACTGTGAGGTGGGAGCTGTAAGTGTGGACTGTAGTTTGTGTTGGGATAGTGTGTTTGACCGTGGGGTTCTGATTGTCGCTGTGACCCCTTGTTGCTGTGTCCCATCTCTGAAACCTGTGTGTGTGTGTGTGTGTGTGTGTGTGCGCTCTAAGTGCTAAGCTAGTTAGGGTGTGTCTGGGGAATACACAGGTGGAAGAAAGCACACACGCGTATACACACACACACACACACACACACACACACACACACACATGGGAACCGAGATTAAGAACGAAAGAAAGGAAAGAAGGAATGAAGGAAGGTAATATTTACTGAGCACTTGGACCTGTGGTCATTCAACAGTCGTGCAATACAAAGAGACACACTAACACTCACACTAACACTAACACTCACACTAACACTAACACTCACACTAACACTAACATTCACAGGCTAAAACTAATCCTCATAAAACTCACTGCTTTACCAAACACGCAATAAAAAATAAATACACCCACACAAAGTTATAGTAACCCACGTTACTTAGGTAAACATGATATATACACTAACACAAGCCACATGGTGTTCCACAACAGTAGACCACAAGCCACACGGTGTTCCACAACAGTAGACCACAAGCCACATGGTGTTCCACAACAGTAGACCACAAGCCACATGGTGTTCCACAACAGTAGACCACAAGCCACACGGTGTTCCACAACAGTAGACCACAAGCCACATGGTGTTCCACAACAGTAGACCACAAGCCACATGGTGTTCCACCACAGTAGACCACAAGCCACATGGTGTTCCACCACAGTAGACCACAAGCCACATGGTGTTCCACCACAGTAGACCACAAGCCACACGGTGTTCCACAACAGTAGACCACAAGCCACATGGTGTTCCACAACAGTAGACCACAAGCCACATGGTGTTCCACAACAGTAGACCACAAGCCACATGGTGTTCCACAACAGTAGACCACAAGCCACACGGTGTTCCACAACAGTAGACCACAAACCACATGGTGTTCCACCACAGTAGACCACAAGCCACATGGTGTTCCACAACAGTAGACCACAAGCCACACGGTGTTCCACAACAGTAGGTCACAAGCCACATGGTGTTCCACAACAGTAGACCACAAGCCACATGGTGTACCACAACAGTAGACCACAAGCACACGGTGTTCCACAACAGTAGACCACAAGCCACATTGTGTTTCCACACAGTAGACCACAAGCCACATGGTGTCCACAACAGTAGGTCACAAGCCACATGGTGTTCCACAACAGTAGACCACAAGCCACATGGTGTACCACAACAGTAGACCACAAGCCACATGGTGTTCCACAACAGTAGACCACAAGCCACATGGTGTTCCACAACAGTAGACCACAAGCCACATGGTGTTCCACAACAGTAGACCACAAGCCACACTGTGTTCCACAACAGTAGACCACAAGCCACACGGTGTTCCACAACAGTAGACCACAAGCCACATGGTGTTCCACAACAGTAGACCACAAGCCACACGGTGTTCCACAACAGTAGACCACAAGCCACACGGGGTTCCACAACAGTAGACCACAAGCCCCAGGGTGTTCCACAACAGTAGGTCACAAGCCACATGGTGTTTCCAAAAACAGTAGACCACAAGCCACATGGTGTTCCACAACAGTAGACCACAAGCCACACTGGTGTTCCACAACAGTAGACCCACAAGCCACACGGTGTTCCACAACAGTAGACCACAAGCCACATGGTGTTCCACAACAGTAACCACAAGCCACATGGTTTTTCCACAACAGTAGACCACAAGCCACATGGTGTTCCACAACAGTAGACCACAAGCCACACGGTGTTCCACAACATTAGACCAAAGCCACATGGTGTTCCACAACAGTAAAACCAAAAAGCCACATGGTTTTCCCCACAACATAGACCACAAGCCACAGGGTGTTCCACAACAGTAGACCCACAAGCCACATGGTGTTCCACAACAGCACACCACAAGCCACACCTGGTTCGTACGTCACACTACGTGCGACCAGCAGTAACAGCCTGGTTGATCAGACCCTGATCCACCGGGGGGGTCTGGTCAAGAACTGGGCCCCGGGGGGTTGACCCCCGGGAACATACTCTAGACAGAGCTACAGAGAATTCATCTCAACGTTATTTCTTGTGCAAAGAGGGTTCAAACGCACATGTTCCGTAGAATTCCTTATAACTTGTGCAAAGAGGGTTCAAACGCACATGTTCCGTAGAGTTCCTTATAACTTGTGCCCAAAGAGGGTTCAAACGCACATGTTTTCCCTAGAATCCCTTATAACTTGTGCAAAGAGGGTTCAAACGCACAACTCCGTAGAATCCCTTATAACTTGTGCAAAGAGGGTTTCAAACGCACAATGTTCCGTAGAATCCCTTATAACTTGTGCAAAGAGGGTTCAAACGCACATACTCCGTAGAATCCCTTATAACTTGTGCAAAGAGGGTTCAAACGCACATGTTCCGTAGAATCCCTTATAACTTGTGCAAAGAGGGTTCAAACGCACATACTCCGTAGAATTTCCCCTTTTAACTTGTGCAAAGAGGGTTCAAACGCACATGTTCCGTAGAATCCCTTATAACTTGTGCAAAGAGGGTTCAAACGCACATACTCCGTAGAATTCCTTATAACTTGTTTGTTTCCCAGCTCACTACTTCCTGGCATACAACAGGTTTGGTTTACATCTGTAGAGGAGTACATTAGCCAGTTTTATTAAAGAAACTGTGAACATTGTTTATTTCCAAGTGAAAACTGATGACTGCCTTTACTGAACGACTTCCGAATTTCTACGTTGACGCGTCTTGGAAAGAGAAAGATTGTTGCTGGACTCTGTAGGTGTTAATTTGTCCAATTTTATTTTATTACCTTGCGTGTTGATGTATTATACATATGCCAGTAGGCCTACTGATTTTTTTAAATTGTTTAAATTTAAAAATTCTTGGAAATTTGTGCATCATTTAAAAATGAATATACATGTACGACAGCTGGGAAACTTTATTGTTGAATCGTTACACATGTCTGTTGCACATGTCTCTGTTGCACATGTCTCTGTTGCACATGTCTCTGTTGCACATGTCTCTGTTGCACATGTCTCTGTTGCACATGTCTCTGTTGCACATGTCTCTGTTGCACATGTCTCTGTTGCACATGTCTCTGTTGCACATGTCTCTGTTGCACATGTCTCTGTTGCACATGTCTCTGTTGCACATGTCTCTGCTGCACATGTCTCTGCTGCACATGTCTCTGCTGCACATGTCTCTGCTGCACATGTCTCTGCTGCACATGTCTCTGCTGCACATGTCTCTGCTGCACATGTCTCTGCTGCACATGTCTCTGCTGCACATGTCTCTGCTGCACATGTCTCTGCTGCACATGTCTCTGCTGCACATGTCTCTGCTGCACATGTCTCTGCTGCACATGTCTCCGTTACACATGTCTCTTAATCATCAACTTATCGGTATTTCACACCATTTTCATCGTGAAAGTGAACATGGCTCCGAAATCAATTTTTTTTTCGATTTTCAATTCGAAAATTTTAAACCCGCTGTTTTATTGAGTCCCACTTTGATGGCGCCGGTAACTTCCGCATAGTTTACTATATTTCTTCTATAATTATATTTATGAATTTTAGCCACTTGTAAGAGTTATGTTTGATATGTGATGTGTTTCAGGTTTCAAGGTTCATCTGTGTCTCTTGGGTGTACTTAGGTACTGGGTCGAGGGACATGGTATAAGGGACAATATTTTTCTATGATCGGGCAGTGACTAAAACACATCTAGTGTGTAGACTGGAGAGAATATGAAAGAACTTCAGGCTACCTGATGCTGAGACCGAGCTACAAATAATATTAAGGTGATAGTATAAAATAAAGAATATAGACCAAGTTTAGTAGAAGGACTCGTATCCACCCATAAACATTATTTTTTCAATGGGTGAGAATGAACAAACTAATACCATAATGCATGTTTGAAATAACCAACAACAAATTCAATGAATGTGTGAAAATGGAGTCATTTACATAATAAGAAAATAAAGAATCTTCCCAACATGTACTAGTAACAATCACTTTCATAAACAAGAACAGAAAAACAGTCCTAGATATTTCACTTAGATTGCCTTTGGAATGGCTTCTGGCTTCACATTCATGTAAATTATTTACTCTCTTCAATTATCTTTACAATAAAAAATCACACTTCTTCATTTTAAAAGAGATACATGGATAGTGTCTTGTCAAATAATTCATGTTTATATGAGTAAATTTTGTCTTCATGGTAGAGTATTTCGTCGAGTGCCAACAAGTCTTCAGTTGCTGTCACGTAGTTCCCAGTGACTAAGTTTATTATAGACATTTTAATTTTATTCACTGAAACAGCACATAAGCTGAATGTCTTCCATGTTTAATACATAATTTTTTAACGCTCCGTCCGTCTCTCTCCAAGGTGTTTTGACCCAACAATGAGAAAATACTTTCACTGTCATTCATTGTCTTGCCAGAAGGGGTGCAGATATCACAGTTCAGATGACCCTCCAAACCCCAACATTTCCCACCTATCCTGAATTCAGGGTGCAAGCACTGTATTTCCCACCTCCAGGACTCGAGTCCGACTAGCTGATTTCCCTGAGTCTCTTTATAAGTATTAACTTGCTTACACTCCAACAGCAAGTCAAACCATAAGAACCACTTGCCTCTACTTACTCCTGTCTAACACGCTCATACACACCTTTAGCAAGAAAGATGTGAAAAAATAAGGGAAAGAGAGGGAGTGGGTAAGACGATGGGAGGAAAGAGGGAGGGATGAGGTTGAGTTTGAGAAATACTGGGAAGAGGAGGTAGAGAGAGAATTTTAGAAAAGGGTGAGAGACGATTGAGATGGACCTGGTCTCTCTCTTCCACAACTTCCTCTTCATCCTCAACAACCTCCCTCTCTTCCAAGAGCGCTTTCCTTTTTTTACCCAAACACTCTACTTAACATCCAAGGTCCACTTTCCTTCCTAGACCATTTCTCTACCTTCTTGCACGTCTCCCTATCTTCCTAGGTCCTCTCTTACATTAATAACCCTCGTTTTCCCTAGACCTCTATCTTGCTAGTCTCCCTCGTCTTCAAACAGCCCCTCGTCTTGCTAGACCTCCCTCGTCTTCCTAGACCTCCCTCGTCTTCCTAGACCTCCCTCGTCTTCCTAGACCTCCCTCGTCTTCTTAGATCTCCCCCGTCTTACTAGACCTCTCAAGTCTTTCTAGACCTTCATCATCCTAGACCATCATCCCAGACCTTCCTCACTATCCTTATTCCTGTGCGTGAGGTCTATTTCCCAAGCTCCTGCTGGGAGCGATTGTGGGAGCTCATCCAGCCACGTAATAAGCATTTTCCAATATATCCGATCATACATACATACACACACACACACGCGCGCGCGCGCGCGCGCGCACACACACACACACACACACGAAGAGAAACCACGGCTGAAGGAATCAACATACAAGATGGAGTTCCTAGACCATGACAGAACAAGAACAGAGCGACAGTAGCTGAGGGAGAAGACAGACACGAAAGGAGCTAAAAAGAGAGACATGGACAGAGTCAGCAGAGGACAACCAGAGCCTGGCAGAGCAAAAAGTGCAAGCACACATACAGCAACCATCAGAACCCCACAGTAAAACACACTATCCCAACACAAACCACAATCCACACTTACAGCCCCCACCACACAATATGCAGTAAAATCCCACAGCACACTACCAGGCCCCCCACCACCACAGACCCCCTAGAACACAGTGCTGGAGAGGAAACTGAAAGTATGGTACACCAACACTGATGGAATAATGAATAAGTGGTATGAAAGAATCAAAGATGCATCACCAGACATCATAGCTCTCACTGAAACCAAGCTCACAGGAATGATAAGAGATGCCATCTTTCCAACGGGATATCAGATCATGAGTAAAGACAGAGGGGAACCAAGGGGATTGATGAGTGTCACTGCTCATCAAAAATCAATGAGATTTTGAGTTAGCTGCAGAGACGAGGCAGAGGAAAAGCAAGAGACTACATAATAGGAACACTTCAGTCTGGAGGTCCCAAGGTGGTAATTACAGCGATGTATAACCCACCACAGAACAGCAGGAGGCCAAGGCAAGAGTACGGTTTCAGGGACGGGAAATCCTGTGTCACAAGACTACTGGAGTTCTATGACGGATGGAACAGCAGTAAGACAAGAGATGGGTGGGTAGACTGCATTTTCTTGGACTGTAATAAGGCTTCTGACAGTTCCACATAAGAGATTAGTGCATAAGCTGGAGGACCAGGCACATACAACAGGGAAGGCACTGCCATGGATCAGGGAATACTTGTCGGGAAGACATCAGCGAGTCATGGTACGTGACAAGGTGTCAGAGTGGGTGCCTGTTACAAGCGGGGTTCCACAGGGGGTCAGTTCTAGGACCAGTGCGGTTTCTGGTATATGTGAATGACATAACGGAAGGATTAGACTCAGAAGTTTCCCTGTTAGCAGATGTGAAGTTGATCAAAATTCAATCGGACGAGGACTAGGTGGAACTGCAAAGGGATCTGGACAGGCTGCAGCCCTGGTCCAGAAACTGGCTCCTGGAATTCAACCCCACCAAGTACAAAGTCATGAAGATTGGCTAAGGGCAAAGAAGACCGCAGACGGAGTACAGTCTAAGGGGCCAGAGACTACAAACCTCACTCATGGAAAAGAATCTTGAGGTGAGTATAACACTGGGCACATCTCCTGAGGCGCACATCAACCGAATAACTGCTGCAGCATATGAGCGCCTAGCAAACCTAAGAATAGCATTCCGAAATCTCAATAAGGAATCGTTCAGGACCCTGTACACTGTACGTTAGGCCTATATTTTAGTATGCAGCACCAGTTTGGAACGCACACCTAGCCATGTAAAGAAATTAGAGAAAGTGCAAAAGTTTGCAACAAGATTAGTCCCGGAGCTAAGGGGCATGTCCTACGAGGAGAGGCTAATGGGAATCGACCTGACAACACTGGAGGACAGGAGAGATAGGGATGATATGATAGACTTACCAAATAATGAGAGAAATTGACAAGGTGGACAGACAGGATGTTCCAGAGAATGGACACAGCAACAAGGGGACACAGTTGGAAGTTGAAGACTCAGATGAACAACAGGAATGTTAGGAAGTATTTCTTTAGTCACAGAGTTGTCAGGAAATCGAATAGTCTGGGAAGTGATGTAGTGGAGGCAGGATCCATACGTAGCTTTAAGAAGATGTACGATCTCATGGAGCAGGAAGTGTGACCTAGTAGCGACAAGTGAAGAGGCGGGGCCAGGAGCTGTGAATCGACCCCTGCAACCAAAACTAGGTGAGTACACACACAATTTGTTTGAGTTCTATGACATAGATATAAAACAAATAAGACAAGACTGGGCTCTAGTACCACACTAGAAATAAGCTAGAAATTGGAACTGGCAGGTTTAGAAAGGCAGAGAGCTCCAGTGAGTCTAGGAGAATCTGAGTAAAAGAAAGGGAGAGAGTAATGTTTGATGTTCCGCGAGTTTGAGTACCAGGACCGCGACTGTTCATATTATACGCGAACTACCTACAATAAGGGATCGAGTCCTATGTCTGCGTTTGTAGATGGCTTTTTGGATTCAATCCGAACAAACGTATGATCATGCGAAATGAAGACGGTAAGAGCAGACCGGGCACAGATTACAGCACAAGAGGAGAGAAGTTACAAACTTCAGAGTGAAACAGACCTGGAGGTATATGTAACACTGAAGTTTATCTCCAGAAATACAAACACTATAACATTAACAAAAGTGCAAACTTCAGAGTAGCAGTCAGCAACTTGAACAAGGAATCCTTAAGAACCTTATACACTACATATGTTAGGTAATTTCTTGAGTACGTGGCCCCAGCTTGGAGCTCACAATTAATAAATCATGCGAAGTAGTTCGAAAATTTCCCAAGGTTTGTAACAACGTTATTACCAGAACAGAGAGATGCACGATGAGGAGAAATTGAAGGAACTAAACCTGACGACCATGGGGAGACAAGGAATAGGAAGGACGTTACGTAATCACCTCTTTCCTTGCAAAAAATCTAAAAGGGATATTTTAAGAGAGTTAAGATGAAGATGGCAGAGGTGGAAGCTGAACAAGCAGACGAGCCGTTGTAAATGTTATGGTGATATCGACAAACTGTGGAAAATGACTCTTGCGTACAGTTCACGACCTTTAATAATTATCAGGACTGTACACAAGTGTTCTTTTCCCCAAACAGGTGAGGCAGCGGTAGAGGCAAACTCGATGCACAGCTTCAGGAGTAGATATGATAACGTCCAAGAGACCAAAAGTCAGTGATGCCGATCAAAGTAGCCTAGAAGGTGGGATATAGAACTAAGTCTCTACCCTTGATAAAACACACACACACACACACACACACACCGAAATTGTTTGTGAGGCGAGAGACAGGAAACAGGACGTTAGGAAGTATTTCTTCAGCTTTATAATGATTAGGAAAGGGAATAATCTGGGCAGTGGAGTGGAGGCTGGAGCCATACATAGCTTTAAGAAAATGTACGATAAGGCTCTCGAAGGCACGAGAGCGAAAACCCAGTAGCGCCCAGCGAAGAGGCAGGTTCAGGAGCCGAGACTCGACCGCTTCCTACAACATAGGCGAGTACACAAACACTGGGTACTGCGCGCGCACACAAACTCACCCTGACTAATAATAATATTTCTGCAAGTACATGCACAAGGTATACAGGCCTAGCCGACATCAATGACATACTATAGTATAAAAAGTCGCTTGTTATGCTGAGCATTTCGGGCAAATTAGGTCAGTTTTGTCCCAGGATGCTACCCATACCAGTCCACTAACTCCTAAGTACTCATTTTACTGTTGAAGAACAGACACAACCAGTGTAATAATACACCCTCACCGGGAATCGAACCCGGAGCCTCGTCGTGTGAGGCGAGAGATTTAGCCACCAGGCCACGGGGACTGGTGGCTAGATGGAATAATAATGTCGGCTAAGTGTAGTAACTGACAATATGTTCATTATTCAGCACAGCTGAAATTACAGGAAGAGCAGATCCACTTGACTGTCAGGGTGTGGAACCAACACGATCTATAACCTGGCATCACTAACACTCTCCAACACCTGGATGCACTGAAATCCCAGGTAGAACATTTATGCTTGACCGTGGAACCCGATCACACCGATTTTGTTGCTAGTAAATCGATATAGTATCTTGAGGCGAAGCGTATCTGAGCTTACAAGTAGAAGGTGAGTTGTAAGCAAGAAACTTCCTGTAGAAGTGAGCTCACAAGAGGATGAGGCGAGTTGAAAGGTAGATCGTGATTCAAATGTCTTCACTCTTCTCTAACTCACAAAAGCCTTGTCGGTTACGTTATCATAAAAAAACAAAAAAAAAAAACAGAAGACATTGTCGTCCAGCAGAATGCTGCTGTATTTGTCAGATTCAAAGCCCTGAAATTAAACCTGTGTCAAATGTCAGCGAAATAAATCTATTAGAGAAAGTGCAGAATTTAATTTTTTTTTATTCGTAGTCCCACACAGTTTTCCTGCCCGAAATTTTAAAGAGGAAAAAATATTATTTGGACATTATGCTGATGGTTCCAATTAAGCTTGAGTCAATTAAGACTGCGTCAATTAAGCTTGCGTCAACCATCATTGAAAGTTCTGTCTAGAGTCAAGATTATAATGAATAAATTTTCTGATTGCTACTGATTTCCCGTTTCTTTTCAGGACTTTATTCCAATCATTCCAGTTGAGAAAGTGAGCTTGGGTAGACTCCGTCAGCTGGCTATGTACTCACTACCTCATGGATCCTATGATATATTTGTCTGCGTACCCACAGTCTTCAGAGACCCATGATGCATCTCTCTACATACGCAATTCTTTCACATCTTCCGGTATATTCGTCTGCCAACTAGAAGTCCTCTGGTATCCTGTGAGACATCAATATGTACAGTCCTCTAGTATCCTGTGAAACATCAGTCAGTGTACAGTCCTCTGGTATCATGTGAGACACGAGTCTGTGCACTGTCCTCCAGCAATTAATACATGTAGGTTAAGGAGGCTGGCAGCTCTTGTATTGGTGATGATCTCAAAGAGAGAAGCGCTGACTTACTACTATGGCAGAAGGAAAACCTAAATAGTGACATTAAGTTTGGAAACAAAGTTTTTTTTTTTTTCAAGTTTATGAAGTTAAATGGCATGCAGATGTATATATAATCGGGAAAGCGAGTGATGAGAGTAGACCTGAGGTGCAACCCAACAAAGGTAGGTCAGATAGATGGAGTGTACTTGAGCCAGAGGTCCCTCCAAATGGAAACTTCCTGGTGCTGAGTGACAGTACTATGGTGTGATAAGAGTAGAATTATGATAGGATGTGAAGACTTACTCAGCCCTGTAACAACTTCAGACAGTATTACCAAGGCTGGCTCCTCCTCAGGAAAATTAATGAATAGAAAAAGAAATAATTCACAAAGATAAACACTATTATTTATTAAAGCAAAGATAAAACAGTGAAACATGAAGGTGTATCCTATTTGAAGGAAAAATGAAAAATGAAATGAAAAAATGACATTTGAACTCAACGCTAATATATATATATATATATATTTATATATATATATATATATATATATATATATATATTATATTATAAGTAATCACTGGGGTGTCTGGTGTTGGTGACACTGCGTGTTGTTGAAATCGTAGCCGTTGCTGATGTGGGGGGGGGGGGGCGCAGGTGTTGGTGACAACCCAACGGCTCGTTCTTCACAGAGTCTATAGCTGTGAATAATCAGTCCAGATGACAGGAAAGCAGGTTCTTAACCACTGCAATGATGAGGTTATGTCCTGCGTCGGCGTACATAACAGTTAGGTGGATCCAACACTATTATTTATTAGTCCGTCTCCTTCAATTCTTTTCGTTGGTTGGCAGGTGACCCGATCTGTCATTCCAAGCTGGAAAGAGAGACAGGTTACCCACTGCTTAAGAAATCACTCTCCATGATAAGTACAATACCTAAAAGACGTGGTGATTATTGAGACATTTAACATAGAGCAAAACTGAAAGGACTAAATTTATTATTGGTCAAAAGTGAAGCTTTCAACCAATAAGTCCACTAGAATAGGAGCAGGCATGTACTTACAGTAGTGCTGGGAGCTGTGAGTCGAGTGATTACTGTTTGACCAGAGCCCCACACGTCACCTTTCGGGGGGGGGGAAGGAAAGGGGGGGGGGGATAGCGGGAGCTAGACTTCCCCTACCTTAACAAGTAGCCGGCAATCAAACTATTGTTACCATATACTTGCTCGATACTCCTATCTGTTTAACTTTCCCCTCACATAGGAGCACATGAATATACCTTAAATCGGATCACATTCATATCACAGACATCAAGCAAAGTAACCAGATAGATGGTCTCTAGGCACCATGATGGTAACGCTGGAGCAGTGCTGATTAGGTCGATATCCTTAGGGTGTAATTTGATTTCAAACTGATTACGAAGAACCACGTCGTAAATCTGGCCAGGAAGCTTACAGCATTTAGACGTATCTCGCATCTGCTCGACAGCAGAGGTTGCTAGACTGTGTGAGGCTCACACCTTAATTTGTTTACCCCTATTTCATTTACGTCTTAACAAAATAGAGAACAGAGCAAGACAACTCCTCTCCGTCGCCTGGACACAGCCTGGACAAATCTGCTATTCAGCAGATCCTCCTGCACCGGGGGGATGCAGGCGGCCTTGGCGTTATGTACAAGGGCATTGTTGTGTAGACTGTAGTAATGCCAGAGAATTACTTCCCTATAGTTCTACAACCAAACGAAACAGAGTGGAATCATCTGTTATGAAGCATAATGCACAACATATTTCAAATTTGTATTTGGATTGTAAAATATTTTTCACAAAAATAGTGTGTTCTTTGTCAGGAGAACAATTTAAGTCGATGTTAGAAAAAATGTATGCGTGGTTTAGATTTATACAGTCCCTGATTGTGAGAGTTGTTGTCACCTTCTCTGAGAGAGCCGTCACCTCAGGGCTTAACATGTAAAGTATGCCTATATATATATATATATATATATATATATATATATATATATATATATATATATATATATATATATATAGAGGGAAGAGGAGCGATTGGTGGAATGATGATGTAAAGAGAGTAGTAAGGGAGAAAAAGTTAGCATATGAGAAGTTTTTACAAAGTAGAAGTGATGCAAGGAGGGAAGAGTATATGGAGAAAAAGAGAGAAGTTAAGAGAGTGGTGAAGCAATGTAAAAAAGAGAGCAAATGAGAGAGTGGGTGAGATGTTATCAACAAATTTTGTTGAAAATAAAGAAAAAGTTTTGGAGTGAGATTAACAAGTTAAGAAAGCCTAGAGAACAAATGGATTTGTCAGTTAAAATAGGAGAGGAGAGTTATTAAATGGAGAGTTATGAGGTATTGGGAAGATGGAGGGAATATTTTGAGGAATTGTTAAATGTTGATGAAGATAGGGAAGCTGTGATTTCGTGTATAGGGCAAGGAGGAATAACATCTTGTAGGAGTGAGGAAGAGCCACTTGTGAGTGTGGGGGAAGTTCGTGAGGCAGTAGGTAAAAAGAAAGGGGGTAAGGCAGCCGGGATTGATGGGATAAAGATAGAAATGTTAAAAGCAGGTGGGGATATAGTTTTGGAGTGGTTGGTGCAATTATTTAATAAATGTATGGAAGAGGGTAAGGTACCTAGGGATTGGCAGAGAGCATGCATAGTTCCTTTGTATAAAGGCAAAGGGGACAAAAGAGAGTGCAAAAATTATAGGGGGATTAGTCTGTTGAGTGTACCTGGTAAAGTGTATGGTAGAGTTATAATTGAAAGAATTAAGAGTAAGACGGAGAATAGGATAGCAGATGAACAAGGAGGCTTTAGGAAAGGTAGGGGGTGTGTGGACCAGGTGTTTACAGTGAAACATATAAGTGAACAGTATTTAGATAAGGCTAAAAGAGGTCTTTGTGGCATTTATGGATTTGGAAAAGGCGTATGACAGGGTGGATAGGGGGGCAATGTGGCAGATGTTGCAAGTGTATGGTGTAGGAGGTAGGTTACTGAAAGCAGTGAAGAGTTTTTACGAGGATAGTGAGGCTCAAGTTAGAGTATGTAGGAAAGAGGGAAATTATTTCCCAGTAAAAGTAGGCCTTAGACAAGGATGTGTGATGTCACCGTGGTTGTTTAATATATTTATAGATGGGGTTGTAAGAGAAGTAAATGCGAGGGTCTTGGCAAGAGGCGTGGAGTTAAAAGATAAAGAATCACACACAAAGTGGGAGTTGTCACAGCTGCTCTTTGCTGATGACACTGTGCTCTTGGGAGATTCTGAAGAGAAGTTGCAGAGATTGGTGGATGAATTTGGTAGGGTGTGCAAAAGAAGAAAATTAAAGGTGAATACAGGAAAGAGTAAGGTTATGAGGATAACAAAAAGATTAGGTGATGAAAGATTGAATATCAGATTGGAGGGAGAGAGTATGGAGGAGGTGAACGTATTCAGATATTTGGGAGTGGACGTGTCAGCGGATGGGTCTATGAAAGATGAGGTGAATCATAGAATTGATGAGGGAAAAAGAGTGAGTGGTGCACTTAGGAGTCTGTGGAGACAAAGAACTTTGTCCTTGGAGGCAAAGAGGGGAATGTATGAGAGTATAGTTTTACCAACGCTCTTATATGGGTGTGAAGCGTGGGTGATGAATGTTGCAGCGAGGAGAAGGCTGGAGGCAGTGGAGATGTCGTGTCTGAGGGCAATGTGTGGTGTGAATATAATGCAGAGAATTCGTAGTTTGGAAGTTAGGAGGAGGTGCGGGATTACCAAAACTGTTGTCCAGAGGGCTGAGGAAGGGTTGTTGAGGTGGTTCGGACATGTAGAGAGAATGGAGCGAAACAGAATGACTTCAAGAGTGTATCAGTCTGTAGTGGAAGGAAGGCGGGGTAGGGGTCGGCCTAGGAAGGGTTGGAGGGAGGGGGTAAAGGAGGTTTTGCGTGCGAGGGGCTTGGACTTCCAGCAGGCATGCGTGAGCGTGTTTGATAGGAGTGAATGGAGACAAATGGTTTTTAATACTTGACGTGCTGTTGGAGTGTGAGCAAAGTAACATTTATGAAGGGATTCAGGGAAACCGGCAGGCCGGACTTGAGTCCTGGAGATGGGAAGTTTCAGTGCCTGCACTCTGAAGGAGGGGTGTTAATGTTGCAGTTTAAAAACTGTAGTGTAAAGCACCCTTCTGGCAAGACAGTGATGGAGTGAATGATGGTGAAAGTTTTTCTTTTTCGGGCCACCCTGCCTTGGTGGGAATCGGCCAGTGTGATAATAAAAAAAAAAAAAAAATAATATATATGTGTGTGTGTGTGTGTGTGTGTGTGTGTGTGTGTCTTGCAGAATAGGTAAAACTTGCGATTTTGGCTTAAATAGCAACGCTCTTCTTGTCGAATAAGTTAATTGAAAATTTGTGTATGCAATAATTTCGAAAAAAAATAATTCTGAACCTAACGAAAAAATATATTTCTTTGTGTCTGTTTATTGCAAAACTTATCTAAAATATATTTAGTTGGATTAGGCTAAATTAAATTGCACTTATTATAATAAGGTTAGGCAAGTTTTCTAAGGTTCTTTTGGTACAAAATTATTAATTTTTACATTAACATGAAAGAATTATTATTATTATTATAATCAAAAAGAAGCGCTAAGCCACAAGGACAAACATGAAAGAAAAATATATATATTTAAACATAAGAGAAATTTTTTTAGAAAGACTTAATTTTAAATGAGTTCTTGATAACTGACCAGTTTTACCCATTCGGCACGACATCATATATCTTTCTACATGTACAAGGTATACAGTCCTACTGACATCAGTGACATACTACTATATAGAAAGCCGCTTGTTATGCAGAGCATTTCGGGCAAATTAGGTCAGTTTTTGCCCCAGGATGCGACCCACACCAATCGACTAACTCCCAGGTACCCATTTTACTTATGGGTGAACAGGGACAGTAGGTGTCTTTATATATATATATATATATATATATATATATATATATATATATATATATATATATATACACTACGCATACATATGCTACATATGCGCTCGGACACATATGCAGGCACACATACATCCATGAATTCATACGTACGCACACAGCCATGCACACGAATACAGTTTTTTTTTCCATTTCGTGCATTAGATTTTTATAATCTCTCTGCAGTGTTCCCATTTTGTGCGCGTTAAGGTAGAGGGGGCTCAGATTGTGAGATACAGGGATACCCTTCTCTCTGTTGGTGCAGCCACCGACACTTTTTATAACGTAATTTATCATACAAAAGCACTGCCTGCAATTTACTTTGCAGAAAAAAAAATTCTGCCAAAAAAGTAATTCCAGTAGCAAGATACCTCTCATATCTCTGGGGGGGAAAAATAGCGGAATTATTTTGAGCTCAATAGGATTGCAGATAAACAAGGTCGTGTTGAGTGTACATGGCAGCTTTATGCAACATGTACAAAGTCAACGAGATGTAATTCATTATTCATTTGCAATTTTTATTTATTCAAAACGTGTATATATATATTTTTTTAAAGATAAGCCCCCCCCCCCCAAAAAAAAAAAACGAATATTTGTATTAGGACAAAAAAGCGTTATGGATGTGGATGTACGTGGTGTGTGTGCTTGTCTGTGTTTATGTGCGCATGTACGTGGTGTTTGTGCTTGTGTGTGCATGTGTGTATGTACGTGTTTGTGTTTGTGTGTTCATGCGTGCATGTACGTGATGTCTGTGCTTGTGTGTGTTTGTGTGTGCATGTGCGTGGTGTTTGTGCTTGTGTTCATGCGTGCATGTACGTGGTGTTTGTGTTTGTGTGTGTTAATACATGCATGTACGTGGCGTTTGTGCTTGTGTGTACATGCGTGCATGTACGTGTTTGTGCTTGTGTGTGTTCATGTGTGCATATACGTGTTTGTGCTTGTGTGTGTTCATGTGTGCATATACGTGTTTGTGCTTGTGTGTGTTCATGTGTGCATGTACGTGTTTGTGCTTATGTGTGTACATACGTTTATGTACGTCGTGTCTTTGCTTGTGTGTGCATGTATGTACGTAGTATTTGTGTATGTGTACATGTATGTACTTGGTGTATGTGCGTGCGTGTGCACGTGCGTGTGTGTATGTAGGTGGTGTCTTCGTGCGTGTGTACTTACCTATTTGTATTCGCCTATTTGTGACTGCAGGAGTTGAGTCACAGCTACTGATCTAGCCTCTTCACTGGTCGCTACTAGGTCCACTCTCTCCCTGCTCCATGAGCTCTATCGTATAAATTCTTAAACATATGTATGGATCCTACCTTTACTACATCACTCCTCAGATTGTTCCACTTCTTGACAACTCTATGACTTAAAGAAATAACAAAAAAAAAGCAAATTACCGTGACTGGAACGATACACAAATAACCCGCACATAAAAGAGAGAAGCTTACGACGACGTTTCGGTCCGACTTGGACCATTGACAAAGTCACACTAACTAGAGGTATGTATGTATAATGTTCGCCAAGACCATAGTCCTGGCACGGGTCCCAATCTTGCGATGACCCGTCTCTACTAACTAGAGGTGGAGCAGGACGGCTATATATAGGCAGGAAGAGGTGGTGGTGGTAGTAGTAGTAGTAGTAGTAGTAGTAGTAGTAGTAGTAGTAGTAGTAGTACAAGAGTTGTATATAATACCGACAAGATGAAATTAAGACACATGCACAACATCCGGGCATCCCCATCATAGACGTTTCGCCATCCAGCCAGCCACTGGATGGCGAAACGTCCACAACAAAGACAACCAGACGCCGCACATGTGTCTTAATTTCATCAGTAGTTGTAGTAGTAGTAGAAGAAGAAGAGGTAGTAGTAGTGGTAGAAGTGGGAAATAAAAAGGACGAGCCAATCAAATACAAAGGAAGGGGAGCACTGCAAGAGAGCTAGATGCCCACAGAGGGAGAGCAAGCGCACAGAGGTGCGTGAAAGGGAAGTGGTGAAATAAATGAAGAAGGAACAGAAACACGAGACATGAGAGGGAAAAAGACAACCCAGAGGAACAAAGGAAAGAGGAAAGGGGAAGAGGAAGAAGAAGAAAAAGAAAGAAAAAATGAGGATTCAGGTTAAGTCACGGGTGTTCTGAAGTTTGGAGCATTTTACAATGTAGTGGGAGAGGAAGGCATCTACAGAGACGAAGCCAGGACTAAGGTTCATACAAGGAAAGTTGTGTATTAGAGAGGATTCAACTAGACGGCGACTGTTCGAGTTGGAAGTAGGGAAGACAGTTTTAGCGGAAGACCAGTCAATAGGATGGCTATGATCTCTGACGTGACAGAAAAGAGCATTGTTAGTGTCGGCAAGCCTAACACTATTTTTGTGCTCCCTAAGTCTGTCGGAAAGAGATCGACCAGTTTCTCCGAAGTATTGAAGAGGACAGGAGGAGCAAGAAATAGAGTAGACACCAGGAACATCTGTAGAGGGAGGAGAGAAAAGTGTTCTTATCTCCCTCTTTCTCCGTGCCCTCCGCATCTGTGATCCTCAGTTCCTTCCAGCAGAAATTTCCACTCTTCATAATTCATTCTCCCGTCTAGGCTACCCTTCCCATTTCATAGACTCTGACCTCTCACGTGCTAAACGCAATTTCTTCTCTCTGGGAAGGGTCGCCTAGACGGGAGAACGAATTATGAAGAGTGGAAATTTCTACTGGAAGGAACTGAGGATCACAGATGCGGAGGGCACGGAGAAAGAGGGAGATAAGAACACTTTTCTCTCCTCCCTCTACAGATGTTCCTGGTGTCTACTCTATTTCTTGCTCCTCCTGTCCTCTTCAATACTTCGGAGAAACTGGTCGATCTCTTTCCGACAGACTTAGGGAGCACAAAAATAGTGTTAGGCTTGCCGACACTAACAATGCTCTTTTCTGTCACGTCAGAGATCATAGCCATCCTATTGACTGGTCTTCCGCTAAAACTGTCTTCCCTACTTCCAACTCGAACAGTCGCCGTCTAGTTGAATCCTCTCTAATACACAACTTTCCTTGTATGAACCTTAGCCCTGGCTTCGTCTCTGTAGATGCCTTCCTCTCCCACTACATTGTAAAATGCTCCAAACTTCAGAACACCCGTGACTTAACCTGAATCCTCATTTTTTCTTTCTTTTTCTTCTTCTTCCCCTTTCCTCTTTCCTTTGCTCCTCTGGGTTGTCTTTTTCTCTCTCATGTCTCGTGTTTCTGTTCCTTCTTCATTTATTTCACCACTTCCCTTTCACGCACCTCTGTGCGCTTGCTCTCCCTCTGTGGGCATCTAGCTCTCTTGCAGTGCTCCCTTCCTTTGTATTTGACTGGCTCGTCCTTTTTATTTCCCACTTCTACCACTACCACTACTACTACCTCTTCTTCTACTACTACTACAACTACTGATGAAATTAAGACACATGTGCGGCGTCTGGTTGTCTTTGTTGTGGACGTTTCGCCATCCAGTGGCTGGCTGGATGGCGAAACGTCTATGATGGGGATGCCCGGGTGTTGTGCATGCGTCTTAATTTCATCTTGTCGGTATTATATACAACTCTTGTACTACTACTACTACTACCACCACCACCTCTTCCTGCCTATATATAGCCGTCCTGCTCCACCTCTGGTTAGTGTGACTTTGTCAATGGTCCAAGTCGGACCGAAACGTCGTCGTAAGCTTCTCTCTTTTATGTGCGGGTTATTTGTGTACTTAAGAAATACTTATTAACATCCTTGTGACTCATCTGAGCTTTCAACATCAAGATGTGACCCCTTGTTGGTGTGTCCCATCTCTGAAACATTCTGTCCCTGTCTACCCTGTCAATTCCTCTCAGTATTTTATATGCCCTCCAGTGTCGTCGGGTTGATTTCCCTTAACCTCTCCTAGTAGGGTATACTCCTTAGCTCCGGGACTAATCTTGTTGCAAACCTTTGCATTTTCTCTAATTTCTACATTTGTTTAACCAGGTGTGGTTCGATACTAGTGCTGCATACTCCAATATGGACCTCACGTACACGGTGTGCAGTGCCTTGAATAACTCCTTACTTTGATATCGAAACGTTGTTCTCAGGTTTGCCAGGCGCCCATATGCTAGTTATTTGGTTGATGTGTGCCTCAGGAAATGTACTCGGTATGCTGGTTACCCCAAGATCCTTTTCCTTGAGTGAGTTTTGCAGCCTCTGACCTCTTAGGCTGTATTCCATCTGCGGTCTCCTTTGTCCTTCCCCAAACTTTATAATCTTGCACTTATTGAGGTTAAACTCCAGGAGCCATTTGTCGGACCAGGCTTGTAGCCTCTCCGGATTTCCTTGTAGACTTACTTGATCCTCGTCCGCTTGTATTCTCCTCATTAGTTTCACATAGTCTGACTATTCCTTCCGTTGAGTCATTCACATATACTAAAAAACAGCACCGGACCTAGGACTGGCCCTTTTGGAACCTCACTCTACACATGCACCCACTCTGATACCTTGTACCGACACACGTTGTTTCCTTCCTGTCAGGTATTCCCTGATCCATTGCAGATTTTTTTCTATAATTCCTGCCTGCTCCTCTGACTTTTCAATCTCTTGTGTAATACTGTGTCGAAAGTGTGTGTCATTTCAATGTGTCATTTCAGCAGAGCATTCAACACAGGAAGGATGTGAATATAAACACATATGCAGTATAAAGTGATCCTTATTG
>NC_069469.1:11433550-11546181 GCF_026875155.1 Cherax quadricarinatus | reverse complement strand
GGGGCGGTCCCGGGTACAAAGAACCGCTGAGAATTGTTGATTTTAAGCAGCGTGCGATCGCCGCCGTGTCATCCGGAAGCTAAACGCACTTGTTGGCGAGACTATGTTTCCACCATCACCTCTGCTTCTTCTATGAGTGCAGTCTGGAAAAAAGGAGGAAATTGAGTGGTAAATACTCTCCTGACCCGGCTCCTGTTCTACGGGTCACTGGTGTTGATATAGCAAACCCTCTCGACGTTGCCATTGAACTTGGCACACATCTGGTCCGTATTTCCCGAGGGCTCCATCTATGCCCCTCGTTTCTTTCCTCAAAGTCTGCCAGAGAGTTAGTACCCTGGACTTTTCTTCTCTCGGAGAAGAACAGTATAATGTGCCTTTTACACTTCAAGAACTGGAGGCAACGCTCTCAGCTTGCCGATCATCGGCAGCTGGGCCCTGACGACATTCATATTCGTATGTTACAACATTTACATCGGTCAGCCCTTGTAGTCCTCTTACACCTCTTCAATCTTATTTGGGCACAAGGAGTTCTTCCCCAGCTGTGGAAATCTGCCATTGTTCTCCCTTTCCGCAAACCGGGTACTACAGGACATGATGCCTCCCACTATCGCCCCATCGCTCTTACAAGTGCAGTTTGCAAAGTGATGGAACGCCTCGTAAATCGACGTTTAATGTGGTATTTAGAGACTCACAACAGTCTCTCCGCTAGTCAATATGGCTTTCGTAAGGGTCGTTCTACCATAGACCCCTACTACTACGCTTGGATACGTATGTTCGTAATGCCTTTGCGAATAATCACTCAGTTATTGCCATATTTTTTTGACCTTGAGAAGGCATATGACACAACTTGGAGGTATAATATTTTGGCCCAGGCCCATCCTTAGGCCTCCGAGGCAATCTACCATCCTTCCTTAAGAACTTTTTAACTGACAGACATTTCCGTGTGTTCGAGTCAATAATGTTCTTTCCCCGGACTTCGTCCAAGCTGAAGGTGTCCCTCAGGGATGTGTTCTAAGCACAACACTTTTTCTCCTTGCTATAAATGATTTGGCCTCTGTTCTTCCACCCAATATTTGGTCATCACTCTATGTTGATGACTTCGCTATTGCTTGTGCAGGCGCTGACTGTCACCTTATTGCAGTTTCTCTCCAGCATGCGGTCGACCGTGTTTCCACTTGGGCCACCACACATGGGTTTTAAATTTTCAAGTACCAAAAACTCACCAAATTACTTTCACTAGACGCTCTGTTATCCCCGATCATCCTTTGTATCTCTATGGCTCCCGTTCCCCGAACGTGTACAGTCAGGTTTCTAGGCCTTCTCTTTGGACCGTCGGTTAACCGGGAAAACCCTCACATTACCTCTCTGAAGGCCAATTTGGTCACAGCCGGTAAACCTTCTTAAAACCCTTGCTCATCTTTCCTGGGAGTGATCGTCGAACTCTGCTTCGCCTACATTCAGCCCTCGTTTTATCGAAACTCGATTTATGGTTGATCCAGATTTATTCCGCGGCCTCTCCCTGCTACTCTCTTTTGCCTTAACTCTACCCCATCACCAAGGCTTAGTTTGTGCCTTGGTGCTTTTCGCCTTCCCCTGTTGAGGGGCCTCTATACAGAAGCAAATGTTCCTTTCCCTTGTTGACCCGCCGTGATGCCCATTGCCTTCGTTACTATGTACGCTCTCACGATCTACACATCCTTTCCATTTATGGGAATGGTCACCGATATTAGTAGACATTCTTTATTCGTTCGCCGCCCTGTTTGCTCGTCCCTTTTCTCTTCGCCCCTATTCTCTCTTGTCTTCCCTTCAGTTTTCCACCTTTATATGTTCTGTAGCATCTCACTTTTTCCCTGCCCCCCGGGAAGTTCCCGCTGTTCGGGTTTTTTTTGTTCTTTCCTCCTCCCTTGCTCGAAAGCTCAACTGCCTACGGTGGCTTTTCCCCCTCTCTTTTTCTTGATCCCCTTCCCATCCCAATTTCTCATGCCACCGCTGTGTACACAGATGGCTCTAAGTCTTCAGACGCGTTCGTATTCGCAGCAGTGTTTCCGGGACAGCGTCGTACGAGGGCATTTACTATCTTCAGCTAGGCATTTTTACTGCTGAAATGTATGCCATTCTTGCGCACTTATTCGTATCGCAATCTATGCCTGTGTCATCATTTGTAGTAGTCTCAGACTCCCTTAGTGCTCTACAGGCTATACGAAATTTTTATACATCTCTCCCTTTTCTCCGTATCCCAAATTTGGCTACGCCGTTTTCTCTACCAAACTAAGATATTGTTTTTTGTTGGGTCCCTGGTCATGTCGAAGTACAGGGCAATGAACAGAGCAGACACTGCTGCTGCGCGGTGGGGGTCATCCAGGGGTAGTATGCCTACCAATTTCCTATACGAGTGTTCCATTTCTGGACTATTTTGCTGCCAATAGCTACCCACCTTCGCACCCGTTGGCAACAACGTTGGTCAACGGCTGCTCGGTAACAAAACTTCATTCTATTAAACCGACATAGTTACTGGCCGTCCCTCTTGGTCATCAGTGCCGAGGTTGGGAGACCACTCTCTCCCGCCTTCGCTGGCCACACTCGTCTTACTCATGGTATCTCATGGTTGAGGCACCCTGTTCCCTCTCCTGTGAGCAGTGTCAAGTTCAGTAATCGATTAGCCACATTTTCTGTTTAGATAGACTTGTTGCCCGTCTCTATCAACGAGCACGCAGAATTTACTCTTCCAACGTCGTCTTCGGTTCCCCACATACTCTCTCTACTACACTTCCATTTCTTTGCAACTGATGGACCACTCCTTTAAATCCGACTCCTCTATTGACATTCATTGACCACGACTGTAGATTTACCACCACAAAACTCTATGACTTTTTCGCACTCCCCTCACCCTTTCTGGTTCAGTCCTCTTGCTGCGAGCCCTTTACCCTTATCCAACCATCCACTGCCCCGCTGTTATCGCCGTAACCTGTTTGCTCATCCAGCTCCCTTTTGAAAACCACCAGATGCCCTCGCAATCCTTCCTGCCCTGCAGGCGCCGTATAGTCCCTTGTGGCTTAGCGCTTCTTTTGCGAATATAAAATAATAATAATAATTAACGACGACGTTTCGTTCCCGTCCGACTTTGACCATTGACTCAAAGTCACACTAACCAGAGGTGAGCAGGACGGCTATAAATCGGCAGGAATAGGTGGCGGGTTATTTGTGTATCCTTCCAGTCACGGTATTGTCTTTTGTTATCCATACTGTAAGAAGTATTAAGGTCTTGGCCATACTGCGGGTTTATTTCTGATTAGAGATGAAATGTTAACGAGCAATGAGACCACTTGTTTAGCATTTGGGAATATTTAGTGAGGACAAGTTTCGCCAGCCAGTGCTTCTTCATCCAAAACAGAGAAGAATGGTGGGAAATGAGGAGGTTATTGAGATATCAGTCCCTCAAACCGGAGGTCAATGTATTCAGTCTTTGAGGAGGAAAATGTTCATTAGGCGAAGCATCGTTACCTCTCTACTACCGACCCCCCTCCCCCCCTTTCCCTCTCCACATAGTGGGATTTAACAGGGATACTCCTGGCGAGTTTCTGTCACTAGCTTTCTGCTCTCTTCTGCCCACCAAGTCTATAAGTATTAAAATTCCTCCACACTTCTTTTTTTAATATTATGGAGTTGCTTTTTTTTTTTGTTAATTTAACCGGAACTGATTTGACTTTGCGTATTGTATATTAATTTCTTAGTCCTAACCATTTCTTTTAAAGATTTTTTCTGTCTAACAAGCTGTGCCTCTGTCCGGAATTTTTAACTTTTGTATTTGTGCTTTTTTTTTCTTTTAGCCATGTTGATTCCAGTGTCCAGTGGACCCACTTGATGACAGACTCAATCTTCAACTGAACACAGTAGTGTGTCGCTTAACCTTTGTACTTGATCATCTGTTGTCTTCAAACCCTGCGAAAAACTCCTAGAGTATGCAAAAAGACCAGCATCTTCCCATCAGTGAAAAAATCTATTGGCGTCCTGTACTGTCTAGGGCTGAATTTTATACCAGTCACATCCACCAGTGACACCTTCGTCTCACACAGACTTGTCATTCACACAATCCCGAATCCTGAGAGCTAACTTAACACGTCCATCGGCACATCCCATTTTCATCTGTCCGTTTGTATAATTAACCACCACGAAAATCATTTTTTATTTGTTTTTCATTATTTATCTTCATTAGGAAAGTTTCGAGTTTTGTTACGTTTTATATAATTGTAGATTTGCTTATTTTCAATAAATTTTTTTTTATTTTCTCTGTTATAATATATTTTAATTTCTTTTAAAGAGGAATGTCCTTCAAATACCCTTGGAGAGGGTCTGAAAAAGGCTTTTATTACATTTACAAGTCTGTCCAGTCTGGAACATTACCATACAGGTTCTGAGAGGTGGCCTTATGTACGCCCTCAGGGAATGAATCAGCATGAGGCGTCAGTTAGAAACAAATTCACTATTGATAAGTAGGTCATGTCTGCTGTAGGATTATGCAAGTATAGAATTCCCTGTGTCAAGATCCCAAGGTTTTCCGTGTCTAAAACGATGTGATGTAATGACTCACGAAATCGTAATGACACATTGCAAACTAACCATACCACGGGTGCGGTTAGAACCCATGAACAGAGAGTCACAAAATTCCAGACACGTCGCGTTAACCACTTCCACCACTACTTCAATATGATTCCTCCAACTAAGGTATATTTCCAACACCATAGGAGTTAGCACAGGCACCACTGGTGGAACCACAAAATGCAAGGGGATTTTATTACAGACGAAATCTCACGCTAAGCGTACCGTAATGAACTCTAACTCAAGTCCCCTGAAAGCTGGCTTTGAGGGGACTTGAGCAACATTCGGCAATCTTTAATCAGGAAACTTTTCACCAGACATGTTTCTTCAGCTCCCCAATACAGGGAATTGTTTTAACGCGCTTCCCTAACTTCTTCATGCATACCTACTATACTAGTAGATTTGTCCCAGTGATGAATTCGCAGCCTCCTGCTTCCTACTACTTTTACTCGCCTGACTGCATAAAGAGCCACTTCTCTGAGCATAAGAACATAGAAGAACATAAGAACGAAGGAACACTGCAAAGGCCCTACTGGCCCATGGCGAAGGCAGGTCCAAGTCCCTACCGGCTTAAGCCAATGCACCAACCTAGTCAGTCAGTCACATTGACATAAGGGAGAACAACGAACGGCAATCCGACTGTTAGCACAAGCCTAGTCAGGTCCAACTCACACCCACCCACATCTACTCATGTAATTTATCCTACCTATTTTTTAAAGCTACACAACGTTCTGGCCCCTCTATAAGTACTTGGAGTTTGTTCCTCTCATCCACAACTCTATTACCAAACCAGTACTTCCTATATCCCTCCTGAAATCTGAATTTTTTTTCCCAACTTAAAACCATGCTGCGAGTCCTGTCTAAGGCTAGATATTTTTTATTTTCAGCACACTATTACATCCCCATATATTTATTCCTGTCCTTCCACTTATAAACCTCAATCATATCCCCCTCCCTAATTCTACGTCTATTCTAGAGAGTGCAGTTTATTTAGGGCCCTTAGTCTATTCCCTCAAAGGGAAGTTTCTGATACAAGGGATCATCTTTGTCATCCTCCTTTTGTACATTTCCTCCAGAGAATTTATATCCATATCTGTAATACGGTGACCAAAACTGTGCAGCATAATCTAAATGAGGCCTAACCATGGATGTAACTAGTTGAAGAACAACCTGAGGACTTCCTATAAATTATGCATCTTGATATGAATCCAAGATTTTCTATTAGCTTTATTGCGAACAATCCATATCACTGTTGTCCTTGGTTTCAGTTACTGCTAACCAGAACTCCTAAATCTTTTTCGCATATATACCGAAATATTAAGATCTACATTTTTAGTTTATATTTGGCAAGGTTATTGTCCTGTCCAACATTTAGAACTTTGCATATGACTAAATTGAAACTGCATCTGCACACTTCTCCGACCACTGCATCCAGTCTATCAAATCTTCCTGGAGTTGCTCGAAATGTCCTCGTGTCAGAATGAATTCCGACGGCCTATTTGGTGTCAACTCAAACTTGCCGATGTGCTCTATTATGCCCTCATCTATGTCGATTATGTAGATTGTGAACAGCAGGGGGCCCAACACTGACCACCTGTGAACACCGGCTCGTGACGCTTCCCCACTCTGATTTCTCCCCATTCTATGCAAACTCTCTCTGCTGCCTAATTTGTCAACCAGCCTCTAATCCAGGAAAAAATTTTCTCCTCCCTCCTATTCCATTTGCTTTAATTTTCCCTCAATAGTCCTCTGATGTGGGACCCTGGTCAAAAGCCTTACTGACGTCCATATACAACAATAGTCAATTCATTACCATGATCACCGGTCCTCAAATAACCTTAGTGAAAAAAGTTAATAAATTCGTAAGGCAGGAAAGCCCTTTTGTAAAACCATGCTGAGATTCGTTGATTAATTATACTTTTCAAGGTTGCTACGAACTGCCTCGCAATATTGATTCCATAAATTTCCCACATGAGGTTAGGCTTATTGTCTATTAGTTTCGAAGCTAAGGACCTGTCACCTGTTTTGAAAATAGGTATGCAGTTTTTGGGGGGGGGGGGGGGGACATTTGCCATTTTCCACTTATGCTGGCACCATGCCTAGTTTGTAGTGAATTTGAAAAGATTAGCCAAAGGTGTGCTAAGCTCCTCTTACATTCCTTTAGAACCCTTGCATACAGTTCAGCAAGGGCCTGGGGATTTGTTAGGTTTTTAATTTATCTATTTACCTAAGGACCATGTCACTTTGACCCTAAAAGTGCACAGTTTATTATCGTCCTGTTCACATAATTATCATACTGGAAAATCCGGCTGTGTATCCTCCTGTGTAAAAACAGAGAGGGAAGAATGTGTTTAAAAATTCTACACATTTCCTATATCACTGTCAGTGAGCTGAACCCGAGGAACTTTTTGAGTGAGGGCCTATCATGTCCCAGATCTACTTCTGTATACCTGAAAGAATCCTTTTGGGTAGTCATTATCGATTCACTTGCAACTTTAACCTCATAATCTCTATTTGCTTTTCTAATTCCCTTTTTAAGGGGGGGGGGGGGGGGGGGGGGGGGGGGGGGGTGGGGAGGGGGGGGGGTGGGGGGGGGGGGGTCTTCTTTAACTGAATATACGATTTCTAATTGCCCCTCTCCTCTTTGATTTGCCTATATATGAATGCCTCTCTTTTACCAATCAGATATTATAATCTATTGTTCCTCCATTTAGGATCTTTTTTGTTTGATCTGATTTCCCTATTTGGAACATATTTGACTGAGCAGCTAGAGCTATGCCCTGAAAGCATCAAATCGCAACCATCACCACCTACCCTGACCCCTAGATCAGGTGCATTCCATTTCAAGAGCCCACCTAGTATTTTTCAGTCCGATGAAATTCACCTAAGCGAAGTCAGGGACGGAGACTTGATAGCCATTATTAGGGGAAATTCCATGATAGTGTTAAAACTGAGTGTTTGTGATCACTCTCCCCAAGCTCAGCATAACCTCAGATTATTAATTAGTGTTTCCCTACTGGCAAGAACCAAGTCAATGAGGTTATTGTCCCCTAGTTGGGCTCTGTCATCACAAAACCAGTTTTAAAAAAAACAATCCTGGAACGTATCAAAGAAAGTCACCCCGACTCTAAATTTACCTGTCAAAGTTGCTCCAGTCCCCATCTGTCTAAAAGTTGAAATCTCCCATATCACAACATTTTCGTATTAGATGCCTTACGAATTTCGTCTCCATAGAAGTTTACTGCACTCCCTATTCAAGGATTTGGGGCCTCTGTAAATTCACACAGAGTACCACCCAAAATAAGTTTTTCCTCCTCCCCTGAGAAGCTGTAACCAATTCAGATTCCGTTGGCTGACGCTTTGTAATTTAATAACATGACTAACACAACAATTTAAATGTCTCTGACTACATCGCTACTCCACCCCTTCCTGTTGACCCTGACTTGTGGAATAATTTATAGCCTTGTATGTGACATTCAGAGGGCATCCTCTCTATCCTATTCGATTGAGCCAGGTCTCTGTTATAGCAATAATATCTAAGTTGTCCTCACTTGCAATTAATCTTAAGCTCATCATCATATTAATCTAACACTCCTGCTATTAGTAAATAAACCATTAAGGGAGCAGTCCCCTTGTCTGTCCCTCAGCTGTCCCCCTTTGTTTGCTGAACCTGTTCTAATTGTCTTTATTTATAAAAACTTTTTTTCATGCTGAATGCCTTTTATACATTTACTGATTCCTCCAACCCTAGTGTTTGCAACCTGCTTGATTCCCACACACAACCAAACCTCTATCTTCCATCAGTTGAAAATCAAATAAGGGCATTTCATCACCCAATGGCCATCACAATCGATTCTGCAAGTTCTACCACCCCTGCCCCAGAGAGATGAACCCATCCCTTGCATACATATCTTGTTTGCCATAAAAGTTGTTCCAGTTGTCAATGAATGGGAATTGCAATTTCCTTTTGCAGTATCTGTCTAGCCAGCAATTTACAACCAATTGCCCAAGACAACCATACAGTTCCTCCTACTCCCCTTATCTAGGCAAGATGCTACATATATTGGGATCCCTCCTAGACTTAATGAAATCTATATCAGACCTGTATTATCAAGCAGCTCTTCTCTCCTAACCCTTCCCATATCATTTCCACCGATCTCCACTGAGACAGATAATGGGCTGTTCCCATTTACCTGACAGATATGATCCAGTCCTGTTACGAATGACCCCAACACCACTCAGTTAATCACACACAATCTGGCGCACTTCTTATTCAATTACAAAAAGCACGATCAACATATCTTCCCTGAGAGTCACCAACCACAAGAATGCGCTTACCTTCATTAGCATGGGCAGTAAGTACCCTTACCTTCAATGGCCACTGAAGTACTATCAACCTGGAGAACAGAGAAGGCGATTTCCTACCTTCAGCATCTTCACTCTTAAAACATTCCTTACACTGATGCGCCTCCCATTACTGGAACAACTCGCCACTTTAGCAGGTGCTGGGGCTTGCACCTACGGCTGGTAGCCGTTGCTACCACCCCACCTACAGCCCCTCACAGTGAGAGACAGACTGCACCTCACTGGGCTAGAAAGCCTCATACCCCACATCTCCCAACCACCTCCCACCTCTCCAGTGCCAATGAGGTGGACCTTCAGCCTCCTAATCACCTCCAGAGAAGCAAGACCTCCTCCTTCAACTCACCAACCACAGCATTTAAAAACACGTAGAAGCAAGCCATGCTTTTGTAACCGTCCACGCTAATCCCCACGCAGCTCAGGGTCTGTGACCTCACGTGACGACTACCACTGAACACTGCCGCGACCTGACCACTGAACACTGACGACTGACCACTGAACACTGACGACTGACCACCTGAACACTGTATAGTACACAAAGACTGAAGAAATGAACGCATCTACTTCCAGTCAAAGGGGACTTGATCAACTCGGTCCTCACTTTTCACTAATTTCTCTGTATTGGACTGAAGAAGCCACTGCTACTAAACATTTCCTTAGTAAAAGGTTCCCAAATGTTGCAACAAAATATCTCATTCTAGAGCAGAGTGTTGCCAAAGTATGCGGCTCGCCCACACAGAAGTGGCGGTAAGAATGCTGCCGGGTTTTATATACGTGATGATAATGTTTCTTTGTTCTTCAATCTTTCTTCCCCGCTAAAACTTGCCATCCTCGCTCCGTCGCACATTATAGCGTAGCCCCCCTGGAATCCACTGTCCAGGGAGATGAGATTGGTGGTATAAAACTGATGACACTCTCATCTCACTTCTCTAGCTCCACGACGCTGGGTTCTCTTGCTGTGTGACCAGATTCCTCCCCCCAATCGTTATATTTTTGCTTTCCTGTTAAGTTTTAACATGCAGCGCAGAGTAGCCAGTACTCTCGAAGGGTATTAGAGCGTCAAGAGGACAATCCGTGTGACCGCAATGGTGGACCCGTAGGTGATACGTACTGTCAATGCACGACTATTCTTTCTGGTTCGCCCTCGCCCATTACTAGCTAACTGTTGCTGGCGCCTCCGGCGATTTTGCTCTTCCTTGTTACCTTGTTCTTGAGGCAACCAACTAGGAAATGTGCCCAGGGTATGGTAACTGGGTGCTTCCTGGGCAAGTCGGCATTGTTTCTCATTTTTACTGATAGAATGGAGACGAGTGACAAAGCGGTTTTAATTTTATTAGTCAGACAGTAGCTTCTGTCTTCTTTGTGCTGTTTCTCTCTTTCGTCCACATCAAAATCTCCTGGTTCCTCTATAGAAGCAACTTCTCCTGCCTATCACTGCAAGACAGTCATAGCAGCTACCCAGACCGGTTAATTCTTGCAATCTTTCAACCCCAGCAAGAGCTGAGCCCCTCCCTCAGTTACGTAGACAGTAGAAGACACAAATTAAAATCATACCTATTATACAATATTACTTAAATAAATACAGAAAAATATGGGTTATAATAACAGAGGGCCTGGTCATTATCTCAGTTTTCAGACAATATAAGATATCCCCTTTTCTACAACAGCGCAATCTTAACAGCGTGTACGTGGTTTAAACTACTACAACTCTCCCAGTAACCCTTCCCCACTTCCCTTGTTGCTTGGACTCGCTCAAAGGTCAGTAGCCATTCAGTCACTGTCCTAGAGGAGAGAGGTTTCTCTATTTAACGTAGGCTCGCAAAGAAGTACTTTACACCATGTCATTATTGGAACCTAGAGTTGTCGAACAGTGCCTGAAGCCTGTGCTCGTTTTGTGAACTCTGCTTTGTGAGAACCTTGGTGGTCTAAACAGTGTCCTGTGTGTTGTCATTGCCTCTGGGAACAAGGCTCGTCTCTCTAGATATTGTTCATTAAACTTTAATATTCCAGACACATAGTCGTTACACTTCTTTTTAAGGTAGAAGATTTTTTGATACCAATAATAAGAACATAAGAGAGAAGGAACACTGCAACAAGCCTACCCTACCCATGCGGAGTATAATATATTTATGAACAGCTTTACTGATCCGTTTTTGGTCCTCCAGGACCGAAATGCCATAATCTTGCGTACCATTCAGCCATACATTGCCTTGTGAGCATAGGTTACGGCCGTTTTTGCCCATCAGGCCGAGGTTGGGAGACCACTCTCTCCCGCCTTCGCATTGGCCACACTCGCCCTTTACTCATGGGTATCTCATGGAGAGGCACCCTGTTCCTCTCTGTGAGCAGTGTCAAGTTCCAGTATCGATAGCCACATTCTGTTAGACTGTGCCCTCTCTATCAACGAGCACGCAGAATTTACCCCCCAACGTCGTCTTCGTTCCCCTACTCTCTCTTTACCTTCCCTTCTTGCTGATGGACCCTCCTTTAATCCTGACTCTCTCATTGACTTCTTGACAACGACTGATTACTCCACAAACCTGATGATACTTTTCGCACTCCCCTCAGCCCTTTCTGGTTCAGTCTCTTGCTGCCCTTTACCCTTTCACCATCCACTGCCCCGCTGTTATCCGTAACCTGTTGCTCATCCATCTCCCTTTTACCACCCTGATGCCCTCGCTTCCTTCCTGCCCTGCAGCGCTGTATATCCTTGTGGCTTAGCGCTTCTTTTTGATTATAAAAATAATAAAAATTTACGACGACGTTTCGTTTCCGACTTTGACCATTGACAAAGTCACACTAACCAGAGGTGGAGCAGGACGGCTATATATAGGCAGGAAGAGGTGGCGGGTTATTTGTGTATCCTTCCAGTCACGGTATTGTCTTTTTTGTTATCAATTATCTTGTAAGAAGTATTAATGTCTTGGCCAGCTGCGTTATTTCTGATTAGAGATGAAATGTTAACGAGCAATGAGACACTTGTTTAGCATTTGGGAATATTTAGTGAGGACAATTTTCGCCAGCCAGTGGCTTCTTCAGTCCAATACAGAGAAGAATGGTGGGAAATGAGGAGGTATTTGAGATAATCAGTCCCTCAACCTGGAGTCAATGTATTCAGTCTTTGAGGAGGAAATGTTCATTAGGCGAGCATCGTTACCTCTCTACTACCCCCCCTCCCCCTTCCCTTCTCCACATAGTGGGAGTTAACATGGGATCCTCCTGGCGAGTTCGTCACTTAGCTTTCTGCTCCCACCAAGTCTATAAGTATGAAATTCCACTCTTCTTTCTTTTTATATTATGCGTGTTGCTTTTTTTTTGTTAATTTAACCGGACCTGATTTGACTTGCGTATTGTAATATTAATTTTCTTAGTCCTTACCATTTCTTTTAAAGATTTTCTGTCTAACAAGCGAGTGACTCTGTCCGGATTTTTAACTTTTGTTATTTGTGCTTTTTTTTTCTTTTAGCCTTGTTGATTCCAGTGTCCAGTGACCCACTTGATGACAGACTCATCTTCAACTGAACACAGTAGTGTGTCGCTTTAACCTTTGTAATTGATCATCTGTTGTCTTCAAAGCCCTGCAGAAAAACTCCATAGAGTATGCAAAAGCCAGCATCTTCCATCAGTGTAAAATCTATTGGCCGTTGTACTGTCTAGGGCTGTTTTTTATACCAGTCACATCCACCAGTGACTACCTCGTCTAAACACAGACTTGTCATTCACACATCCCGAATCGAGGCTACTTAACACAGTCCATCGGCACATTCCCTTTCCATCTGTCCGTTGTATATATTAACTCCACGAAAATCATTTTTTATTTTGTTTTTCATTATTTACTTCAGTTAGGAAAGTTTCGTGTTTTGTTACTTTTTATATAATTGTAGTTTTGCTTATTTTCAATAATTTTTTTTTATTTTCTTCTGTTATAATATATTTTATATTTTCTTTTAAAGAGGAATGGTCCTGTCAAATACCCTTTGAGGGTCTGAAAGGCTTTTATACATTTACAAGTCTGTCAGTCTTGGGAACAGTACAATACAGGTTCTGAGAGGTGGCTTATGTACTGCACTCAGGTGAGTGGAAGCAGCAGGAGGCGTCAGTATTGAACAAATTCACTATTGTAAGTAGGTCATGCCTGTAGGTTAGGCAAGTATAGAATTCCCTGTGTCAAGATCCCAAGGTTTCAGTGTCTAACGGATGTGATGTAATGACTCACGAAATCGTAATGACACGATTGCAAACTAACCATACCACGGGTGGGGTTAGAACCCATGATCAGAGAGTCTCAAAATTCCAGACCGTCGCGTTAACCACTCCACCAGCTAGCTTCAATATGATTCATCCAACTAGGTATATTTCTACACCATAGGAAGGTTAGCACAGGCACCACTGTGACCACAAATGCAAGTTTTTACAGACAAATCTCTCGCTAGCGTAGCCGTAATGAACTCTAACTCAAGTCCCCTGAAAGCTGGCTTTGAGGGGACTTGAGCAACATTCGGCAATCTTTATTGAGGAAACTTTTCACCAGTCAGTGGTTTCTTCAGTCCAATACAGGGAATTGTTTTACGCTTCCCTAACCTTCATGCATGACCTACTTATACTAGTAGATTTGTCCAGTGATGATTTCGCAGCCTCCTGCTTCTACTCGCCTGACTGCATAAGCCACTTCTCTGAGCATAAGAACATAAGAAGAACATAAGAACGAAGGAACACTGCAGAAGGCCTACTGGCCCATGCGAGGCAGGTCCAAGTCCCTACCGGCTTAAGCCAATGCACCCAACCTAGTCAGGTCAGGTCACATTGACTTAAGGGAGGAACACGGCAACCGACCTGTTAGCACAAGCTATCAGGTCCAACTCACACCCACCCACATCTACTCATGTATTTATCCAACCTATTTTTAAAGCTACACAACGTTCTGGCCTCTATAACGGTACTTGGGAGTTTGTTCCACTCATCCACAACTCTTTTACCAAACCGTACTTTCCTATATCCCTCCTAAAATCTGAATTTTTCCAACTTAAAACCATTGCTGCGAGTCCTGTCTAGGCTAGATATTTTCAGCACATATTTACATCCCCTTTATTTATTCCTGTCTTCCACTTATAAACCTCAATCATATCCCCCCTAATTCTACGTCTTTCTAGAGAGTGCAGTTTCGGGGCCCCTTAGTCATCCTCATAGGGAAGGTTTCTGATACATGGGATCATCTTTGTCACCTCCTTTGTACATTTTCCAGAGAATTTATATCCATTCTGTAATACGGTGACCAAAACTGTGCAGCATAATCTAAATGAGGCCTAACCATGGATGTATAGAGTTGAAGAACAACCTGAGGACTCCTATTATTTATGCTTCTTGATATGAAGCCAAGGATTCTATTAGCTTTATTGCGAACACTTATGCATGTTGTCTTGGTTTCAGATTACTGCTAACCAGAACTCCTAAATCTTTTCCAAATCCGTAATATTAAGATCTACATTATTTAGTTTATATGTGGCATGGTTATTGTCCGTCCAACTTTTAGAACTTTGCATTTGTCTATATTAAACTGCATCTGCCACTTCTCCAAACCACTGCATAAAGTCTATTCAAATCTTCCTGGAGTGCTCGAATGTCCTCGTCAGAATGAATTCGACGGCCTATTTTGGTGTCATCGGCAAACTTGCCGTGTCGCTCTTTATGCCCTCATCTATGTCGTTTATGTAGATTGTGAACAGAGGGGCCCAACACTGACCCCTGTGGAACACCGCTCGGGGACCTTCCCCACTCTGATTTCTCCCCATTTATGCAAACTCTCTGCTGCCTATTTGTCAACCATGCCTCTATCCAGGAAAAAATTTCTCCTCCTATTTTCCCTGTGCTTTAATTTTCCTCAATAGTCTCTGATTGTGGGACCCTGTCAAAAGCCTTACTGAAGTCCATATACACAATATCATATTCATTACCATGATCTACCTCCTCAAATACCTTAGTGAAAAAAGTTAAAAAAATTCGTAAGGCAGGAACGCCCCTTTGTAAACCATGCTGAGATTCGTTGATTAATTTATGCTTTTTAAGGTGGCTACGGAACTGCCTCGGCAATTATTGATTCCATAAATTTTCCCACATGGAGGTTAGGCTTATTGGTCTATAGTTCGAAGCTAAGGACCCTGTCACCTGTTTTGAAAATAGGTATCACCCTTTGCCATTTTCCACTTATTTTGGCACCATGCCAGTTTGTAGTGATATGTTGAAAAGATTAGCCAAAGGTGTGCTAAGCTCCTCTTTACATTCCTTTAGAACCCTTGCATACAGTTCATCAGGGCCTGGGGATTTGTTAGGTTTTAATTTATCTATTTGCCTAAGGACCATGTCACTTGTGACCCCAATAGTGCACAGTTTATTATCGTCCTGTTCTACATAATTTACATTAACTGGAATATCGCTGGTATCCTCCGTGTAAAAACTGAGAGGAAGTATGTGTTAAAAATTCTACACATTTCCTTATCACTGTCAGTGAGCTGACCCGAGGAACTTTTGAGTGGGCCTATCTTGTCCCTGATCTTACTTCTGTATACCTGAAAGAATCCTTTGGGTTAGTCTTCGATTCTCTTGCAACTTTAACCTCATAATCTCTATTTGCTTTTCTAATTCCCTTTTTTATTTTCTCTCTTTAACTGAAATATCGATTTCTTAATTGCCCCTCTTTCCCCTTTTGATTTGCCTATATATGCCTCTCTTTTGACCAATCAGATATTTTAATCTATTGTCATCCATTTAGGATCATTTTTTTTTGATCTGATTTCCCTATTTGGAACATAATTTGACTGAGCAGCTAGAACTATGCCCTGGGAAAGCATCATATCGGCAACCATCACCACCTACCTGACCCCTAGTCAGGGCATTCCCGTTCAGCCCACCTAAGTAATTTTCAGTCCTATGAAATCAGCCAAGCGAAAGTCAGGGACGGAGACTTGATTGCCATTATTAGGGGAATTCCATGATTTTGTTAAAACTGAGTGATTGTGATCACTCTCCCAAGCTCATTTATTAACCTCAAGATTATTAATTAGTGTTTCCCTACTGGCAAGAACCAAGTCAAGGAGGTTTTTCCCCTAGTTGGCTCTGTCACAAACTGTTTTAAAAAACAATCCTGGATCGTATCAAGAAAGTCACCCGACTCTAAATTTCCTGTCAAATTGCTCAGTCAATCTGTCTATAGTTGAAATCTCCCATTAGCACAAAAATTTTCGTTTTGTAGATGCCTTACGAATTCGTCCCATTTGAAGTTACTGCACTCCCTATCAAGATTTGGGGCCCTGTAAATCACAACCCCAAAAATTAGTTTTTCTCGGCCCTCGAGAAGCTGTAACCAATCAGATTCAGTGGCTGAGCTTCTAATTTTAAAATCTTGTCTAACACAAACAATTTAAATTGTCTCTGACATACATCGCTACTCCACCACCTTTCCTGTTGACCCCGTCAGTGTGGAATAATTTTTTTGCCCTTGTATGTGACATTCAGAGGGCATCTCTCTATCTTTCAGATTGAGCCAGGTCTCTGTTATAGCAATAATATCAATGTTTCCTGCACTTGCAATTAATCTTAGCTCATCTATCTTATTTCTAACACTCCTGCTATTAGTATGTAAACCTTAAGGGAGCTAGTCCCTTGCTGCCCTCTGCTGTCCCCCTTTGTTTGCTGACCTTTTTCTATTGTCTTTATTTATAACTTCATGCTGAATGCCTTTTATACATTTACTGTTTCCAACCCAGTGTTGCAACTGCTTGTTTCCCCACACACACCATACCTCTATCTTCCATCAGTTTTAAAATCTAATGGCATTTCACCAATGGCCTTCTCAATCGAGTCTGCAAGTGCTACCACCCCTGCCCAGAGAGATGAACCCCATCCCTTGCTTTACATATCATGTTTGCCATAAAAGTTGTTCCAGTTGTCAATGAATGGGGTTTTGCAAGTTCCTTGCAGTATCTGTCTAGCCAGCAATTTACACCAATTGCCCTAGACAACCATTCATTTCCTACTCCCCTTTCTAGGCAAGATGCTACATAATGATGGGATCCCTCCTTAGACTTAAGAAATCTATAGCTGACCTTACTTATCTAGCAGCTCTTCTCTCCTACCCTTCCCAATATCATTTCCACCAGCACTGAGACAGATAATGGGGCTTGTTCCCATTACCTGACATGATTTTAAACCAGTCTGTTGACAATGTCCCCAACACCAGCTCCAGGGAAGACACTCTATTCTCATCTTCTTATTCCTATTACAAAAAGCACGATCAACATATCTTACTGAGAGTCACCAACCACAAGAATGCGCTTACCTTCATTAGCAGGGGCGTAGTACCCTTACCTTCACTGGCCACTGAAGTACATTCATCCTGGAGAACAGAGAAGCGATTTCCTACCTTCAGATCTGCACTCTTAACTTTCCTTACTCTGATGCGCCTCCCATTACTGTGAACAACTCGCCACTTGTAGAGGTGCTGGGCTGCACCTCACTGCTGGTAGCCGTTGCTACCACCCCACCTACAGCCTCCTCCCCAGTGAGAGACAGACTGCACCTCACTGCTAGAAGCCTCATTCCCCACATCTCCAACCACCTCACACTCTCTCCCAGGCCCATTGAGGTGGACCTTCAGCCTCCTAATCTCCTCCTGGAGAAGCAAGACCTCCTCCTTCAACTCTCCAACCTCAGCTTTTAAAACACTGTAGAAGCAAGCCATGCTTTGTAACCGTCCACGCTAATCCCCAAGCAGCTCAGGGTCTGTGACCTCACGTGACGACTGACCACTGAACACTGCGACGACTGACCACTGAACACTGACGACTGACCACTGAACACTGACGACTGACCACTGAACACTGTATAGTTCACAAGACTGATGAAATGAACGCATCTACTCCAGTCTAGGGGACTGATCATCTCGGTCCTCACTTTTCACTATTCTCTGTATTGGACTGAAGAAGCCACTGGCTAGCTAAACTTTTCCTTAATAAAGGTTCCCAAATGTTGCACAAATATCTCATTCTAGAGCAGTGGTTGCCAAAGTATGCGGCTCCCCACACTGAAGTGTGGCGGGAAGATTCTCCGGGTTTATATACGTGGATGTTAAATGTTTCTTTGTTCTTCAATCTTCCCGCTACACTTTGCCATCCTCGCTCGTCGCTCATTATAGCGTAGCACCCCTGGTAACCACTGTCCTAGGGAGATGAAGTTGGTGGTATAAAACTGATGACTCTCTCATCTGCACTTCCTCTAGCTCCACGACGCTGGGTTCTCTTGCTGTTGTGACAGATTCCTCCCCCCATTCGTTAAATTTTGCTTTCCTTGTTATAGTTTTAAATGCAGCGCTGAGGTAGCCATAACTCTCGAAGGGGGAATTGAGCGTAATGGGCATTCCGGGGACCGCATGGTGACCATAGGTGAACGTACGTCAAGCACGACATTCTTTTTGGTCGCCCGCCCCATTTCTAGCTAACTGTTCTGGCGCCCCCGGCGATTTTGCTTTCCTTGTTACCTGTTCTTGAGGCAACCAAATAGGAAAGTGCCCAGGGGATGGAACTGGGTGCTTCCTGGCAAAATCGGCATTGTTCTCATTTTTATATAGAAGGAGACATGGACAAAGCGGTTTTAATTTTATTAGTCAACAGTAATCCCCGTCTTTTTTGTGCTGTTTTTCTCTTTTGTCCACTCAAAACTCCGGGGTTTCCCTATAGAAGCACTTCTCCCCCTATCACGCAAGACATCATAGCAGCTACCCAACCGGTTAATTCTTGCAATCTTTTAAAAACCCACAAGAGCTGACCCCCCCCCCAGTTACGTAACAGTAGAAGACACAATTAAAAACAACCTTTATAAATATTACTTAAATAAATACAGAAAAATAGGGTTTTTAATAAAAAGAGGGCCCGGCATTATCTCATTTTCAGCCCAAATAAGATATCCCCCTTTTCTACAACGGGAATCTTAACAGCGTGTACGTGGTTTTTAAAATACTACTACCTCTCCGAAACCCCTTCCCACTCCCCTTTTTGCTTGGGGCTCGCTCAAAGGTCAGTTAGCTTCGGGACTTCTAGAGGAGAGGAGGTTCTCTATTTAAAAGTGCCGCAAAGAAGTCCTTTACACCTGTCATTATTGGAAACCCAGAGTTGTCGAACAGGCCCGAAGCCGTGCCGTTTGTGAACTCTGCTTGGAGAACCTTGGTGGGCTAAAAAAAATGTCGTGTGTTGTCTTGCCTCTGGGGGAAAAAGGGCTCGTCTCTCTAAGATTGTCTTAAACTGTAATTCTCAAACACTTGTCCTACACTTCTTTTTTAAAGGGAGAAAATTTTTTTTTACCAATAATAAGAACAAAGAGGAAGGAACACTGCAACAAAACCCACCCAACCCTGGGGTTTTTTATTTATACACTTTACTGGATCCGTTTTGGTCTCAGGACCGAAATGCCATAATCTTGCGTCCTTTCAGCCATACATTGCCTTGTGTGGACTTAACTGATCTAGTCACAAAAAGTTTGCGTCTACAGACTTAGTGGACTTGGTATTTACCCAGCTGTGTGTGTGTGTGTGTGTGTGTGTGTGTGTGTGTGTGTGTGTGTGTGTGTTTTGAATGCGCTTGCCAGCAGTCATCCCTCCCAGCCTCATGGGCCCATTTATACCTATTCTTTAGGCAATGTATGGAAGCTGCTTCCACCTCTTGTTTGTCACATTTATTTAACTTCATCAACATCCCGAAGCTAAAAATAAACTTCCTGCCATCCTGTACTTAGGTATTTCAGAATGGGTTACCGTAAAGTGATTGCCTAAGTGTTTCCCTTTTCCTTATTTACTTTGAATTTTCGTTTATAACTCAATGCATCATCCGATAGGCTTCAAATTTTCAACTTTAATTTACTATACTGGGGAAAGGTTCATGCTACTATTGGCACGTGTTGGTGTCTATGAATAAAGTTATACAACGAATTCCATAAATTTCATTTAAAGAGCGATAGCAGTCTAGCCTAATGTTTTTCAAACACTGTTAAATAAAGGTGTAACGAGTTAGACGGTTGGAATTATTTACGGTGTTTACATTTTGCCAATTTTAAGTGTTAAATAGTGTGAAAGTTTATTCCTGTTCACCTTAAGTATAATTGATTCTATGTCTTTCACGTGGTTTCAATATGTGATGCCTCTTACAGATGGGATACTACTCATAAGTTTATTTTATGTGGCTCCAAATTTGTACATATGCTAAAAGAAAACTTGGACTGATCAAACCATACCAGGGGTGGGGTTAGAACCCGTGGTCAGTCACAAAACTCCAGACCGCCGGTCTGGAGTTTTGATCGCGAGTTCTAACCTCACCCGTGATATGGTTTGTTTGCAATCGGGTCATTACAATTTCGTGAGTCATGATGACATCGACTCCAGGCTGAGGGACTGATGGCTTCAACATCTTCATTTTCCACTGTAATTCTCTGTATTGGACTGAAGAAGCCACTTCCTGGAGAAACGCGTCCTCAATAAAGATTCCCAAATGTTACACAGGTGTCTCATTCTTCAACTTACCGATTTGCAAAACCATTTACATTATACTCAGTCTTGTTCCTCTCAGCTGTTATCCACATATCATCCTCCTAGTATCCGCAAGTGCTATCTTTCTATTTTTTTTTTATTACTCTAGTCCTCTCCTTTATTTTGATTGCATTTAGTACAAAACGCTTTGCCTGCTAATTACGGTTCAGATCGATGGTTCAGACTCCATTTGTAACTCCCATTGTCAACCCGGAGCCTCGATGAGTATGATGATTGTTGATGCCTTCACTGCCCTTTATCATCTCTCTGCCTCCCTACCAGTATATCTTCTACGGAAGAGCTCACGTCATCTTTATTCCGGCTAAACTCTTCACTAATTATATTCTTTCACTACATTTCTAGCCTGATTCAATTATCTTTTTGTTTTCGTGGTCTATCGCATTCGTGATTTTTTTTTCAGTTGCTGATTTGCATATTTTTAATTACACAAGTTGAATTATGAAATGCCTAAGCTCCTCGTGTACTCACCGATTTGTTTGCGGGGGTCGAGACTCAGCTCCTGGCCCCGCTACTAGGTCCAATCTCTCCCTGCTCCATGAGCTTTATGATACAAGCTATGCATGGATCCTGCCTCCACTACATCACTCTCCAGATTGTTTCACTTCCTGACAACTATGAGTGAAGAAATAGTTTCTAACATTCTTTGAGAGATGGACATGTGTGTGTGTGTACTCACCTAGTTGTACTCACCTAGTTGAGGTTGCGGGGGTCGAGTCCGAGCTCCTGGCCCCGCCTCTTCACTGATCGCTACTAGGTCACTCTCCCTGAGCCGTGAGCTTTATCATACCTCTGCTTAAAGCTATGTATGGATCCTGCCTCCACTACATCGCTTCCCAAACTATTCCACTTACTGACTACTCTGTGGCTGAAGAAATACTTCCTAACATCCCTGTGATTCATCTGTGTCTTCAGCTTCCAACTGTGTCCCCTTGTTACTGTGTCCAATCTCTGGAACATCCTGTCTTTGTCCACCTTGTCAATTCCTCTCAGTATTTTGTATGTCGTTATCATGTCCCCCTATCTCTCCTGTCCTCCAGTGTCGTCAGGTTGATTTCCCTTAACCTCTCCTCGTAGGACATACCTCTTAGCTCTGGGACTAGTCTTGTTGCAAACCTTTGCACTTTCTCTAGTTTCTTCACGTGCTTGGCTAGGTGTGGGTTCCAAACTGGTGCCGCATACTCCAATATGGGCCTAACATACACGGTGTACAGGGTCCTGAATGATTCCTTATTAAGATGTCGGAATGCTGTTCTGAGGTTTGCTAGGCGCCCATATGCTGCAGCAGTTATTTGGTTGATGTGCGCTTCAGGAGATGTGCCTGGTGTTATACTCACCCCAAGATCTTTTTCCTTGAGTGAGGTTTGTAGTCTCTGACCGCCTAGACTGTACTCCGTCTGCGGCCTTCTTTGCCCTTCCCCAATCTTCATGACTTTGCACTTGGTGGGATTGAACTCCAGGAGCCAATTGCTGGACCAGGTCTGCAGCCTGTCCAGATCCCTTTGTAGTTCTGCCTGGTCTTCGATCGAGTGTATTCTTCTCATCAACTTCACGTCATCTGCAAACAGGGACACCTCAGAGTATTCCTTCCGTCATGTCGTTCACAAATACCAGAAACAGCACTGGTCCTAGGACTGACCCCTGCGGGACCCCGCTGGTCACAGGTGCTCACTCTGACACCTCGCCACGTACCATGACTCGCTGCTGTCTTCCTGACAAGTATTCCCTGATCCATTGTAGTGCCTTCCCTGTTATCCCTGCTTGGTCCTCCAGTTTTTGCACCAATCTCTTGTGTGGAACTGTGTCAAACGCCTTCTTGCAGTCCAAGAAAATGCAATCCACCCACCCCTCTCTCTCTTGTCTTACTGCTGTCACCATGTCATAGAACTCCAGTAGGTTTGTGACACAGGATTTCCCGTCCCTGAAACCATGTTGGCTGCTGTTGATGAGATCATTCCTTTCTAGGTGTTCCACCACTCTTCTCCTGATAATCTTCTCCATGATTTTGCATACTATACATGTCAGTGACACTGGTCTGTAGTTTAATGCTTCATGTCTGTCTCCTTTTTTAAAGATTGGGACTACATTTGCTGTCTTCCATGCCTCAGGCAATCTCCCTGTTTCGATAGATGTATTGAATATTGTTGTTAGGGGTACACATAGCGCCTCTGCTCCCTCTCTCAATACCCATGGGGAGATGTTATCTGGCCCCATTGCCTTTGAGGTATCTAGCTCACTCAGAAGCCTCTTCACTTCTTCCTCGGTTGTGTGCACTGTGTCCAGCACTTGGTGGTGTGCCCCACCTCTCCGTCTTTCTGGAGTCCCCACCTCTCGTCTTTCGGATCCTCTGTCTCCTCTGTGAACACTTCTTTGAATCTCTTGTTGAGTTCTTCACATACTTCACGGTCATTTCTTGTTGTCTCTCCTCCTTCCTTCCTTAGCCTGATTACCTGGTCCTTGACTGTTGTTTTCCTCCTGATGTGGCTGTACAACAGTTTCGGTCAGATTTGGCTTTCGCTGCTATGTCATTTTCATATTGGCTTTGGGCCTCCCTTCTTATCTGTGCATATTCGTTTCTGGCTCTACGACTGTTCTCCTTATTCTCCTGGGTCCTTTGCCTTCTATATTTCTTCCATTCCCTAGCACACTTGGTTTTTGCCTCCCTGCACCTTTGGGTAAACCATGGGCTCATCCTGGCTTTTTCATTAATCCTGTTACCCTTGGGTACAAACCTCTCCTCAGCCTCCTTGCATTTTGTTGCTACATATTCCATCATCTCATTAACTGGCTTCCCTGCCAGTTCTCTGTCCCACTGAACCCCGTTCAGGTAATTCCTCATTCCTGTGTAGTCCACTTTCTTGTAGTTTGGCTTCATTCGTCCTGGCCTTCCTGCTTCTCCCTCCACTTGTAGCTCTACTGTGTATTCGAAGCTTAAAAACCACATGGTCACTGGCCCCAAGGGGTCTTTCATATGTGATGTCCTCGATATCTGCACTACTGAAGGTGAATACTAAGTCCAGCCTTGCTGGTTCATCTTCTCTCTCTTGTAGTGTCCCTTACGTGTTGGTACATGAAGTTCTCCAGTACCACCTCCATCATCTTAGCCCTCCATGTATCTTGGCCCCCATGTGGGTCCAAGTTCTCCCAATCGATCTCCTTGTGGTTAAAGTCACCCATGATCAGGAGCTTTGCCCTGCATGCATGAGCTCTTCTGGCCACTCTAGCCAGTGTGTCAACCATCGCTCTATTGCTCTCGTCGTACTCTTGCCTTGGCCTCCTGCTGTTCTGTGTGTGTGTGTGTGTGTGTGTTTGTGTGTGTGTGTGTGTGTGTGTGTGTGTGTGTGTATGTGCGTGTATGTGCGTGTATGTGCGTGCGTGTGTACGCGGGAGGTGCGTGCTTGTGTTCGTACTTGATGGTCCTGGAGGTAACAGTCTGCTGGAACTTAGTGAAAGTATCCGCAACGTATAACGAAGCTAATCTCTCGTTTATACGTAATTTTTCAGCCGTCCCAACTCCTAGACAACCTGCTGCTCCTCGCAACACTTTCCACAATAAATTAATAAGTAGATTCTGGAGGGCAGGAACTGAGAATATTCACAATTTCACCATCGCTTAAGTTTTTCTGAGAATTAACTGTAAACTCCGGGTTCTGTCTTCCGGTCGTCTCTGTCAGGTCACAAACCATTACTAATAACTTTATTCTTCACCAGGACATAGAAAGAAAAATATTTTTTTTTTCACCTGGCAAATCCCCAATATTCGGCAGACCCCCATGACCTGACCTTAACAGTTATCCACATGCTATTCACTCCTTATATATTGTTACGCTTGATGCTGTTGAGGGGCTCTTGATCTAGGGAACTGGATCTGCGCTCCAGTTCCCTAAATTAAGCCTGAATACCTTCCAAATATCTCCCCCCACCCACAAGCGCTGTTTAATCCCTGCGGGTTTAGTGCTCCCCATGATGATACGCTTAGCACTTGAGAAAACTTGGTCTCCAAGCAAAATGTTCAACTTTTGTGTCTTTGCTTCCATGCCTCTTAAATCTCAGCATACACTTATACATACAGAACGATAACTGCCTTAATCATCTTATACTCAATCTTAGTCTTATCAATAATCTTACACTTAATCATCATACTCAATCTTAGTCTTATCAATAATCTTACACTTAATCATCATACTCAATCTTAGTCTTATCAATAATCTTACACTTAATCATCTTACACTCACAATGTAAGAACAATTAGCTCTGACCCCATACACTGGTGAGCATGTGATGAGTGTGTGGTGTGTGGGTTGTGTTGGGAGATACGATCCCATAATTAAAACCTTTTGTCAAGTTGGCGAGCATCTGTAAGGATTCGATCCAGGTTTAAAGCATTTTTATGGAAGCATAATTGAGGAATGGATATTCGTACGTCTTATTTAACTGCTTCAGAAATACGAACTAGCTTCAAGAGGTCTTAATCTTCTAAGATGATTTGTCCTCTGGAACAAGTGGAAGAAAAAAAAATCTGATTTTGTGAATATCTTAATAAACGAAGTAAGTCACGCGTGCTTTTGAAAAGCCCACAAAAGCTGCACAGACAAGTATCGAAATGTTTCATGTATCTGCTGATTATTTAATGGGTAATAATGCCCCCTTCCTCGAAGGAAAACGCTTGTCTACGCTGCTATGAACATTTGAACAAGCATATGAGACATCAACAAAATAGAAGTTTCAGTTAGTATAAACTACAGTGAACGTTTGTCTCCCCGGGTAATACCTCAATGGATGACGAGCAGCAATCTGAACCCAGGGAGAATAATTGTCTCCCCGAGACTCGTAAGAGCACCTGGAGGAAGACAAATAAGGGTAGTGTGAAAGTGAGGTCTCTGGAGAAGGGAGGCTGCACACCCACGCTCCACAATACCTGAGCATCTCAACACCCTCCTCGCCATAATCTTAATTAAAATTATTCTGCCATTCCTCTCCAGAAACACAAGCAGCAGCTGCTTTTTACTTTCCAGCCCCCGCATTCACTCTTCTGCTCCCTTCTCCCGTTCTATGCCTTCCTCTCTTCTGCCCTCACTTCTCCTCCGTTTCTAACCCATTTTATTTTTCCGCCCCCAGTTATCTATCCTTTCATATTACTTTCTTCCTTTTCAACTTCACCTCGTCTCCACTTCCCCTTCCATTCCTACTCCATTTTCTATTTCCTTTCTCCTGGTTTCCCTCCCTTCCCTCACTTGCATCTAATACAGTGACGTGACCCGACTCTTGGCCGCTCAGTGGCTGAAGGAAAATGAGGAAGTAATATACAAAATGCGAGGACCCGGGTTCGAAAATCTATATTCTCTGTGGTGAGGTTTTTCGACAGTGTTGTTGGTGCTCTGGGGAAGGCGGTACTGATGGGTCTTGAAATGAAAGACCCCTTGTTTTTTCATCTGTCTGTCTACCTGTCTGTATTCATGTAACAGTGTCTGCGGCGGTTGATCTCTAGCGCTTGGGCCCCGTTTTTATACCTCTTTTAACAAGTTCACCTTTTTCCCTGCCCCCTATTTTGGGCTCTGTTATATCTGCTTCTCAATCCATGTATTGAATTCCATGGAAGAGTGAATCAGTCTTGGAACCTTCCTTCAAATCCTTTATCCACGTCTAAAGCAATTCAGGTTTTTCGTCTGTAAACGTCACAAGGTTAAGGTGATATTACTTCATTATATGCATGGAAATGGCAGAACATTTGCATCATTATACGATATAGAATAAAATATAATATTATCATTATCACTGTAGTATTTAGTTTTAGAAAATTTGGTGTATAATCACTAGGCATATGCCATAATTTGGTGATATTAAAGATTTATTCATTTATTTCCCATAAACCTTGTTCAGACATTTAGATATGTTTAGTGTGAGGATATTTTATGTCAATAATGACTTAATTGTTCTTTCATTATTCATTTTATATTATACAAGCAATAAAAAAAAGTTACCCTTGATTTTGAGAGTGCGAAACTCAAAATTCTTAATGGGTAACCACCATTTTTTAAATTAATATATTGTAATGTGACCAGATTATGCAGGTGGCTCTTATTTCTTATAGACCATTCCAAGTTTTGGTTTCCGTGTTATAACGTGGGATAGCCTATTCTGATCGAAGTCCCAATTTGCCCGTTTTATTAAACAAATAGGGATCCCAATTCCAGTATAATTAGAGAATTCCTAGTCTGATTGTCTTTCAATTTCAATACTGACAGCTCTCACCTGATGGAAAGTCTGGTATGGTTGTTGGCTGTGTAGGTGCCACTTAACTATTTTCATTAAAACTGTGATAGTTCCCATTCGATAACTTTCAAATGTCTCCTTTGATCACACTCAACTGATATAAAATTTCATTAGCAAATTATGTCGCCCTTTTATGTTATTTTGTGGTACCGAAGACTGGCACTCCAAGAATAATTTTCTGAGATCGCGCAGCGCCCGACCCAAGTCTAGTGTAGTTTCTCGTGTGGTGTTAGTGAGCTTTGAGAGAGCTCGGAGAGAATGAGAATGTTTACTGGTGCGTTTTGTGCCATAGTCAGTACGAGTTTTGTAGGGATGGGTGAGTTTGTCTGGGGTGAGTGTGTTTGTTGTGTGGGAGAGGTGTGTTTGTTGTCTAGGACAAGTGTGTGTGTGTGGGATGAATGTTTCTTTGAAAGGAATGTGTTTGTTGAGTAAGTAGGATAGGAGTGTCGTGTGGGACAGGTGAGCTTGCTGTGTGGAACAGGTGTGCTTGCTGTGTGGAACAGGTGCGTTCGTTGTGTGAAAAAAGCTTGGTTGTTTTGTGAAACTGGTGTATTTGTGTTGAACAGGTGTCTGTTGTGAGGGACAAGTGTGTTTGTGGAGCAGGTGTTTTAGTGTGGAAAAGGTGTTTGTGTGGGACAGGTGGATTTTGTGTAAGAACAGATGTCTTGTGTGAGATAGGCGTTTTGTGTAGGTTATTTTGTGTGGGGACAGGTGTTTGTGTAGGACAGGTGTATTGTGTGGAGCTGTGTTTTGTGGAGCAGGTGTGTTGATAGCTTGGGCCAGGTGGTGTGTGTGTGAGGGGGGGGGACAGGAGTTTGTGGGGTGTGTGTTGTGTGGTAGGAGTGTTTATGTGGAACAGGTATATTTGTTTTGTGGGACAGCTGTTTTTATTGTTGTGGGGACAGGTGTGCTTTATGGTGCATATGTTGTGTGCGCGACAGGTGCATTTGTGCGATACAGGTGTGTATATGGGGCAGGTGTAGCTATGTGGGACAGGTGTAGGTTTGTGGAACTGTTGTTGTTGTTGTGTGGAACACTTACACACGAACATACATACAACAGATACACAACGCACGGACACATACAGCAGACATGCAACACACACACACACACACACACACACACGGGGCCAGGAGTTGAGTATCGACCCCTGCAACCACAATAAGGTGAGTACACACACACGGGGCCAGGAGCTGAGCATCGACACCTGCAACCACAATTAGGTGAGTACACACACACACACATACATATAGATATACACACATACATGCACACACACATACACACATATACACACACACACATATACACACACACACATACACACACACACACACACACATACACACACACACACACACACACACACACATACACACACATACACACACACACACACACACACACACACACCCCCACACACACACAAAATACACACACACACACACCCCACACACACACACACACACACACAAACAGGAGGAGAAAAAAATGATTGAAGGCATCATGAAAACAATAGGTGAGGGCGATATGACCCAGGTGACAAATTTTCAGAGAATTGGGTGGTTTGCGAGTGGGAAGGATACGGCCTGTCAGAGTAACTTTCAAGGAAGAATCAGTTCGAACCAGGATTCTGCAAGAGAAAGCAAGACTGAGGGACAAACAGGGGTACCAGAGAGTATACCTCGACCGCGACAGAACACAAGAAGAAAGGACTACACTGAAAGAGAGGGTACAGAGACGCATGGAGGAACGAGAGGCAATGACGAAAATGAGCAGGACCCAGACACAGGAGGAAGGGCAAACACACCCCACAGAATCTCCCACCAAAAGACTCCAACCGCGACATTCCCAACGCAACTGAGCAACCTATACTACAACCCACTCACTGTTTATCCCTCTGCACCAACGCCCCATATCAAGAAACGCTCACCCCAACTGCTTCCCTTTTGGGCATTCTGTGACCCCACCCCTCATCATCTACAAACCCCACCCAACACCACCAGCCCCATTAAGGCCCCCCACCAAGAGCATCTCGCCACCCCAAACCCAATATTACTTGCATGACCACTAAAAAAAAATGAAAAAACAAATAAAAAAGAAACTGAAAGTTTTGGTACGACAGAACACGGAGTGGAATTAATGAATAAACATGATGAGTTGAACAAAGAATCAGTGAAAAACTCCCCAGACATCATAGCAGTCACAGAAAACAGAAACTCTCTGAGGACAATAACAGAACACAATCTCCCAAGCGGGATATCAGCTCCTGAGGTGTAAAGATAGGAAAGTAAGGGGGGAAGGAGGGTTGCACTGCTCATAAAACACCGATGGGGGATACTTGAGGAAATGGAAGGCATGGACATGATTTGGAGAAAGAACACATTGTAGGGACAATTCAGGTCACGGAGAAACCATAAGTAGTCATTGAGTGATGAGTATAAACCCACAACAGAACTGCAGGAGCCAAGAGAGAGTACGAAGAAAACAACATGTATGGTGGACACACTGGCTGAGGTGGCAAGAAGAGCTCACTCGAGCAGAAGCAAAAGTTACTGCGTAATGGGCGATTCAACAGGCCACATGGAGATCGACGGGGAAAACACCTGGAGCACATATTGGGGGTCCCGAAACATGGAGACAGCAAGATGAGGATGGATGGTACTTTGAAAAGCTCATGCATCAACAGGGTCAGGGACACAAACCAGAGAGAGAGGGGAGGAGAGCCAGAAGACTGGATTTTTTGTGGTCTAACCATGATCAGTTCAACATTGAAGACATCACTTGATGAGAGGCCCCTTGGAGCTAAGCGATCAACGTGATCTATGAATTGTGCGATTATATCAGTAGAGTTACAAGTGGAGAAGGTAACCAGAAACTGAAGGCACGAGGCAAACTATGAAAGGACGGACTACACAGGTATGACAAACTTCCTGCAGGAGGTACAAGTGGGACCAGAGAAAATGGGTAAGGGAAACATCATAAACCGAGATGATTGGAATATGGGCAACAAAGTGCAAGGAGGCAGAGGAAAGTTTTGTTCCCAGGAAGGGAACCAGCAATAAAAGGAAAGACCAAAACGCGGTCTTGGTTGACCTCCCAAAGGTGTTGGAGCAAATAACTAGTGCAACAGAGAAATGGGGGGAAAAAAAGCGGTACAGGAGGCATAGGCGAACCCAGAACAAACAATGTGGAATTAGTAGAAGAGCCAGAAACGAGTAGCACAGATAAGAGGGAGGCCCAGCGACAGTATGAAAACGACAATAAATCGAAAGTCAAATCTGACTCCGAAACTGCTGTATAGCCACATAGGAGGAAGACAACAGTCTATGACCAGGTGATAAGGCTGAGGAAAGAAGTGGAAAAAGAACTGCACAAGAAACGATCAAGAGGTATTTGAGTAGCTCAACACGAGATTTAAGGAAGTATTTACAGTAGAGACAGGAAGGACTCCTGGGGGACAGACCAGATGGGACACCAGCAAGGACTACACCAACAAGTGTTGGACGAAATACATACAGATTGAGGAGGTGGTTGAAGCAACGCTAAGGGACATCGATACCTCAAAGGCATGGACCGGACAACATCTCCGAGGGTCCTTAGAGAGGGAGGCAGATATGTTGTGCATCCACTTTACCACATACTTCAACACGTCCCTGGAAACTGGGCAACTACATGAGGTATTGAAGACGGCAAATGTAGATATCCCATATTTAAAAAAGGAGACGGGGAGAAAAAAGAGGCACTAAACTATAGACCTGTGTCATATGACGTGTATAGTATGGCAAATTATGGAGAAGATTATCAGGAGGAGAGTGGTGGACACCTGGAACGACCACGAGTAAAAAATGCCAACCAGCACGGATTCACAAGGCAAATCCTGTGTCACAAACCTTCAGAGTTTATATGATAAAATAACAGAAGTAAGACACGAGAGAGAGGGGTGTGGGGTGTTATTGCAATCTTCTTGGACTGCAAAGAGAGTCCTTTGATACACTGTTTCCTCACAGAGAATAGTGCAGAAGCTAGAGCATCAGCGCATAATAACAGGAGGGCACTGCAATGGATTCAGAGAATACCTGACAGGTAGGCAACAACGAGTCCATGGTACGTAATGATGTATCACAGAGGGCACCTGTGACTGAGCGGGGTCCCACAGGGGTCGGTCGCTAGGACAGTGCTATTTTTGGAATAGTAGAACGACAAGATGGTAAGGGATTAGACTCAGAAGTTTGTCCCTGTTTGGCAGATGATGGTGAGTTAATGAGGAGAATTAAAATCTGATGAGGACCATGGCAGACTTCAAAGAGAACCTGGAACAATGGACACCAGGTCCAGCAAATGGCTTCTTTCTCGAATTTAATCCTGCCAAATTCAAAGTCCATGAAGATAGGGGAAGGCACAGAAGAACCACAGACAGAGTATAGGCTAGGTGGCCAAAGACTGCAACCCTCACCCAAGGAGAAAGATCTTGGGGTGAGTATAACACCAGAGCATGTCCCGGAAGCACACATCAATCAGATAACTGCTGCAGCATATGGGCGCCTGGCAAACCTGAGAACGGCATTCCGATACCTTAGTATGGAAGTCGTTCAAGGACACTGTACACCGTGGAATGTACAGGCCCATAAGGAGTATGCAGCACCTGTTTTGGAACCCGCACTTGAAAGCACGTCAAGAAACTAGAGAAAGTACAAAGGTTTTCACAAGTTATTTTCCAGAGCTAAGGGGAATGTTCCTATGAAGGAAAGATTAAGGAAATCGCCTACTACACTGAGGGACAGGAGGTCGGGGAGACATGAGATAACGACATTTAAAATACGCGTGGAAATAAGACAAGAGACAAAAGACAGGATTTTCCAGGGAGGGGACACAAAAATAAGAGGACCACAGGAAGTTGAAAGACACAAGAGTCAGAAGATATTAGTAAATGTATTTCTTCATTCACAGAGTTGGCTAAGGCAGTGGAATAGCCTAGAAAATGACTAGTGGAGGCAGAACCATACACAGTTTAAGATGAGGTTTGTTAAAGCTCATGGAGCGGAGAGAAGGGTGCCAGTAGCAATCCGTGAAGAGACAGGGCCAGGAGCAAAGACTACGAACCGCCTGCATCCCACAAATAGGATGAGTACACAGCACATACCACACACACACACATATACACACACACCTACACGACACACACAAATATCACACATAACAACACACACACAACTGCGTGGAGAAATTTTCTTACCAGGGAAGGGGGTAATCAGGCCCCTTTCAGCCCATAGAGCCCAGCCCTCTCAGACAGGGGCAAGAGCATGAGATTAATTGATCGTCAGATGCAGTAGAGGACATAGCGACATGGTCAAGCGATCCGACTGCTCCTTGCAGGACCAGTGTTGCAGAGTGTATTTTAATAGAGACAATACATCTCTTTACTTTAGCAAGGACAATTAACTAAAATCCTAGCTCCCGCGCTACTTTATTAACATAGTACAGATAGTGGAGTCCATGTGTGTCTATGATACAGACGAGCAAGAATTTAAACATTCTGCTTTGGCTTCATCGAGAAGTGGTCAAGAAGCAAAAGTACTAGGTCCAGCTTTTCCTTCTTGTGAGGCAGGGGGCAGTGACGGCGTTGGGGTGCTGGAGGCATTCTGCAGATTACTTTTGACTCTAACTGAGAGTAGACAACTGATCGCCAGTATAACCAACAAAGAAACGAATCTGTGCGTTAGTGTGAACACAAAGTGTCTCGACAAAACACAATGAACACTTACAGAGAAGTGTGATCAGCTTCTTCAGTAATATTGGTGTGAACCAGTATTGTGTTGAACAGTGTAACAACGAGTGTTGCGATCACAACAGTGTAGTGCGAGCATTCTTCAAGGGAACAACTATTCTTCAATCAACTCAAACGGATATCCGGGCGTAATTAACAGTCAGATACATATACCCAGGTAAGGTGTTCTAAACTCGTGTGATGTGCTGTCTCTATTGAACTGCCAATGATGAGTATAACAATTTGTGAGTTAGTCACTTTATAAACCACCGAGATAGGCGGACCATTGAGTCCACACAGTAATTTGTCAGCATCAGTGAATTAAATAATTGCTGACATAACACACCCTTAGATGTAATTTTAGATAATCTTACAAACATTAAAACTCAATTTACAAGGCCCGTTGAGAGATGACTTAGAAGCGCAGCTATCTCAAGACCCTCGTCTGCAGGGGGCGGCTGTGCAAGGCGATGAGTGTCTGTTCTAAGAGTTAAGTTTTCCCTATATTTTAACTTTACGGTAATAGCCCATTTCTTCAACATATTAGGTATCCTTGCTTGAACGGAATAAAGCCACAACTGTGGTCCAAATATGTTGAACTACAGTGGTAACTTAAATAACCTACGAGCCAAGGTCCGTTCGAAATACGGCTGAAAACCTAAGTATTTTAATACAATTTAAAATTCAAGTAGTAAATGAGTCCCTCCAACTCAATCACAAGAATGGCAGCCAAAAGAATACGAGCCGGCTCACGCCAGGACGTTCACCGTCCAACGAGAAAACCGGAGCTGGGTGACTCGACCAACAAGGAAAAAACGGAGGATGGCAACCCGTGCATCCACTGCTGCCCAGATCTTGCAAAATCGCTGCCTACAACAACCCAAACGAGTTTCAGTTTTGAGTCTGAGTGTAAAATTAACAACAAGACCCCCAAACATACAAAGGAGTTTGGTTTATTTTTTTTATAGATGTTTATAGACAGAAATTAAGAGACAAGATTGTGTTACAGATTGTTTTCATATAGATCAATACCTATTACAATAAAGGAACTTATATATAAAGTGTAAGCATTCAAATACATACTAACAGTGACTATATATATGTTTAAGTAATAATTCACATGTGATTACAGATATATCAGTGAGACAATTTATAGTGTATAAGTGAAGGTGCAGTGTATAACATACGTTATGTATTGTACGATTAATCAAACGTGGTCATGCTGGACACAGTCAGAACTCAATGCATAAACACCATACACATGTAGGCTGTGTACGCCTTCCATGGTACTTGACGGCCTGGAGGTTAAGCTAGTGGTTCCATTAGATGTCTGTCTCGATTATTTGCTGACTTACAAGCATAACAGAAAACTCAGCTGTATTATAGCAAATAACAGTGGTTTTTTAAAGCACTCTAAGTGTGGTGCAAGGAGAATTATCAGTATACCTAATTAAAATAGTAGCTATGTTTTGAAAACTCAGTTTCAGTCTTAACAGACTAACGATTAACAACAATTAGAAAAGTCTAATTTCAGACAGCTGTAAAGGATTTAACTCAAGATACAAACAAGAATTTGATGATTTTGTGAGGTCAAATATTGGATACTATACACAAACGTCTGAAAATAATTAATCTGACAATACAAATTATGAAAAGAATTAGTCTGAATACAGATCCAACTGAGGATGATAATAAAAAATGTTATTGGATACTCATAGATATCAAACAATTAAGGTGGTGACAGTAGTACAAGGCTTAAAACTGTCCGCAAAACGTCTGTCGCAGAGACCTACTGTAACAAGTGGTCAAACCCCTGTTTTTACAGGCATGTAACACAAGAAGTGTCCGCAATACCAAGCTTACACTAGCATTGGTCTTAGCCTATTTTCCCAAGGTGCCATAAGTAATGAAGAATTCATTAGTTGGATTCCAATCAGATAGTAAATTCACGAACCTTACATAGATGAGATTGCTAAGTTCGAATTAGCTTAAATGTCTTGTAAAGGGAGAGACCCTATGAAGCTGATTAAGTCATTTTCCCGTGGTTAAAGGTAATTATCAAATAGCCTTGACGTGTCCCTTAGCAGACAAATTTCTTTGATGCTCAACAAGCCAGGTTAGACATGGCAGTCTCTTAATATCAAGCTTGAAGCCACCCAAACATTGTTTTATTCATGAATACAGGACATTTCTAGGAATCACATTAAGAACAATAGCCTCAATCTCTAGATGCTAAATTATGACCTTAAGGACAATGAGATATGCGTTTTAACAGTGGTATTGTACAAGATAAGTTGCACCAACAAACTATTGAACGATAAATATTATGTTAAAAAACGCTATTTCACTGTGACGAAATTTAAGCAATGTTTACTAACAATAGTTTTCATGCATGCAAGCAAGCGAAACCAAGATGAAAAAGTCCCACAAATCTGAGTGATAAAAAACCTTCAAACTCGGTATAAAAAAAGAGTAAACCTGATACTACACCACTAACCACAGAATGGGAAATCCCAAATAGGCATTTATCAAGCTGAGAAGAGCCAATAGACAGTAAACAAACAGGGGGGGGGGGGGGGGGGGAGGGGGGGGGGGAGGGGGGGGGGGGGGGGGGGGGGGGGGTCTGTCCACAGCATAAACGAACTCCAAATGTGGACATTTGTGATGGAACACATTTGGGCACAGATATTGTAATCAAATACTCATCAGTGGAGCACGTAAACAACGTGTACATCCAGCTGCAAAAGGTGCATCATTGTTTAAGGTGAACACAAGGAGAAACATAGCTCACTGAAAGAAGTGTGTTTGTAAATGCAAGGTAATGCATCATAACAACAGTATGCCCAAATACTTTGCTGAAACGCAGACAGACTCACACAAAAATCAGGAAGTCACACAAGCAACAGCATTAATGTGAGAGATAAGTTTAAAGCAAACTGCTCCCTCCGCGATAGCTCGAAGTTGAGTTATCTAATAAATTAGACACAAAACCAATGTGCTAACACTAATTGATCAAGTGCTCACAAAGGTCCTTCATAAGAAGAACAGTGTTGTCAGAAACTGATAAACAACCCTATGCCAAATATACAGTTAGATATAGTTGAGTTTTTTTATCCACAATTCCGTAAACAGACATTGAACAACAGCCAGAATCACTGTATGGTGGTCTAGGAACAGGAAAAAGACAGTAGAGAGCAGTGGTAGTGGGGGATGATTATGCCTAAGTCTGTGCAATCCAGGGATTAAAAGAAAACAGTTGCAGCACTGGGAAAGCAGCTAAGGTCAAGTTACGACCTGTCCTGAACATACAGACGGACACAATAGTCCAATTGATTTCAATTCATTGGAAACAGTGATTATTACCACTGTATTTGTGCAGCGAAATAGATAATTATAAGCATGATGTTCACTTGCTTGAATAACAGCAGGAGGCCACATGATATGTGGTCGCCATTCCTCTCAAAGTGGGAACGAAAGCTCTGATCATTTGATATCGAGTGCGAAACTGTACTATTACAAGAATAACCGCTGTGATCATGTAGCCACAGCAAAAAATGTCAACTAACTGTAAGAAAATGAACCAGTCTTGATCGTTGTGGATACACATTTAGATGCGGATAGGTATGATGTAAATAAACCAAAGCCCAACACAAGAGTCTCACTGCCTTATAACAATATTTGGTGACACTGTCAGTATGGAAGATGGACAGGTAATGGTTAGATTACGCATGGAATTAAATCCACCACAGTTACTCTCCTAGCAATTATCGAGCTTGGCTTTCGACAGATGAAAGACACAAAATACATGAGCCAGGAAGAATCCAGAGCTACTGACTGTCTATGAAAATTATCATACGGGTGCATAGCTCAGAAGCAGGTTTGGACAATAAATTCATTGAGGAAATAGTACCGAAGGATAAGTTGAAGACAAACGCTCATAATCTCCCGGCACCATGGAGTCAGAAAAGATTCCGTAAACCACATCCACTAAACGTTTTGTATATATTTGGCAGGTGCTCACGTGCAAATAAAGATGAAGCAAATCTTAATGACTGTCAGATGACGCGGAACCCTCACTAACTGTAGAAAGCATGGACGACGTGCTTAGGAAATTTCGCACAAACCCTATGCCTACACGGCTGACGTATTTCCAAAGCTTTCTTGAAGTAGGACACCAGAAAGTCAGTACTAGAGATTATATCTCGATTCTTGTGGCCTAAAATCCACATGACTCCTCAAAGTCCTGTGAAAACTTATCGTTCAAATCAGTATTATATTGGTGGGCAACCTCCTCTCCATTCCTTACTATGAGCTACTCTAAATAACGACATTTGAGAAGAAATCCTAAAAGTCCTCAGAAGAAATCATAAAGAAACAAGGATTCTATGTGACATTCTTCAAGCGGTACTGTGAATAAAGAGGAGATTGAAATCCTTATAACAAGAGAAGACTAACAGCAAGGAGATGAAAGAAGCAAATATGCCTCTAGAGGATTGGAGATAACAAATTCAATAAGGCGAATTAAGGGAACTATCCAAATCGAATATTTCCCTAAACTGAAATTCCTATTGCAAACAATATGCTGGGAAATGTAATTGGAACTCACCGTAAGATACTTTGGGTCTCAAAAAGATAAATATAAATCATCAGTACACTCACAACGTAGTTTACTGTCAGAGCTATCACAATCGGATTTTGATCCTCAATGATACGTCTCACCAATTACCATAAAGGTAAAACATGCTTATGCAGAAGATGCAGGAGAGCTCAAAATTGCGGGATGATAACACTTGCCTCTAGAAATGAGTCAAGCATGGGAATGAAAGTCTCCAAGGAGCGTTTAAGCGCAATCTTCCTACAAATTAAATTCCCGAGACAAATAGGTCAAGAGGGAAACAATTACACATTACATTATTCTAATGATTCTCAACCAGGAGGGTCTGGCGCAGGTAGCTTACATGAGGAAATCTGAAGGAAAGTGCACTAATTACTTCAAAGGCTAGGTGTATCACCACTTGAAGTCACACAGGTACCGACAAATTGGAACGACAGCACTCAGTGTACAAAATTAGCTGCGTCTATCTCAACAAAGTACAGTGACGTCTCACACTATTGAGAAAACCGAGTGATCTGGATTGAGATAATAAGCGTTCTCCAGATGGTTAAGAATAATAGCGAGTACGCTGGGTCAATGTACAGAACAGAGTACAAGCAGAAATAAAAGCAGATGGCAAGAGAGATTTATTCTGGCACTTTCTCCACGATCCTCTACCCCAAGAGAAAAATGCCAGCCTGCGACTTGTTACACGTTTTGTAGACCCACTCAAGCAAATTTTGGATATTAACTTATGGCTCCACGGACGAACTGGCTCTCTAGTGAAAATAACTGGCGTCTCGAGCAAAAGGCTCACGATTATGCCGAAGAGGATACAAACAGTACTGCATGAACAAAGCAGAATAAGTGTGTAAATCCGTGACAGACCACAGAAATAGTCATTGATGGATCTAAATACTCTTACTTATGGGTAAAACTCCTTAAAATACAGTTACAACTCTTTACTTTTTTAAATTCATTAAAGGAATAAAACCTGATTACAACGAATATATTGAACCCTTAAATAGCTGGTTGCAAAACTAATACAGAAAGAATTTTTTACTCTACATAATCTAGAATTTCTAGAAACACAAAGATTAAATCACCCAAAGTAAAACCTGTTATGATTAATTCTCGACTCCGAAAAGATTACATAAGCTTCGATGGAAAATTCATAATTCTTCACTACCTAAAGAAGCCGTACATCCAGTATTTGAATCCCCAAGAATCTTTGGCTAACCAAAACGAATTGTGCAAAACGCCCACAGTAACGTGTTACATGGAGGGCGTAGCTGACGCATCTTTGTCATATAGCGAACAATCCTACTGATACCTTCAAGGTCGTACAAAGTTGGTGAAAAAACAAATAAAAAGGACTGTATTACTTGTCGTCACTACGATTATGCGAGTAAATGTCTTATCCAGGATCCACCTCCCTAATCCACTCGAAGCGAGTTTGTCATACTCACTCATTGGAGCAAGGTGTAGATTACAACAACAGGAACCAATAATATTAACCCAAACATTGACCAAAAGTATTTCCTCAAGGTTACATACTGTTTGTGGTGGCACATATTGTGCACAGACTAAGCTGTACATCTCATAAGTAGGCCAAAGACATGTCTGCTGAAACTTTACAAATATCAGAAGGTGTATGCAACAATACCAAAGGGCATGTCCCCAACTGATGATTTCAGATAATGCAACGAACTTTGTTGCTGGTCGCTAGCTTACTAAGCGATCAAGACATCTTTGATCTCACCAGAAGTAAAGCAGATGCTGGAATCAACGCAGTATGTCAATTGGAGATAACAGTCCTCCTAAATTCCATGGTCACGTGCGGATTTTATAAAGAATGATGGGCATTGTAAAACGTTGTTTAAGGAAGACTCTTCATCGTCAGAGAATCGACTTAGAAGAATTCCGTACAGTTGTGACTGAAATAGAAAATAGAATCAACAACAGACCTCTAACTTAATGTTACCGATGATCTGGACATTTTAGAAGTGTTAAGCCCCATCTCTTTTACTCCAGGGCAGAAGGCTCGAACCTGTTCCTCCCATGAATGATAAAGAAATCATAGAGGATCCTTCTTATTTCGAACCTGAGCAACTCAGACGTAAATTCAAACACCTTAATAAAGTGATTGAACGTTGGGAGAAAATTTGGCGAGAAGACTACTCACCTCATTGAGAGAACACTTCTATGGAGCTGGTGTTCCTAAAAATCATAAGTTATTAAAAACCTGGTGACATAGTGATTATCGACAATGATGGTCCGAGGTCCCAATGGCCACTTGGAAAAATTGTGACCATATATCCTGATGCAAATGGAATCATCAGGACAGTTGATGTTTTAAGCAAAGGTGTAGTGAATAAGCGGACAATAAATAAACTAGTGCCGTTAGAATTACACAGTGTTGAAAACAAAATTAGTGATTCTCCAGAAACCACACAGACTAAAGCTGTTCAGAAAAGACAAGCAGCAGTGGTGGCGAGTGAGAAAATCAAATTAATGTTAAGTGATGAATAGTTCACCTGTAGCGAACCTCCGCCGCCCCCCAGTGTGGAGAAATTTTCTCCAGGAGGGGGGTATCAGCCCCCGTCAGCCCCCTTCAGCCCTTTCAGCCCCTTTCAGCCCTGAGGGGAAAACCCTCGCAGAAGGGGCAACAGTGAGTAATTGATCGCAGATGCAGTACGAGCATGCGACGTGGTCAAGCGACCGCTGCTCTTTGCAGTCCAATGTTGCAGAGTGTATTTTAATAAGAGACAGTACATCTCTTACTTTAGCAGGACAATTAAGGAAAATCCTGCTCCCACTTTATTACCATAGTATAGATAGTGGACATTGTTGTCTATGCTTAAGACAGCAAGATTTAAACATTCTGCTTTGCTTCATCGAGGAAATGGCAAGGAAGCAAAAGTACTAGGTCAGCTTTTCCTTTGTGCTGGGGGCAGTAACGGCATGGGGTGCTGTGGCATCTTCAGATTACTTTTGACTCTACTGAGAGTGACACTGACGCCAGGATAACCAACAAAGAACAACGATCTGTGCATTAGTGTGAACAAAGTGTCTCACAAAACACAATAAACACTTACAGAGAAGTGTGATCAGCTTCTTCAGTGATATTGTGTGAACAATTATTGATGAACAGTGTAACAACGAGTGTTGCGATCCAACAGTGTAGTGCGACATTCTTCAAGGAACACTATTCTTCAATCAACTCAACGGATATCCGGGCATAATTACGGGTCAGATACATATACCCAGGTAAGTGTTCTAACTCGTGATGTGCTACTATTGACTGCGCAGTTGAGTATAAAATCGTGAGTTAGTCACTTATAAACCCCGGTGATATGCAGACCTTTGAGTCCACACACGTAAGTTTGTCAGTAATCAGTGAATGAAATATGCTGACATAACACCCCCTAGGGGTAATTTATAATCTTACAAATTATAACTCATTTACAGCCCGTTGAGAGATGACTTCGACAGCTTCTCAAGACCTCGTCTGCAGGGGTGGCTGTGCAGGCGATGAGCTGTATTTCTAAGTTAAGTTTCCCTATATTTAAACTTAGCTGGTAATGCCATTTCTCAACACATACAGGAGCTTGGACTCGACCCCTGCAACCTCAACTAGGTGAGTGTACACACACACACACGCAGCTAACATACACACATACAAGCAGCTAACATACACACACACATACACGCACACGCAGCTAACATACACACACATACACGCAGCTAATATACACGCACACGCAGCTAACATACATACACACGCACACCCCCAGGCCAAGTGTCTCTCGACAAGTGCCTCTGACAACTAATAACTAACACGCGCGCACACGCAACCACAAGTAGGTAAGTACAAGTGAGTTCACCAGACAAATACCAAATTACACAGGCGATTATGTAGACTGTTATGCCAGCCTAGTGAGAGTTGTTTACTAGCAGTGCGGTTCCACTTGCTTGTTTAGCATAATAATCAGCTGGTTCATCTCAAAGCTCGAATTGTTCAGTTGGGTCATTGAAAGGCCGCCAGCTCTAACGAGCAGATTAACGAGGATTGTTACGAAATGTTCTGATATCTGATGTCATGGAGAGCAGCAGCCAAATGCAGGAAAACACTGGAGAGAGAGTTATTCCTACTGGAATTTTTCTTCGACACAAGTCACAGAAGTCTTGAGACGTTTCTCTCTGAGCAGAGCCTTATCATGTCATGACTTTATAAAGCTCAACAGAGAAGGAAACGTTGTTCTGTGATGAATACCATTTCGGTAATGAATATAGTTTCTTCACTAATGGCTGCAACATACGTTATGTAATAATATACAAGTATATGTACAACGTATACAGACGTCGCTGATATCATTGTCATACTATATAGAAAGCCCCTTGTTATGCAGAGTATATCGGGCAAATTAAGTTAATTTTGCCGTCAAGATGCGACCCACACCAGTCTACTAACAATCAGGTACCTATTTACTGAAAAGTGGACAGACAGCAGATCTCTTAAGGAAACACGCAGTAATGTTACCACCTGTACTGGGGATCGAACCGCAGACCTCAATATGTGAGCTGAGTGCGCTACCAACCGAGCTACGGGACACCCTGTAATGATTCACGAAATCGTAGTAACACGATTGCAAACAAATCACAGAACGGATGGTTATCGAACTCGTAGCAGACGAGTCTCAAAACGCGCTTGCCTGCGAGTTTTCAGCCACTCCAGTTATGAAGTTCAGGTCCACCAGTAGTGTCGTTTGTTGTATATGCAAGATAAGGAAGCAGAGAGGTGCTCCCGTGTCCCATCTTCCTCATTATACATTATATTGAAACTTGCATAATGCATATTACCTGCCCTTTTAGGTTAAGTAAGATTCGCCAGGAAACAGGACAAGTCTTACTCATATGATGACGCGCCACTGGAGCTTTTGCTCATCTGGCAGAGACCTTCCACTGGCTTACCAGTACACCCATTTGCAAAATAATTTTTCACTATTTGAGGTTACAGCCTATATTACTTCTAATTCACTACCAGAGGTGATTGCACACATTTCCCTTTTTTAATCTATTAGAGAAAATGCACACACTAACTTTAATCCATTTACGACATCTGTAACTCTAAAAAATGTATGATTTTTCTTGTCTTATAAGCACATATTCGTAATTACATAGGTATCCTGTGTCATGCAGCGAGTAAGTTACATTTATACAGAGTGCATCACATATCCACTTCTTGCATTTCCTTTAATGATTTAAGTCGGCATTTATGACTGTACTGTCGTAGAGAACATTTATGACTGTACTGTCGTAGAGAACATTTATGACTGTACTGTCGTAGAGAACATTTATGACTGTACTGTCGTAGGGAACATTTATGACTGTACTGTCGTAGGGAACATTTATGACTGTACTGTCGTAGAGAACATTTATGACTGTACTGTCGTAGAGAACATTTATGACTGTACTGTCGTAGAGAACATTTATGACTGTACTGTCGTAGGGAACATTTATGACTGTACTGTCGTAGAGAACATTTATGACTGTACTGTCGTAGGGAACATTTATGACTGTACTGTCGTAGAGAACATTTATGACTGTACTGTCGTAGAGAACATTTATGACTGTACTGTCGTAGGGAACATTTATGACTGTCCTGTCGTAGGGAACATTTATGACTGTACTGTCGTAGGGAACATTTATGACTGTACTGTCGTAGGGAACATTTATGACTGCACTGTCGTAGGGAACAATTATGACTGTGCTGTCGTTGGGAACATTTATGACTGTACTGTCGTAGAGAACATTTATGACTGTACTGTCGTAGGGAACATTTATGACTGTCCTGTCGTAGGGAACATTTATGACTGTCCTGTCGTAGGGAACATTTATGACTGTACTGTCGTAGGGAACATTTATGACTGTACTGTCGTAGGGAACATTTATGACTGTACTGTCGTAGGGAACATTTATGACTGTCCTGTCGTAGGGAACATTTATGACTGCACTGTCGTAGGGAACAATTATGACTGTGCTGTCGTTGGGAACATTTATGACTGTACTGTCGTAGAGAACATTTATGACTGTCCTGTCGTAGGGAACATTTATGACTGTCCTGTCGTAGGGAACATTTATGACTGTACTGTCGTAGGGAACATTTATGACTGCACTGTCGTAGGGAACAATTATGACTGTGCTGTCGTTGGGAACATTTATGACTGTACTGTCGTAGAGAACATTTATGACTGTACTATCGTAGGGAACATTTATGACTGCACTGTCGTAGGGAACAATTATGACTGTACTGTCGTTGGGAACATTTATGACTGTACTGTCGTTGGGAACATTTATGACTGTACTGTCGTAGGGAACATTTATGACTGTCCTGTCGTAGGGAACATTTATGACTGTCCTGTCGTAGGGAACATTTATGACTGTACTGTCGTAGAGAACATTTATGACTGTCCTGTCGTAGGGAACATTTATGACTGTCCTGTCGGAGAGAACATTTATGACTGTCGTGTCGTAGGGAACATTTATGACTGTACTGTCGTAGAGAACATTTATGACTGTCCTGTCGTAGGGAACATTTATGACTGCGCTGTCGTAGGGAACATTTATGACTGCACTGTCGTAGGGAACAATTATGACTGTACTGTCGTAGGGAACCCTGATGATTGTACTGTCGTAGGGAACCCTGATGATTGTACTGTCGTAGGGAACCCTGATGATTGTACTGTCGTAGGGAACCCTGATGATTGTACTGTCGTAGGGAACATTTATGACTGCGCTGTCGTTGGGAACATTTATGACTGTCCTGTCGTAGGGAACATTTATGACTGCGCTGTCGTAGGGAAAAATTTATGACTGTCCTGTCGTAGGGAACATTTATGACTGCGCTGTCGTTGGGAACATTTATGACTGTCCTGTCGTAGGGAACATTTATGACTGCGCTGTCGTTGGGAACATTTATGACTGTCCTGTCGTAGGGAACATTTATGACTGCGCTGTCGTTGGGAACATTTATGACTGTCCTGTCGTAGGGAACATTTATGACTGTACTGTCGTAGGGAACATTTATGACTGTCCTGTCGTAGGGAACATTTATGACTGTACTGTCGTAGGGAACATTTATGACTGTACTGTCGTAGGGAACCCTGATGATTGTACTGTCGTAGGGAACCCTGATGATTGTACTGTCGTAGGGAACCCTGATGATTGTACTGTCGTAGGGAACCCTGATGATTGTACTGTCGTAGGGAACCCTGATGATTGTACTGTCGTAGGGAACATTTATGACTGTACTGTCGTAGGGAACATTTATGACTGTACTGTCGTAGGGAACCCTGATGATTGTACTGTCGTAGGGAACCCTGATGATTGTACTGTCGTAGGAACCCTGATGACTGTACTGTCGTAGGGAACCCTGATGATTGTACTGTCGTAGGGAACCCTGATGATTGTACTGTCGTAGGGAACCCTGATGATTGTACTGTCGTAGGGAACCCTGATGATTGTACTGTCGTAGGGAACATTTATGACTGTACTGTCGTAGGGAACATTTATGACTGTACTGTCGTAGGGAACCCTGATGACTGTACTGTCGTAGGGAACCCTGATGATTGTACTGTCGTAGGGAACCCTGATGATTGTACTGTCGTAGGGAACATTGAAACAATAACAAACGTCATCTCCAGGAAAATCCAGGTTGTCAGTAACAATTTTACTCAGATATTCACACAGATACACACATGTAGATACCCGGAAACAGTGAGAGGGAATACAGTGAAGATCAAACAGTGAGAGGGAATACATTGACGATCAGTGAGAGGGAATACAGTGACGATCAAACAGTGAGAGGGAATACAGTGAAGATCAAACAGTGAGAGGGAATACAGTGAAGATCAAACAGTGAGAGGGAATACAGTGACGATCAAACAGTGAGAGGGAATACAGTGACGATCAAACAGTGAGAGGGAATACATTGACGATCAGTGAGAGGGAATACATTGATGATCAAACAGTGAGAGGGAATACAGTGACGATCAATCAGTGAGAGGGAATACAGTGACGATCAATCAGTGAGAGGGAATACAGTGACGATCAAACAGTGAGGGGGAATACAGTGACGATCAAACAGTGAGAGGGAATACAGTGACGATCAAACAGGGAATACAGTGACGATCAAACAGTGAGAGGGAATACAGTGACGATCAAACAGTGACAGGGAATACAGTGACGATCAAACAGTGAGAGGGAATACAGTGACGATCAAACAGTGAGAGGGAATACAGTGACGATCAAACAGTGAGATGGAATACAGTGACGATCAAACAGTGAGAGGGAATACAGTGACGATCAAACTGAGAGGGAATACAGTGACGATCAAACAGTGAGAGGGAATACAGTGACGATCAAACAGTGAGAGGGAATACAGTGACGATCAAACAGTGAGAGGGAATACAGTGACGATCAAACAGTGAGAGGGAAAGACGATCAACAGTAAGGGAATAGGACGATCAAACAGTGAGGGGGAATACAGTGACGATCAAACAGTGAGAGGGAATACAGTGACGATCAAACAGTGAGAGGGAATACAGTGACGATCAAACAGTGAGAGGGAATACAGTGACGATCAAACAGTGAGAGGGAATACAGTGACGATCAAACAGTGAGAGGGAATACATTGACGATCAGACAGTGAGAGGGAATACAGTGACGATCAGACAGTGAGAGGGAATACAGTGACGATCAGACAGTGAGAGGGAATACAGTGACGATCAGACAGTGAGAGGGAATACAGTGACGATCAGACAGTGAGAGGGAATACAGTGACGATCAGACAGTGAGAGGGAATACAGTGACGATTAAACAGTAAGAGGGAATACAGTGACGATTAAACAGTGAGAGGGAATACAGTGACGATCAAACAGTGAGAGGGAATACAGTGACGATCAAACAGTGAGAGGGAATACATTGACGATCAAACAGTGAGAGGGAATACATTGACGATCAAACAGTGAGAGGGAATACAGTGACGATCAAACAGTGAGAGGGAATACAGTGACGATCAAACAGTGAGAGGGAATACAGTGACGATCAAACAGTGAGAGAGAATACATTGACGATCAAACAGTGAGATGGAATACATTGACGATCAAACAGTGAGAGGGAATACAGTGACGATCAAACAGTGAGAGGGGAATACAGTGACGATCAAACAGTGAGAGGAATACAGTGACGATCAAAACAGTGAGAGGGAATACAGTGACGATCAAACAGTGAGAGGGAATACAGTGACGATCAAACAGTGAGAGGGAATACAGTGAAGATCAAACAGTGAGAGGGAATACAGTGACGATCAGACAGTGAGAGGGAATACAGTGACGATCAGACAGTGAGAGGGAATACATTGACGATCAAACAGTGAGAGGGAATACAGTGACGATCAAACAGTGAGAGGGAATACAGTGACGATCAAACAGTGAGAGGGAATACAGTGACGATCAAACAGTGAGAGAGAATACATTGACGATCAAACAGTGAGATGGAATACATTGACGATCAAACAGTGAGAGGGAATACAGTGACGATCAAACAGTGAGAGGGAATACATTGACGATCAAACAGTGAGAGGGAATACAGTGAAGATCAAACAGTGAGAGGGAATATAGTGACGATCAAACAGACATCCCTCTAAGTCGCTTTTGAAACATGAGAAATTTAAAAATTAAGTTTAATGTAATGAAACACTTAAACAAGTACATTACTTGCCTCGAAAAACTCTCCTCAGTTTCAATTGCGAATTAAACGATCTAAAAACTCCTAAGCGCTTAACTCGCAGGTCCATCTCAATGAACACTGGAACTGGTTGTGGCGTTGCTACACTGGTTGCAGCGTTGCTTCACTGGTTGTAGCGTTGCTACACTAGTTGTGGCGTTGCTACACTGGTTGTGGCGTTGCTACACTGGTTGTGGCGTTGCTACACTAGTTGTGGCGTTGCTACACTGGTTGTAGCGTTGCTACACTGGTTGTAGCGTTGCTACACTGGTTGAGCGTGCTACACTGGTTTGTGGCGTTGCTACACTGGTTGTAGCGTTGCTACACTGGTTGTAGCGTTGCTACACTGGTTGTAGCGTTGCTACACTGGTTGTGGCGTTGCTACACTGGTTGTAGCGTTGCTACACTGGTTGTGGCGTTGCTACACTGGTTGTGGCGTTGCTACACTGGTTGTAGCGTTTGCTACACTGGTTGTGGCGTTGCTACACTGGTTGTGGCGTTTGCTACTCTGTTGGGCGTTGCTACACTGGTTGTGGCGTTGCTACACTGGTTGTGGCGTTGCTACACTGGTTGTGGCGTTGCAACACTGGTTGTGGCGTTGCAACACTGGTTTTGGCGTTGCTACACTAGTTGTGGCGTTGCTTCACTGGTTGTGGCGTTGCTACACTGGTTGTGGCGTTGCTACACTGGTTGTGGCGTTGCTACACTGGTTGTGGCGTTGCTACACTGGTTGTGGCGTTGCTACACTGGTTGTGGCGTTGCTACACTGGTTGTGGCGTTGCTACACTGGTTGTGGCGTTGCTACACTGGTTGTGGCGTTGCTACACTGGTTGTGGCCTTGCTACACTGGTTGTGGCCTTGCTACACTGGTTGTGGCCTTGCTACACTGGTTGTGGCCTTGCTACACTAGTTGTGGCGTTGCTTCACTGGTTGTGGCGTTGCTACACTGGTTGTGGCGTTGCTACACTGGTTGTGGCCTTGCTACACTGGTTGTGGCCTTGCTACACTAGTTGTGGCGTTGCTTCACTGGTTGTGGCGTTGCTACACTAGTTGTGGCGTTGCTACACTGGTTGTGGCGTTGCTTCACTGGTTGTGGCGTTGCTTCACTGGTTGTGGCGTTGCTACACTGGTTGTAGCGTTGCTACACTGGTTGTAGCGTTGCTACACTGGTTGTAGCGTTGCTACACTGGTTGTAGCGTTGCTACACTGGTTAACTGTGTAACTGATTTGTTCAGTACAAACTTGTTCTCAACCTCCCCTTCTAAGAAGAAAGTTTGGAAAAAAGAGTTAATGAGAATGTATGAAATTGTTGATATTGTTTAAGCAATTAAACACTGTGGGTTTGGATTATGAGACTTTCTTCTGTACAGGTTATTTTCCCTCTAACTTTCCCAAATCAAGGATAACAGAAGCCGTCCTGGGTCTTTTTTTTTATTATTAAATAGATCTAGTTGCAATTTGAGCTTCATTTCTGTATTCATTGACTCAGAATTTGCAAAGAATGGTTAGTTTTTACTTTTGAAGCATTTTTGCTGTTGATGTTTTCTGTTGTCATAGATGTTTTCTGTGCAGAGAAAGATGTTCACTAGTGTTGTATATGTTATCATATATTTACTGCAGAAAATATAATGTTATAACAGTGTGATGTCATGCGAGTTCATGCTACGTTGTTTCATGCAGCACATTTGGTGTAGCCAGATGCTTAGTGTGTCTGTGTAAACTCGGTGCAACAGAGGTCATCCAGTTGATAAGCTTGCATGGTTGCCTGGCCCAGGGTTAACCCTTCTTGTTAATTCTTTTGTCTCACGAAATGTTTCGGACATTTGATAAGAGAGTTGTTCTTGAGTACTGAATTAAGCAAATGGGGATTTCACTCCCGACGGATTTTATATATAACGAAGCTCTGCTGGATAATACACACTCACTCTCAGGCGTATTTGGGTTTCTAGGAGAGTGGCAACGTGCTTGCACTCCTCTCATGCGTATATACCTTGTGGCTTCGCGTTGATAGCATACATTTGCTGTCATCGCTGTCTTCTGCTATAGTATCTCCCGAGGTTTTATTACACTTCCTTGTTGGTGAAGCAGGGAACTGAATTTGCTGTCTTATTTTTGTGGTATCTAGGGTAATAGTGAGTAACTTGTGGAGCCAATTAATGCTGCAGTCATTGACTGAACCTGGTCATTAACCTCCTTATTGTTGTAAAAGATATTTGTAGTCATTCTTCACAGTCAGGATTATAGAATGGTATTCATACTTATGACACAGTGAGGGAAGTAGTCTCTCACTATCGATTAATAATTCCAGAGAGATCCATAACTGTATATATTTATCCGCACGCTTAGTTCATAAATAAAATTGTTATATTTCTCTATAACCCGGATTAACTGAAATATGGACAATTTAATTGTAATTTAATTTTAGTGCCAATTGAATTTTGTAAGTAGTTTTCAACATTAGTATACTTGTCTATTAATCCTAAAGCATATGCGTACTATCAGACCTTATATACCGGTGTAGAAGTGAGGTCGTCTTTATCTTCTTCAGGTGTGAATTTCATGGTGTTGTATACTCCATGGTGAGTAACGTACGTTGTATATAAGAACATAAGAACATAAGAACGAAGGAACACTGCAGAAGGCCTACTGGCCCATGCGAGGCAGGTCCAAGTCTCCTACCGGCTTAAGCCAATGCACCCAACCTAGTCAGGTCAGGTCACATTGACTTAAGGGAGGAACACGGCAACCGACCTGGTAGCACAAGCTATCAGGTCTAACTCACACCCACCCACATCCACTCATGTATTTATCCAACCTATTTTTAAAGCTACACAACGTTCTGGCCTCTATAACGGTACTTGGGAGTTTGTTCCACTCATCCACAACTCTATTACCAAACCAGTACTTTCCTATATCCTTCCTGAATCTGAATTTTTCCAACTTAAAACCATTGCTGCGAGTCCTGTCTAGGCTAGATATTTTCAGCACACTATTTACATCCCCTTTATTTATTCCTGTCTTCCATTTATACACCTCAATCATATCCCCCCTAATTCTACGTCTTTCTAGAGAGTGCAGATTCAGGGCCCTTAGTCTATCCTCATAGGGAAGGTTTCTGATACATGGGATCAACTTTGTCATCTTCCTTTGTACATTTTCCAGAGAATTTATATCCATTCTGTAATAAGGTGACCAAAACTGTGCAACATAATCTAAATGAGGCCTAACCAAGGATGTATAGAGTTGAAGAACAACCTGAGGACTCCTATTATTTATGCTTCTTGATATGAAGCCAAGGATTCTAATTAGCTTTATTGCGAACACTTATGCACTGTTGTCTTGGTTTCAGATTACTGCTAACCAGAACTCCTAAATCTTTTTCTCAATCCGTAATATTATTACGGATTGCGAAAAAGATTTAGGAGTTCTGGTTAGCAGTAATCTGAAACCAAGACAACAGTGCATAAGTGTTCGCAATAAAGCTAATAGAATCCTTGGCTTCATATCAAGAAGCATAAATAATAGGAGTCCTCAGGTTGTTCTTCAACTCTATACATCCTTGGTTAGGCCTCATTTAGATTATGCTGCACAGTTTTGGTCACCTTATTACTTGTATGAATCAGTATGCAGGTTCTAGAAAGAAGCTTTTTACGTTGGTTAGTCTTGAATATGTTGTTGTTAAACGATTTACAGGCACTTCTGGTGATATGCTTCAAGATATGCTTCCGGATCTATCTCCTTACATAAAATGCAGTCTGGAGGAGAGCTGCTGCAGACGTGTCAAGAAAAACATTTGGGAGAAATACTCCCAAATGTTTCTCCCTGCACGTGTGTAGCAGTTCTCTTCCCTGGTTGTATTCCGTGTCCGGATGTCTCAGTCCCACTCGTATTTTCTTTACTTTGCACCTTCTAAGCTGCAGCATTGGCCGTTTTTACAGCTTGTTCAAATCTTATTTGAATCTGCCTCTACCTTCTTCAAGTGTTATCCGGGTTATTTATTTCACATTATCCGCAGGTACTCTAACATATGATTCAGTTATCTTTGGCAAGTCGTATACGTATATTAGGAACAGCAGAGGCCCAAAAACTGATCCTTAAGGAATTCGTCAACTGTGCCCACTTAAGCCTCTCGTCTCCTATCATTACCCTCTGCCCTTTATTCACTAAGTATTCTTTATTCTGGTTCAATGCCTTCACTACTAACCCTACTTATAGTTGAAGATACATTCAATCTGACCTTTTATTTCGTACTTTATTATTGGCACTTTCATTATAAATGCTTATATTGCATTAAAAATAAGTGAAACAAATTTAGTTTTACAAAGTTCACATGTTATTTTATATTGAAAAGAATATACAATGAAACCAGAGGCTGCAACAGCCTCTTACGTCTGTGCTCATTCATGTAAAATTAATAACTTGATTAGAATTTACTTCTGTAGCTCAATGTAAATGCTGAGTCAAGCTAAATCAAATAATCTGTCCTCACCCATTGTCAAACGCAGGTCAGACTTCATGGGTTTCAGTAGACTAACCGTAGGAGGAACAGTCTACGACTGTGTTATTTATTGGCAACGTAAAAAAAATCGTGTCTCGAGAGGTTAGGATACGTGGAACACTCACGAATTTAATTTATGATTGACTTTTTTTTTTTTTTTACCTCTTACTGGTCCGTTTCTCGACATTTAAAGTTGTCTTGCTTTTGTTGTTCGTTATCTCTCTGTACGGTACGTGCTTTTTAAATGAAAAAATAATTTGCTTAATATCGCTTTGACTGTCAGTGACGTCTAAGTACATGAATATGAAAGTCGATTTTTTTTCACATTACCTGCTGTGTTAAAATGCTGTGGATCTGAGCCACTAAATTTGAAAGTAATTTTTTTAAAACGTTCAATATTTTGCTGCTTTTAACGGATTTTTGGATCACTAAGTGGAGTTAACCTATGAATTTCTCCCGGGGTATTATATAGTCCTTCATACTCTGTAGGTTCATCAGAATCTTTCTTTTCCGTACGTTGCTGCTGCTCTTCCTGCTGCTGCTGCTCTTCCTGCTGCTGCTGCTCTTCCTGCTGCTGCTGCTGCTCCTGCTGCTGCTGCTGCTGCTGCTGCTGCTCTTCCTGCTGCTGCTGCTGCTGTTCTTCCTACTGCTGCTACTGCTGCTGCTCTTCCTGCTGCTGCTGCTGCTGCTGCTGCTCTTCCTGCTGCTGCTGCTGCTCCTCTTCCTCCTCCTCCTGCTCGTGCTCCTGCTCCTCCTCCTGCTCGTGCTCCTGCTCCTCCTCCTGCTCCTGCTCCTCCTCCTGTTCGTGCTCCTGCTCCTCCTCCTGCTCGTGCTCCTGCTCCTCCTCCTGTTCGTGCTCCTGCTCCTCCTCCTGCTCGTGCTCCTGCTCCTCCTCCTGCTCGTGCTCCTGCTCCTCCTCCTGCTCGTGCTCCTGCTCCTCCTCCTGCTCGTGCTCCTGCTCCTCCACATTACATAATGTAGCCAACTCAATCTTTATTCTCACTCTCCTTTCATTCGCATTCAAATTCATTTGCATATTTTTCGTAACATTTTTCGAAAAGTTGAATCAAATGAGAAGTCGCTACCAGAGCTGAAGTGTTTTTCTGTAAATATGTGAATAAATTGAAAACATTCTTTAGCACTTTATAACAGAAGAATAGTTAAGAATTTGTATCAGAATACTCATCGTCTCTAGCAACTACTAGTGCTGGTAAATTCGCACCTGGGACCAGTAGTAACAACCTGATTGACCAGACCCTGATCCCCAGGGAGGCCGGGTCATGAACCAGGCGGCGGGGGCGTTGACCCCCAGAACAACCTCCAGGTAAACTTCAAGTAGTGCGGCAGATTTTATATAATTTAGATATTCTTTTAGTTCTGAAAGACGAGGTAATATGAGCTTGAATAATGGAGTTTGCTGCGTCAATTAGAATTAACTTTAAAAAAAAAACTGCAGCAGGCCTACTGGCCCAAGCTAATTAGGTCCAACTCACACCCGCCCACCTACACCCACTCATGTATTATTAACAGTCCCAAGTTTTTGACTGCTGAAAGAATACCGTAGTGTTAAAAAGTCTTAACACTTGAGCTACGTAATTTGCTGCAATGTAAATATGGTTCCATTGTATGACGCTTCATTTATTTCTGCAGTAATAAGGAAATTAGCTCATCCTGCTGATGTCAGTAACTGTTGCAAAGTACTGAGCTACTTTGAATTCAGTTACTGTCTTTGATAGTCGGGAAAGGTAGCTGGATGGAAAGTCAATTAATCAGATAGAGTACCTACCTGGAAAATACCTGGAGTTCAAGAAGAGCGTAATTCCCAGGAGAGAAAATGGTAAGAAACAAGAGTCTGTGGCTAAACCAAAGATGCAGAGACGAGAAACACGAAAAGTACAAGAGAATGAAAACTTACAGAAAGCAGAGAACAAAAGAAATCAAAGAAGTGAATAACGAATGCGTAAGAGTGGAAAGAAATTGAATATGATGTGAACGACTTAGTAGGGAAATTAAGTCGGAACCGAAACTGCTTTACGGTCTTGTCAAAAGACAGACGGCAGTAGAAGACCAGGTAATAAGACTGAAGAAAGGAGGAGTGCTCACGAGAAACAACAAGGAAGTCTGTGAAGAAGCGATTGAAAGAGTTGGTAACTGAAGTTACAGCAGAGAGCCAAAGAGAAAGGATACTGAATACTGTACACACGACACTGAAACAAATTAATTTTTTTGAAGTAAGCTCGAAGCTTGAACGGAAAATGGGATTCGACAATTTTTCACCATGGATTCTATGAAAGAAAACACAAGTTTTGTCTGAACCACTAGATAAAAATCCCCCCCTCCCCCCCCCCAAAAAAAAAAAAAAAAAAAAAAAAGTCAATGGATGTGGGACAATTGCCAGAGATCTGGAAAACAGCGAATATAGCCCCAATATTTAAGAAAGAAGACAAACAGATCTCGTTGAAATATGGGCGATTATCACAGATTTGCGCACTGTGTAAGGTAATTGAGACGATAATCAGATGGGGAGTTATGGAACACTTGCAGGCAAATAATTTCCTGTATAATTAGCACACATTTTGATTCGACATATCTCGCTAGGAAGCCGAACAGTTCTATGACAAACCACGAGCGGGGATTGAAATTATTCGCCACGAGTTCAATTCCCGCCCGCTGTATGGTTAGTTCTCTGACAAAGTAAAAAAAAAACGAGACTGGAGAGAGAGGGATGGGTGTATTGCATATTCTTTGACTGCAGTGAAGCAGTTGACATTGTGCCTCAACAGAACCTCGACAAAAATTTGACGAACAAGCAGGGATAATAAGGAATGTACAACATTGGATCAGAGAGTGATTTATGAGGAGACAAAGCAAGTGTTGGAGAAGTGATATCAGAAAGGAAAATTGTATGATGCATTTTTACAGTCACTGCCGTTTGTTATGTTACATGCCAAAAGAGAGAGTCAGATGTATCCCTGCTTTCTGCAGGATTAATCAGACAAGTGACTATTGGAAATTATTCCATGCAAATTTACGAATAAATTAAGGATGAGACAACGCTGGAAACTAAGTATAGACTCCTGGCAGAGGGCGTAAACTTCCCTCAAGTCACACATCAACCGAATAACCTCTGCAGCGAATGCTCTAAGAGCATCTTTCAGGAAGTTTAACAAGGAGTCATTTCTCTGCCCTGTGTACATGTGTATGACTCTTGGAGACTGCAGCACCAACATAGAGCCCTCGCCTGATGAAGCAAGTTAAGAAAGGGGAGGTGTATAGGTATGCAGTGAGATTAATCTCAAAACTAAATGAGCAGTGAGAAGAGACTCGAGGGACTGAACCTTACGACATTAAGGGATAAAAGAAGCAAGGGGAGACATGAAAACGGCATTCATAATACTCAAATGAATTGATCAGGTAGACAGGACTATCAGGAAGTATTAATTTAGCCTCAGGGTGGTCACGAAGTGAAATAACCTGGCCGAAGTACTGGAGCTATGTTTCATACATAGTGTTAGGACTAGGTATGGACCAGGAGTTGAGATTCAACCTCTGCAGCCAGTAATACTTAAGGAGGGGTGACTACAAGCACACAAACGATTACACGCCTACGCGCACGCATGCACTCACAAGCATGCACTCAGGCACGCACACGCAGACGAGTGAAGTTGCTCTCTCTCTCTCTCTCTCTCTCTCTCTCTCTCTCTTCTCTCTCTCTCTCTCTCCTCTCTCTCTCTCTCTCTCTCTCTCTCTCTCTCTCTCTCTCTTCTCTCGCTCGCTGGCGCACGCACACGCACACACACGCGCGCACACACACACACACACACACACACACACACACACACACACACACACACACACACACACACACACAACAGCTAACATGCACACACAAAAAAAAGCACACCCACAGGCCAAGTGTCTCTCGACAAGTGCCTCTGACAACTAGTAACTAACACAGGAGCTGAGGCTCAACTTTTGTAATCACAAATAATTGAGGGCACACAAATGCACGCGCGCGCGCGCGCTCATATCAAACAATTCGACATCAACAAGTGACAAATATTCAAACATTAATTACATTTCATAAATTAATATAATTATACAATATTTTCACTCGTGCCAGGCAAATTGCAAATGATGTATTATGGACAATAATATATTACTGGACACAGATAATTTGAAGCTTTTGAAAGAGAGAATTGTATAAAATATAATCTGTTGGTGTCATGGTGGGCGAAACGTCTGGCTTCCACAAGTCTATTTTTGATTCTGTAACCACTTGTTTCCATGTTAGTCTGGAGATATAATGTCGTGCTGAATAGGTAAAATTTGTCGTTTAAAATTAAATCCTTTCTAAATATTTCTCTTATTCGTTTAAAGATATATTTTTTTTTCATTTATGTTAATGTAAAAATTAATAATTTTGTACCAAAATCTTTGAAAACTTGCCTAACCTTATTATAAGAAGCACAATTTAATTTAGCCTAATTCAGCTAAATATATTTTAGACAAGTTAACAATTTAATGAACAAACACAATGAAATATATTTTTTTCATTAGATTCAGAATGATTTTTGCAAAATTATTTCGTACACAAATTTTCCCTTGCCTTGTTCGGCAAGAAGAGCGTTGCTATTTAAGCCTAAATCACCAGTTTTAGCTATTTTACACGACATAATATTACATAAAAAATAAAATAAGATTACTTTATCAAGATGCTTGAAGTATTGAAAAAGGGGAAAATTTAGGTAAAAATTTCAGTAATTTTCCAGGTGAACCCATTACCGGGATCTTATTCGAAGAGGAAGAAGACATAGGATGGCACCCAGGATGACTCCCAGGATGACTCTTGGACCTGTACCCAAGATGACTCCCAGGATGACTCTTGGACCTGTACCCAAGATGACTTCCAGGCTGGCACCCAGGATGGCACCCAGGATGACTCCCAGGATGACTCTTGGACCTGTACCCAAGATGACTTCCAGGCTGGCACCCAGGATGCCTCTTGGACCGGCATCTAGGATCACTCTTGGACCGGTACCCAAGTTGGCACCCAGGATGACATCAGGGCTGGCACCCAGGATGCCTCTCGGACCGGCACCCAGGATGACTCCAGTAATCAAAGTGGTATCACATACCATTTTTAACAGATTCTAGAGCGCTAGCTGAACACAGCAGGGAAGCAATGCTTCTGTTTGGGGAGCATGAATTCACAACATCAGCGGATGTTTAGCAAGAAGATCCTCTTTTCATTTTTCTTCTGCATAGCGGTTAAAAAATTCATTATCAACCTGACCTGTACACTGAACATCCAGTTCCTAGATAATGGCATAAATGCAGACACAGAGGAGTCCTTTCTAACGGATCTTAAATGAATGATAACGCAAGACCTGGCCACGGTACTCAGCCTCAAACTATGAAAAGGTGACCCAACCTACAAGCAGTTGGGTCATTAAGGTCTTTAAGTACATCAACCATTGTTCACACCCATAGCATCCTTCATGGAGTCCCTCTAGGAACTAATGCCACTAACGCATTTCTCGAGGGCAAAGTAGACGACATGAGAGATGGAATAATGAATAGGTCATCTAGATGGCCATGATGCTCTGTACTTTCTCACAAAGGGCTTGAGTCTGCCCAGGTTAACATATTTCCTGAGATGTTCACCCTCATATGACAACTCAAAACTAAAATAGTTTGACAGTCTACTGAGGTCAATATTAAGAGCGCTCAATCTTTCTCTATAAGACGAATAGTAAAACCAAGTTACACTTCGTCAGATTAGGAGTCATGAGTGCCCGCGGTGCATCACGGACACAACTTCCTGCATTCCTGTTTAAATATAGCTTCCAGTAAGCTTGAAACAGCGATTCTCCTGAAAGACCTTAGGGATAGTGTTGATGTTTAAGACCCAATGTTCATTATTGGAGCCAGACACCGGGATACTGTCATGATCCTTAACCAGACGAGCTCCCTCTAACAACAGACAGTCGCACTGGGATAGCTTGATAGTGGAATCTATAGCCTAAGTAATGTTTGAGTGTGTGTCCGGGTAAGACAGAGCTCGTCTCTTGGCAGTGACAGTTCCTCAAGCATGGGATTATCTATTGGCTATCCCCAGTTCCTCTCTAAAGACACTCCTCGACCCACAGACCATTTGTTGGTGTTGTACTTCACCTTGCTGCTCCTGTTCTCGCCGAGCACAGGTTTGTCCTCGGTAGTGCATCGAGGGACCAATTCAGGTACAGTGGTCATTTTGCCATAGGTCTGAGGGAAACCTTGCAAGGTATGAAGAGGTTAATATCATGAGAAGCCTTGCAGCAGCTAGATGCCGAGCAACACGTTAGCCTCCTCGACTCTGCAGTTCCGACGACAAGCTTAAACAGGTGGCAAGTGGTGTGGAACTACACATACCCGTCCACACTGGCTGACACGCTCCGCCAGTACAGCAGGAATGAAGGAGGCGCAACTGCCAACTTGAAGGAGTCCCAAAAGCCTGGAATGTGTAATGGGCTTGCACATTATAGGTTCCCAAAAATTCAGAGAACTCTGCTCATGGGAAAAGAGCGCATCCATGTTCATCAAGAAAACAGGAAAAAGGCTTATTAGGGTAGCTAAAGTTCCCAGAGAATCTTGCTTTATTTTATTCCAGCGTCTTAGTGCTGCATTCCAGAGGGAGTAATGTCTCTTGTATCTTGATCAGCTTCCCAGGTCTGAGGAGCTGGACGAAGTTTTTGGTATTTAAATGTTGACACACACACCTGTTTATTCGTTGTCTCTCTCAAACTTTTAGTATTTTGTATTTCGTACACTATGCTAATCATCACATGCCTTGTACCATCACTGTATCGTGTAAACTACTGGATTATTTTTGCATAATAAAAGTATATTTATTAACAAAAAATATGGTAGAAGTATAATTAAGCAGGCTGAAGGAAAAATCTCATTTTCTCTGTATCCTTTATATTCATTTTCCGAGGATATGGATCAACACATTTGCACATTACAATTTGCCACTTTTAGAATATAATGAATTTCTCATTACACGAATGAAGCTGAAGACACGAAGCTTGTATGATGTCAGAAAGTGTCTATAAACACCAGATGATTACAAGTTAGAAACTTCTCACACTAAATTCTTTTGAACAACTAAAGTCTGTGGTATGGGTGGTTAGAGGTGTAGGTGATGGTTGGAGGGTGGAGGTGGTTGGGAGTTTAGGTGGTAGTGGGTGGATATGCAAGTAGTGGTAGTTGACAAGAGAAGGACGAGAATAGTAAGAGCTGACCGGTTATTGTAGTTGGCTGGTATTACGCGCAGAGGTGCAGACTATTGGTCTGCACATCTTGCCGTGGCAAGATAACCGATTAGGAATGAGAAAAAAGGCAGCAGAAAAAATAAGTGATTGTATTTCCTTCAAAAATAGAATGGTATTTACAGTGTATATTGCCCATGTACAGTATTTGCTTCACGAGCGTCGCACGTCGCTTCACAGCTTTGGCGGGCTTCCATGTGATTGGCTGGTTGAACCAAGGTACTGGTATAACGACGGTGCTCCTTTGATCATTAGCATCTGGTTCGCTGGTCGGGAGGCAGCCTATACGGGTGTGTGACGTACGCCGAATAAAATGCAGCATACTCTTAACATTAACAACTTTGGCATGTTGTTTGCCTGATGTTGCTAGATGTCACGCAGGGCTGATGGTTGATATGGGAGCAAACCACTTCTACAATGTTCGGCCGGGGGGTGGGCAATACACTGGGATTTCAGAATTACATATACTCCGTCTCTCGATGGGAGACGGCCGGCATGCTAAATAAAGAAACAAATAACTCTAGGGAGCTACCACCTCTAGAACTGACTGGGGACCCACATCCTCCGAGAAGACAATAAACGTATTTCAGGGAAACCTCAGGAGGTTTCTCCCCGGAGCTGCTTGAGTATTTTCGCTTCCGTACACTCACTATATGCTATGTTTGCGAATTTATTATGTATATGGATAACTAAAGCGTAATGAATACGTGTCAGTGCTCAGTAGTAACCCACATGTGGGTTATTATTGAGCATATATATATTATATAAAAATATTTATTAACACTAAGGCAAGGTGGCCCATGAAAGAAGAAATGCTTTCATCATCATTTACTCCATCACTGTCTTGCCAGAGGCGCCCCTGCACTACAGTTCAAAATGCAACATATCTCTGCCCTCTCCTTCAGAAAGCAGGCACTGTACTTCCCACCTCCAGGACTCAAGTCCGGCAAACCGGTTTCCCTGAATTCATAAATGTTACACTGTTCACACTCCAACAGCACGTCAGGCTGGCTATAAGACTCATTCGTCTCCACTCACTCCACTCTAACACACTCCTGCTCGCTTGCTGAAAGGGTAAGCCCCTTGCACACAAAACTTTACCCCCTTCCTGCAACCTTTCCTAGAATGACCCCTACCCCACCTTCCTTAGACTACAGATTTGTACACCAGGTAACTCTAGTTCATTCCATTCTTTCTAAATGTCTGAACAATTTAACAACCCCTCCTTAGTCCTCTGGATAATACTTTTAGAAACCCAGCACCTCCTTTAAATCTCTAAGCTACGGATTTTCTGCCTAATCACACCACACATTGCCCTCGGACACATCTCCACTGCCTCCAGCCTTCTTCTTGTTGCAACATCCACCACCCATGTTTGACATCCAAATAAAAGGAATGGTACCCCTATACTTTCATACATTCCCCTCTTTGCATACATGAATAATGTTCTTTGTCTCAACAGACTCCCCAGTGTACCACTCACGTTTTTTTCCTCACCAATCCTATGATTCACCTCGTCCACTCCCAAATATTTTAATACATTCATTTCCTCCATACTCCCCCCAGTCTGATATCCAGTCTTTCATTACCTAGATTTTTTATCCTCATCACCTTGTTCTTTCTTATCTTAACTTTTAATTTCCTTCTTTTATATACCCTTCCAAACTCGTCCACTGTGGCAATTCCCACTTTGTCAGATTCTTTATCTCTTAATCCCACACCTTTTCCCAACACCCAAGCATTCACTTACCTTACAACCCCATCTATAAATATATTGAACAATTATGGTGACAACACACATCCCTGTCTAAAGCCTACTTTTACTGGGAAATAATCTCTCTCTCTCTCCCCGAGCCTCACTATAGTTGCAAAATTTCTTAACTGCTTTCAGTAACCTACCACACATTCCATATACGTACTTGCATCATCTGCCACATTGCTTCTCTGTCCATCCTATGATCCTATCATACGCCTTTTCCAAATCCATAAATGCAAGGAAAACCTTTTTACCATGACATGAATACTGTTCGCCTATATACTTCACTGGAAACACTTGATCTACACACCCCCTACCTTTCCTAAAGCCTCCTTGTTCATCTGCGATCCTGCCCTCCGTCTTACTCTTAATTCTTTCAATAATAACTCTCTCATATCTACCATAAATATCAGGCGAGCTCTTGTTGAAATAAGAACCACAATGAAACCATTCATTGAAGAGCTTTCTTTGTATAGTAGGCACGATCAGTGAGAAAAATATTTGTTTTTAACTAAATATTAAAACGAATGTATGTTAAAATAAATTAAAATGAGATTAATTAATACGTTAAATCATAAATTCCCATTTTCATAAAAAGTACGACACAGTAATATAATTTGAAATTAATGCATCGACGAAACTAGCATTGCGTATTAGTGCAGCCTTTTTTCGCACATTATAGGCCTACAGTAAGTGTCTACATCAAATGAAATGTTATGGCTGAAATTACTACTTCCTGAATTCTCATGTCTGGCACTCTAGTGTGCAATAAACAATCAACTGAGCAATTTCCCTGTTGTCAATTCTCGCAAAATCATTCTTATTAATGTCAGAACCTAATGTAATCCAACTGTCTCTGTGTCGTTGCAATCAGGTTGTCATTCTTGTCAGTGAATTGAAAGATATTTCTGGTTCACAGGAATTTTAGTCGAGAAGTCAAAAGTTATTGCTTTTCAACACTGAGGAACATCGCCACAATATTTTACTTGGATCCACCTAAAATATTTTCTTCCATTTATTAATATAATACACAAATTATTGTGAAAAGATTTGTTTTTAAATCGATTTGAAAACTTACTATTAGTCCACAGTTCATAGACTAATAGAGGCAAAAAAGCATGTATAATAAATTACTAAAATAGTTTTTAATGGGGTAGACGGGTAAAGCAGCGGAAGGCCTCGGTCAGATGACCTAAAGCTACAGTAGCGGATCACATGACTAAGACATGCGTCAGGAAAAAATTATCCTGTTTCCTGGTGAATCTTACCTAACGTAAACAAGTGAGAGTCTCTCCAGAGAATAAGATTTAGGGCACAAATCTCTTACATGACAATGTTACGTATGGGAGTCGAATTTTCCGAATCACATTAGAGCGTACGTGTGTGCAGTAATATTACTGTATGAATGTCTAATTAAATCACTCTTCTGTTCTAAACTGCCACATTAGCTCAAAATTACTTTCAAGATTTTTTAGTTTTTGTACGATTTTTAATGTCCAGGTCTTTTAAAAAAAGTACACCTGATAATTTCTCTGGCATTTGAAAAAAAAGTGCATGTGCCCTCCCTGTCCCATAGAGATTTACGTCCATGCTGGCTGGTAATAGTGGCCATCTTGTATTAGTAAGAGAGTTAATGGATTCTGACAGGTAATGAAAGCTGGTAGGTAATGGTAAATGGTAGATAATAGTAACTGCCATGCTGGTGATGGTACTGGCAGGTATTGCTAGCTTCCCGGTATTAGAAACTGATAAATAATAGGAGATTTAGAAAATGGTAACTGGTAGTTTAGCCAACTGTTTACTAATCTTAGCATCATTAGTGGCTTCATGTTCGTTAAGGGACGCCATTTACCCTTCATTTAGCCACATAATCTGTCAATTCTAAATTGAATTTGTAGCTTCTGTTGTTAATCAGTTTTATAAACCTGAAAATTCTTTTGTAAACTAAAAATTGAAGCCTAATTCAAATATTTTATTTATAAATTAGGCAGTAGGTTGGCAGATAGCAACCGCCAAGTGAGTGTGAATCGCAAACCAGTAATTGTTTTACATGATGGTAGGATTGCTGGTATCTTTTTCTGTCTCATAAATATGCAAGATTTCAGGTACGTCTTGCTACTTCTACTTAGGTCACACTACACATATTTACAAGCATATACACACACACACACACCTCTGGGTTTCTTGTTTCTTACTAGTTCTTGATCTTGTTAATTTCCTCTTATCTCCATGGGGAAGAGCCCCTCAAGGAAGGTTCCTTGATGTTGATGAGGGACTCTTGATCTAGGGAATTGGATCTGCTTCAGTTCCTAAATTGAGTCTGAATACTTCCATTCCCCTCCCCACAGGCGCTAGTATATTCCTACGGGTATAGCACTCCTAATGATTATAATAACCCATGGGGAAGTGAAACAGAATTCTTCCTCCGTCAGCCATGCGTGTGATAAGAGGCGACTGAAATGCCGGGAGCAAGGCGCTAGTAACCCCTTCTCCCGTATCCATTACTAAAGTTAAAAAGAGAAACTTTGTTTTTCTTTTTGGGCCACCCTGCTTGGGTGGGATACGGCCGGTGTGTTGAAAGATTTTATTTATAAATCTTGTATTCAGTAAAATAAATTTAATTTATTATTATATTTACATTTATTGTGAATTTTCTCTGTGGTCTCCAAAAATTATTATGTACAATATGTCTCACCAACGTTCTGCAAATATAGTCTTAAGTTACAAACTCAAGTAGATAAAGGGGTGGTCCAGTAAGCCAGCTAAAGGCCTCGGTCAGAGGACCACAAGCCCCAGCTGGGAGTCATATGACAAAGACCAGCGTCAAGAAAAACCTGTCCTGTTTCCTAACAAATATTGAATTAATATTTTGTATTTCCTGTCTCTTGACGATTACAACACAACATTTTAACTCTTTCTCTGTTTCAAACACCTTATTCAACCCTAATATTCCTTCACAGCTTATCATAATCTGTGATCTACAGTCTTTGTGTCCTTATACTAAGATAACATTCGTTTATTTTATATTTTTAAGTTAATCTAATTACCATATATACCAAATGTCAGAAAAAAATTTTGATCGCTTTAATATGGTTATTTCTTACGTTGTTTGTCACAATGCTAACAGTTAAGCTACATTCATACAGACTAGCTGACAATGCTAGCTGACAATGCTAGCTGACAATGCTAGCTGACAATGCTAGCTGACAATGCTAACTGGCAGGTTATGACAGCTGGCTCTAATTGGAGGCTTACACGTGATGGTAGCTGGTAGTGAACAGTAGCCAGTTGATAATAGCTGATAAAGGTGACTGTCACCTAATGATACCGTCATTAACTACTTGATGTTCGTTAATTAACAGTTTACTCTCTCGGTGACTCATTATATTTACCAATACAGTATTTCATTCTCAGTTTTAATTTATATTCTTTATTTTTTTCCTTATAATTTATAAAACAAACAATCTAAAACAATCCTTAAAACATTGAATATTGAGAGTAAAAATTTAAGGTTCGGTTACATAGGACATGTCAAGTCAGCACCGTGACATTTTCACCATTGGACAAGAATTCTTCAGTTCCTAAAATTAAGATTAAACTTAGCATATATACACACACATATCAATGTTTATATCCTGTGTTTTTTGATGTAACACCTTCGTGTCTTCCGGTGCTGTATTTGGGGCCTTTAATGCATATTTTTGCGAAAATAGTCACTTTTTTTCTTGGTGTTGCAGGACAAATGGATTTTGATATGGGAATTATAAGTTAATAGCTAATTAAAGTAATAATAATAATAATATCTTTATTTCTTCAAGTACATGTACAAGGTATATAGTCCTAGCTGACATCAGTGACATACTACTATATAGAAAGCCGCTTATGTAGAGCATTTCGGGCAAATTAGGTCAATTTTGTTCCAGGATGCGACCCACACCAGTCGACTAACACCCAGGTACTTATTTTACTGATGGGTGAACAGGGACAGCAGGTGTCTTATGAAAACAGGAAATAGGCCGTCCAATTCATTCTATTGAGGACACTAGAGCACTCCAGGATGATTTGAATAGACTGATGCAATGGTCGGAGAAGTGGCAGATGCAGTTTAATATTGACAAACGCAAAGTTCTAAATGTTGGACAGGTAAATCACTATGCCACATATAAACTAAATAATGTAGATCTGAATACTACTGATTGCAAAAAGGATTTAGGAGTTCTAGTTAGCAGTAATCTAAAACCAAGACAACAGTGCATTAGTGTTCGCAATAAAGCTAACAGAATTCTTGGCTTCATATCTAGAAGTATAAATAATAGAAATCCTCAGGTTGTTCTTCAACTCTATATATCCTTGGTTAGGCCTCATTTAGACTATGCTGCTCAGTTCTGGTCACCGTATTACAGAATGGACATAAATGCTCTGGAAAACGTACAGAGGAGGATGACAAAGATGATCCCATGTATCAGAAATCTTCCCTATGAGGATAGACTGAGGACCCTGAATCTACACTCTCTCGAAAGGCGTAGAATTAGGGGGGATATGATCGAGGTGTATAAATGGAAAACAGGAATAAATAAAGGGGATGTAAATAGCGTGTTGAAAATTTCCAACCAAGACAGGACTCGCAGCAATGGTTTCAAGTTGGAAAAATTCAGATTCAGGAAGGATATAGGAAAGCACTGGTTTGGTAATAGAGTTGTGGATGAGTGGAACAAACTCCCGAGTACAGTTATTCAGGCTAAAACGTTGTGTAGTTTTAAAAATAGATAAATACATGAGTGGGTGTGGGTGGGTGTGAGTTGGACCTGACTAGCTTGTGCTGCTGGGTCTGGCGCCGTGCTCCTTTTTTGAGTGGAGGTGACCAGACTGGGTGGGTCATTGGGCTAATCCGGGGGGGGGACATGGACCTGCTCCGCATGGGTCAGTAGGCCTGTTGCAGTGTTCCTTCTTTCTTATGTTCTTATGTAATGTTTTCCAGCCGTACCGGGGATTCGATCCGCGGACCTCAGTGTGTAAGCTGACTGCACTAGCGGTCGAGCTACGACACAAGTTATTATTTTTAATATAGCTCATTCACTACTTAGTTATCTGGAGTTTATCTGGAGAGAGTTCCGGGGGTCAACGCCCCCGCGGCCCGGTCTGTGACCAGGCCTCCTTAGGTCAGTGTCCCAGGATGCGACCCACACCAGTCGACTAACACCCAGGTACCCATTTTACTGATGGGGAACATAGACAACAGGTGGAAAGAAACACGTCCAATGTTTCTACTCTGGCTGGGAATCGAACCCAGGCCCTCGCCGTGTGAAGCGAGAGCGTTAACCACCAGGTTAACCACCAGGATCAATTTATTACTCCTCAACAATTAAGCACTTGTAGAATATCTAGTTTGTATAACTTTTATTTGCTCTACTTAGTGTACAATAAGGAAAGATGGATGCTACTCGTATTATCAAACGAAATATAATTAATCTTGACGCTTCTGGTCAAGGAAGGCTTGGGTACGCCACGACAATATTATGATGAAATATGAGGAGGATACCAGCGATATTCCAGTAATGATAAATTATGTAGAACAGGACGATAATAAACTATGCATGATTAGGGTCACAAGTGACATGGTCCTTAGGCAAATAGATAAATTAAAACCTAACAAATCCCCAGGCCCTGATGAACTGTACGCAAGGGTTCTAAAGGAATGTAAAGAGGAGCTTAGCACACCTTTGGCTAATCTTTTCAACATATCACTACAAACTGGCATGGTGCCAGATAAGTGGAAAATGGCAAATGTGATACCTATTTTCAAAGCAGGTGACAGGTCCTTAGCTTCGAACTATAGACCAATAAGCCTAACCTCCATAGTGGGAAAATTTATGGAATCAATAATTGCCGAGGCAGTTCGTAGCCACCTTGAAAAGCATAAATTGATCAACGAATCTCAGCATTCCTGCCTTACGAATTTATTAACTTTTTCACTAAGGTATTTGAGGAGGTAGATCATTGTAATGAATATGATATTGTGTATATGGACTTCAGTAAGGCTTATGACAGGGTCCCACATCAGAGACTATTGAGGAAAATTAAGGCACATGGAATAGGAAAATTTTTTTCCTGGATAGAGGCATGGTTGACAAATAGGCAGCAGAGAGTTTGCATAAATGGGGAGAAATCAGAGTGGGGAAGCGTCACGAGCGGTGTTCCTCAGGGGTCAGTGTTGGGCCCCCTGCTGTTCACAATCTACATAAACGACATAGATGAGGGCATAAAGAGCGACATCGGCAAGTTTGCCGATGACACCAAAATAGGCCGTGGCAAGTTTGCCGATGACACCAAAATAGGCCGTCGAATTCATTCTGACGAGGACATTCGAGCACTCCAGGAAGATTTGAATAGACTGATACAGTGGTCGGAGAAGTGGCAGATGCAGTTTAATATAGACAAATGCAAAGTTTTAAATGTTGGACAGGACAATAACCATGCCACATATAAACTAAATAATGTAGATCTTAATATTATGGATTGCGAAAAAGATTTAGGAGTTCTGGTTAGCAGTAATCTGAAACCAAGACAACAGTGCATAAGTGTTCGCAATAAAGCTAATAGAATCCTTGGCTTCATATCAAGAAGCATAAATAATAGGAGTCCTCAGGTTGTTCTTCAACTCTATACATCCTTGGTTAGGCCTCATTTAGATTATGCTGCACAGTTTTGGTCACCGTATTACAGAATGGATATAAATTCTCTGGAAAATGTACAAAGGAGGATGACAAAGTTGATCCCATGTATCAGAAACCTTCCCTATGAGGATAGACTAAGGGCCCTGAATCTGCACTCTCTAGAAAGACGTAGAATTAGGGGGGGATATGATTGAGGTGTATAAATGGAAGACAGGAATAAATAAAGGGGATGTAAATAGTGTGCTGAAAATATCTAGCCTAGACAGGACTCGCAGCAATGGTTTTAAGTTGGAAAAATTCAGATTCAGGAAGGATATAGGAAAGTACTGGTTTGGTAGAGTTGTGGATGAGTGGAACAAACTCCCAAGTACAGTTATAGAGGCCAGAACGTTGTGTAGCTTTAAAAATAGGTTGGATAAATACATGAGTGGATGTGGGCGGGTGTGAGTTGGACCTGATAGCTTGTGCTACCAGGTCGGTTGCCGTGTTCCTCCGTTAAGTCAATGTGACCTGACCTGACTAGGTTGGGTGCATTGGCTTAAGCCGGTAGGAGACTTGGACCTGCCTCGCATGGGCCAGTAGGCCTTCTGCAGTGTTCCTTCGTTCTTATGTTCTTATGTAAGGCACTGAATGAGACAGTCCAATATTAAATACTGAATTTCACCCTCTCCCATGTTTATTCATAATTATTGGCCATAATGTAGAGTACCTAATTTACCAGAGAGTGTGTTGCTGCTAACGTTGCTTGCTTCAAATATTGGACATTCTGGTAATGAAAGCTAGTAGGACACGGAAGCTAGCTAATAATAATAGGTAGCAGATTATTGAATCTGGCTGGTAATGGTAACAAGCGGGTTGTGGTAGTTAGCTAGTAATGATATCAGGTAGGTTCTAGTAGTGTTCTATTACCGCAGCTGATAGGATATGGTAACTGGCTGGGAATATTGATAGAAAATGTATTAAGTTGGTATTATCTAGCTGGTTGTTGCACGTTGATGAGTAAACGCAAATATATATACATATATGTCGTGCCGAAAAGATAAAAACTTGCGATTTTGGCTTAAATAGCAACGCTCTTCTTGCTGGATAAGGCAAGCGAAAATTTGTGTATGCAGTTATTTCGCAAAAATCATTCTGAATATAACGAAAAAATATTTTTCATTGTGTTTATTAAATTATTATAAACTTATCTAAAATACATTTAGTTGGATTAGGTTAAATCTCTCTCTCTCTCTCTCTCTATTATATATATATATATATATATATATATATATATATATATATATATATATATTATATATATATATATATATATATATATATATATATATATATATATATATATATATATAATATATATATATATATATATATAGCGCTTGTTATAATAAGGTTAGGTAAGTTTTCTAAGGTTCTTTTGGTACAAAATTATTTTTTACATTAACAGTAATGAAAAAAAAATATCTTTAAACGTATAAGAGAAAATTTTAGAAAGGACTTAATTTTAAATGAGCTCTTGCTAATTGACCAATTTTACCTATTTGGCAACACACATACAGACACACACACACACACACACACACCAGGATCCATACATGGATAAAGCTCACGGTTCAGGGAGTGCTAGTAGCGACCAGTGAAGAGGCGGAGCCAGGAGCTAGGACTCGACCCCTACAACCTCAACTAGGTGAGTACAAGGTGAGTACATATATATTAACACAGCCATCTGCTACCAAGGTAGGGTGACCCGAGAAAAAAGAAAACACTTCTACTATCACTCAATCACTGTTGCCAGAGGGGTGCCGATACGACACTTATAAACTGCAAAAATCCCCACCCTTCAGAGAGCAGACACTGCATTTCCAACCTCCAGGTCCGGCTAACCGGTTTCCCCTGAATCTCTCTATAAATGTTACTTTTATCTTTACCCCCTCCCTCCAACCTATCCTAGGACGACTCCTACCCCCGCCTTCGTTTCATTGCAGACTTTTACACCCTCCAAGTCAATCTATTTTGTTCAATCTTCTCTAAATATCTGAACCACTTCAACAATCCCTCTTAAACCCTGAGGATAATACTTTTAGTAATCCCGTACCTTCTAATCTCCAAGCTACGAACTCTCTGCTAAATATTCGCACCCCACATTATCTTCAGATACAATATCACCACTACCTTCAACCTCCTCCTTACTGCAACATTCGCAAGCCATGCTCTCTCTCTCTCTCTCTCTCTCCTCTCTCTCTCTCTCTCTCTCTCTCTCTCCTCTCTCCATCTCTCTCTCCATCTCTCTCTCCCCTCTCTCCCCATCTCTCTCTCTCCCATCTCTCTCCCCCTCTCCCCATCTCTCTCCCCTCCCATCTCTCTCCCCCTCTCCCCCATCTCTCTCCCCCTCTCCCCCATCTCTCTTCCCCTCTTCCATCTCTCTCCCCTCTCTCCCTCTCTCTCTCCCCCTCTCTCTCTCCCCTCTCTCTCCCTCCTCTCTCCCCCTCTCTCCCCTCTCTCTCCCCCCTCTCTCTCCCCTCTGTCCCCCTCTCTCTCCCCTCTATATGTATGCATGCATGCATACACATTTCCATTTTATTAGGTACACTTGTATATCTATCTTGCTGATGCAAATATCTAATCAGTCAGCGTGGCAGCACCTCAGTGCCTAAAAGCATGAAGATATGGTCAGGAGGTTCAGTTGTTGTTCAGACCGAACAATAGAATGTGGAAGAAATGTGATCAAAGTGACTTAGGGGAATGATTGTTGGTGTCTGACGGGGTGGTCAGATATCTCTAAAACAGCTGATATCCTGGTATTCTTATACACAACAGCCTCCAGAGTTTACAGAGAATGGTGTGAAAAATAACCATTATGTGGCAGTTCTGTTAGAGAAAATGCTTTGTTAATGAAAGAGGTCAGAGAATGGTCACAATAGTTCAAGGTAGCAGGAAGGCGACAGTAACTCGACCACGTGTTCCAACTGTTGTATGAAGAGTACAGCACATCGAACCTTGAAGCGTATGGACTACAACAGCAGAAGACCACACTGGGTTCCACGCCTGTCAATTAAAGACAGTGGGCACACTCGCCAAAACTGCGCAGAAGGTTGGAAAAACGTCGCCTGATCTGACAATTCGCGATTTCTGCTGCAACATGCAGATGGTAGACTCAGAATTTCGCATGAACCTTTTGTATTTAATATTTGAACAGGAAATTTACACAATGTACAGCTAACATATATACAGAGACTATGTGATGCTATCATGTCAACGTGGACCAGAATGTCTAAGGAATATTTCCAGCACCTTGTTGAATCCATGCCATGAAGAATTCAGGCTGTTCTGGAGACAAAGAAAGGCCTTCCCAGTACTAGAAAGGTGTACTTAACAAAGTGGCACTCCAATGAGCCTCGAGCATGATCTCAACCATTTCGTTCTTTTGTATGTCCTGGCCTGAAGATATCATCTAATGTTATGAGGCATCTGTAGCAGAGTGGTTTAAGGCGTCAGGTTGGGAACTAGCTACACTCGTGATCTGTCAGTTTGGATTTGAATCCTGCTGCATGAGATATTTCTTTGCATAAACATTCACTAATTTCTATGAGGGGAATGGACCTAAAACACGTTGACCGTCATGTACTGGTTCTTCCCTCTCATTTCCAGTACCACAACAATATGCAAAAATCACATCAAAGCTGCCAGTGGAAATAGTTTCTATGCTGATTAAACAGCCCATTCCAAAATTTTGTTGGTTTTGTGTACCAGAGACCACGAGAGATTCTTCACATACAGTACCCAGTGTTAACACATCATTTCCGACCAGCAATTACGCATTATGATTGGGGGATTCACTACAAAATCATACACACATACACTGTCGAAAACCTACTTTCTAGAAATAAGCTAAGGTATGCACTGGTATGCTAGATATACCTAGCTGCTTGTCTCCAAATATATGTTAACTCTAGTATAAACAGAAGTTGTTAGCCATTATTGAGGATCGTAACAAAGTTCATTACGCCTCGGTCCCTGAATGTGGCACGTTAATAAGCGACTATGAATGTTCCACAGCTACCTGTATAAGGGGACATCGCAGCTTTCATTACTTTAATTGTGAGATGTGTATGTCCAGGTCGTCAACTGCTATGGCAGTTTTTATTGCATTCCCTCTCGCTGGCTGTAGATCGTTTCTGGCCAACCGAGGTCTTCTATCACAACTTCACTTCTAGCTAAATAAGACTCTCTCTACTTTATAGCCTGAAAAAATGACAAAAATAGCCTAGCCTACAGTAATGAAAACATTTCTTGATATGATTTTGTATTTATTCTGGGTCCGATTTCAATGCCTTGCCCAGTCAGTCTCCTATCACGGCATCGATGATGATACTAATGGTATTTTGGGTTCCTTTGTGGGTCCTAAAGAAAAAATGGAAATTCATGTAATAGTTAAGCCTATTAGAGATTTTTTCAAAGACTCTGTTTTAGCTAATATTATATCGCCAATGTTATTTTTGTTAGTAGCAAAAGCAAAAATATCTACCACACGCTTGCACTTAGAGTAATCACTTTCTCTGCACTGACTTAGAAGAGGGAAGACGTCTGCTCTGCCGAGCTGCCAGCGAGGAAATGTCAACCACTGTCTGTGAGAAATGTATTCTCTTCTGTTATGATGCAGACTTTTGATCTTATTGGTGAGAATGACATATTTCTTTTCCAGGGACTTGTTTAGAATTAGTGAATTATGAATTTTTTTCGTTGTGTCATGCGAAGGTAAACGTGATCCAGGTACAGAGTCTAATTCTCGATCTAACTTGCTCATGTTGGTATCTGCGCACTCTCGTAGTCGGGGTTTGGAAGTTGCTGAACCTATTCGGTAATTTCGGAGTTTTGGGCCTTTTTATGGAGAACAAGCTGATTGATCCCCGTTAGGTCGGTTTTCGTGTGTCTTCCTGGCCCTCTATTTTCCTGCTTATGGCTGCTTTGTGCATATTGGTGTTAGTGAACTGGTCAATTCATTTTTCAAGCAAGCTGTGCTTATTACCTCTCTGATAGAAAAAGTTTATTTAGGTACTTCCTGCTTTTCTCAGTCACATTTGCATGCCGAGTGCCATACACTGAGGGTAAACACACACACACACACACACACACACACACACACACACACACACACCTTATTCTAGCACTGTTAAGTATTCTCATACAGTAACATTTCATTAGCGTATCTGTGAGTACTTTGAGTACTGACAGATACGGTAATGTGCTTAATGGTATAATATATAGACAGGAAATTAATTTCAATGAATGCAATATAACAATTAGACATAATTATTTGGTTAATTAAAGTTCTCAGACTTTTAGTAGCTGTTGTTTATTCTCTCAGTTATACTCTTACAGTGAAATCCTACTTAAAATCGCTCTTGTAAGTAAAGCTCGTCCTTCTCCGATGAGTTAAAGGACAAGTACTGGTAAATCCGTTACTTTTCAGGAACATACTAAGTGCTAGAACGGTATCAGTATGTTAATATTCCAATATTCTCTGGCAGATAATTCTGTTCTAGTTATCGTCTTGTAACACTTGGTGTGTGATGGTGAGATGCACAATGTATTCACATGTATCCGCTGCTTCGCTCCCCAGCAGATGTGTCCTTTTCATTTTGGTATGAATTTCGCCTCCACCTCCCGACACTTCCTTGTCAAGTATTCCATCATCTTATTTTTTTTTCTTTCTTTGCCAGCATTATCTTTTGTAATCGTGTGTGTGGACAAGCGCGTGTCCTTTACACACACACTCTCTCTCTCTCTCTCTCTCTCTCTCTCTCCATTACTTTTTCTTTTCCGCAGACCAGTTTTAGAGGCCAACAGCTGTTATCCTACCTCAGTTCATTTTATAGCCCAACCCAATCTGTAATGACAACCACAACAGTGAACTAACACCCAGGTACCTACTTACTGCTAGGTGAACAGGGGCAGCAGGTGTAAGGAAGCATGCCCAATGTTTCCATTCGTGCCGGGGATTGAACCATGAACCCTCAGTATGTGAACTGATTGTGCTATCAACCGAACCAGGGAACATCATAGTAGTAGGCAACAAGGGGGGGTTGGCCTGTATGTCAGAGTCCCTTATCTGCACGGAGTCGCTGAACACCACAAATGAGGTAGTTGAAGTTCTATCAATAAAGATCGAGAACCAAAACCTAGTCATTGTGGTTGTATACAAGCCACCAGATGCAACCTCCCAACAGTTCAAGGAACAGCTACTGAAAATCGATTACTGTTTGGAAAACCTTCCAGCTCCATCCCCAAACATCTTACTGCTTGGTGATTTCAACCTAAGGCATACAAAATGGAAGAATGTAGCAAATAATGTTATAGCTGAAACAATCCCCGGAGGTAGCGCAGATGAAAGGTCACACACACATGAGCTACTAAGTCTCTGCGAAAAACACACCTTAAGCCAGCAGATAGTGGAGCCAACAAGACTAGAAAACACACTTGACCTTATCTTCACAAATAATGAGGACCTGATAAGAGACATAAGAATATCAAAAACAACTAATTCCGATCACAATCTAATCGAAGTCCAGACGTACATGCATAGGGGTCTTGAACAGCAGAATGCATGTACCTGTGAAGGTGTCTTCACAAAATACAATTTCAACAACAAGAACATCAACTGGGACCAGGTAAACCATGTCCTAAACGAAACATGTTGGGAAGATGTCTTAAATGACATGGATCCAAACCAGTGCCTTGAAAGGATCAACTTCCTGGTAGCCGAAGCATGTTCTAGGCATATTCCCCTAAGAAAGAAGAAGAGCAGGAGTAAACTGGAGAGAAAAAGACGCTCCCTCTACAGAAGACGACGAAGAGTCACTGAGCTCCTCAGGACTGCTAGAATATCTGATACACGAAAGGAGGCGCTGACCAGGGAAGTGGAAACTATCGAACTTAAGCTAAATGACTCTTACAGGAACCAGGAGAGGCAGGAGGAGCTTAAAGCTATTAGTGAAATTGAAAGAAATTCAAAATATTTCTTTTCATATGCCAAAAACAAGGCAAATACCACATCTAGTATCGGGCCCTTACTCAGACAGGATGGGACTTACACAGACGACAACAAGGAAATGAGTGAAATATTGAAATCCCAGTACGACTCTGTGTTTAGTGAACCACTAATCGGTCTGAGGATCGACGACCCAAATGATTTCTTCATGAATGAGCCTCAAAACTCCATAAATGTATGCCAGATTTCCGACATTACCCTAACTCCGATAGATTTCGAAAAAGCCATTGACAACATGCCTATGCACTCAGCCCCGGGCCCAGACTCGTGGAACTCTGTTTTCATTAAGAACTGCAAGAAACCCCTCTTGCGTGCCCTAAGTACACTATGGAGGAGGAGCTTGGACATGGGTGAAATTCCACAGTCACTTAAAACAACGGATATAGCCCCACTCCATAAAGGTGGCAGCAAAGCATTAGCTAAGAACTATAGACCAATAGCTCTGACATCCCACATCATAAAAATCTTTGAAAGAGTGCTAAGAAGCAGGATTGCAAATCACCTGGATTCCCAAAATCTGCACAATCCAGGGCAACATGGGTTCAGGGCAGGTCGCTCCTCCTCTCACAACTACTGGATCACTATGACATGGCCTTGGATGCACTGGAAGAAAATCAGAATGCAGATGTAATATACACAGACTTTGCAAAAGCATTTGACAAATGCGATCATGGCGCAATAGCCCATAAAACACGTGCTAAAGGAATAACTGGGAAAGTGGGGAGATGGATCTTCAACTTCCTAACAAATCGAACACAAAGAGTAGTGGTCAACAGAGTTAAATCGGAGGCTGCCATAGTGAAGAGCTCTGTTCCACAAGGCACAGTACTCGGCCCCATCTTATTCCTTATCCTCATATCAGACATAAACAGAGATATACACCACAGCACCGTATCATCCTTTGCGGATGATACTAGGATCTGCATGAGGCTGTCATCTGCTGAGGACGCGGTTAACCTCCAAGAAGATATAAACAAAGTTTTCCAGTGGGCAACGGTAAACAATATGATGTTCAATGAGGACAAATTCCAACTACTCCGTTATGGAAAACTGGAGGAGATAATAACTAGAACAGAGTATACTACTGACTCCGGCCATACAATAGAGCGGAAAAATAATGTAAGGGACCTGGGAGTAGTAATGTCTGAGGATCTCACTTTCAAGGATCACAACAGTGCCACGATCGCACGTGCAAAGAAAATGATAGGATGGATAATGAGAACTTCAAAACGAGAGATGCCAAGCCCATGATGATCCTTTTCAAATCACTTGTTCTCTCTAGGCTGGAATACTGCTGTACATTAACATCTCCATACAAAGCAGGTGAAATCGCAGATCTAGAGAGTGTACAGAGATCCTTTACTGCACGTATAAGTTCTGTCAAGCACCTTAACTACTGGGAACGCTTGGAAGCACTTGACTTGTACTCGTTGGAACGCAGGAGGGAGAGATATATCATAATCTACACTTGGAAAATCTTGGAAGGAATGGTCCCAAATCTGCACACAGAAATCACTCCCTACGAAAGTAAAAGACTGGGCAGGCGATGCAAAATGCCGCCAATAAAAAGTAGGGGCGCCATTGGTACACTAAGAGAAAACACCATAAGTGTCCGGGGCCCAAAACTGTTAACAGCCTCCCATCAAGCATTAGGGGAATTGCCAATAAACCCCTGGCTGCCTTCAAGAGAGAGCTGGACAGATACCTAAAGTCAGTGCCGGATCAGCCGGGCTGTGGCTCGTACGTCGGACTGCGTGCGGCCAGCAGTAACAGCCTAGTTGATCAGGCCCTGATCCATCGGGAGGCCTGGTCATGGACCGGGCCGCGGGGGCGTTGATCCCCGGAATAACCTCCAGGTAACCTCCAGGTACTTAGACATTTATCTTCTTTAAATTCTTTGCCTCTCATTCTCTCTGTCCTTCCTCGGCTCCCTCTCCATTCTTCCCTTCCTCCCACCCACTCCCATCCCCTTCTTCCCATCCTCTACCTCCCACCCACACTTCCTCCCAGGCTCGCCCTCCCCCCACTCCCAGTATCACCCACTTATCTTCTCCCTCCAACTTGCTCCCTCCTACCAACTCCCTCCCAGCCCTTCCATCTCTTCCCTCCCCTCCAATCCCCTCCATCCCTCCCGTCTCCTCCCTCCCAGCAACCCCCCATCCCCTCCGTCACATCTACTCTCAGCTTCAGTCCCTGCGCATCTCCCGTTGCCTTACCCCTGCCATTCCCCTGCCCCTGTCCTTCCCCAAGTCCCTGCGCCTCCCCCTCCCCTGCGCCTCCCCCGGCCCCTCCTCACCTAATACCCCACCCCGTGCCCCTCCCATGCCCCTCCGGATGTTTCCCCCTCCCTGTACTAGCTGTGTTACCTCCAAAGGCTATTCAGGCGTTCTCCACCCACCACAGAAACTCCTCCGTAAACCAACACTTTTAATGACATACTTGGCCGCTGGTGCACAGCTCCTAGCAGTGTTTGTAGCTCCCAGCTCTCCTTGCAATGTTTGTTGCTCCCAGCTCTTCTAGGAGTGTAGTTCCCAGCTCTCCTAGCAGTTTTTGACTCTCCTAGTAATGTATGCGATAACCAGTTCTCCTGAGACGGTTTATGAGAACCATCCTTTCTTTTAAAGTCTAAACCATCGGTCTCGTGGTTTCAAGACACTGGTCTCGTGGTTTCGAGACACTGGTCTCGTGGTTTCGAGACACTGGTCTCGTGGTTTCGAGACACTGGTCTCGTGGTTTCGAGACACTGATCTCGTGGTTTCGAGACACTGATCTCGTGGTTTCGAGACACTGGTCTCGTGGTTTCGAGACACTGGTCTCGTGGTTTCGAGACACTGGTCTCGTGGTTTCGAGACACTGGTCTCGTGGTTTCGAGACACTGGTCTCGTGGTTTCGAGACACTGGTCTCGTGGTTTCGAGACACTGGTCTCGTGGTTTCGAGACACTGGTCTCGTGGTTTCGAGACATTGGTCTCGTGGTTTCGAGACATTGGTCTCGTGGTTTCAAGTCTTTGCACTCGTGTTTTCTTTCAGTATATTCCAGTGGAGTCAAGATTGATTTGTTCCCGGTGGACAGTGTTTGTTGTTGAAATTGAATTTGTTGAAAACTCTCACGATATTTTGTTTGGCTATTTTCCTCACGATATTTTTTTCTGGCTACTCTACCTACGATATTTTTTCTGGCTACTCTACCCACGATATTTTTTCTGGCTACTCTACCCACGATATTTTGTCTGGCTACTCTACCCACGATATTTTGTCTGGCTACTCTACCCACGATATTTTGTCTGGCTACTCTACTCACGATATTTTGTCTGGCTACTCTACCCACGATATTTTGTCTGGCTACTCTACCCACGATATTTTGTCTGGCTACTCTACCCACGATATTTTCTGGCTACTCTACCCACGATATTTTCTGGCTACTCTACCCACGATATTTTCTGGCTACTCTACCCACGATATTTTCTGGCTACTCTACCCATGATATTTTGTCCGGCTACTGTACTCGGGCGTCTTTGTAGGAGTGAACTCAAATTGTTTATGGGAGTGTGGGTCAAGCTGCTGCTTCCAGGTCCTTGAGCTGTATGATCCACATGGGTTTACCGCTTTACATCAAGAATTTAACTAGAAAACGCGATACGTACGTTGACCTGCTGTAAAATATGAAGCTGACGAGGGGAGGACTTGAGTGGGTTAGACTGTTTACCTTGTGATAGTTGAGTTACCACAGTGATGGTCTCCCCTCACTACAGTGAGTATCCCCTCACTGCAGTGATAGTGTTCCCTCACTGCAGTGACAGTGCTCCCTCACTACAGTGACAATAACCGTTCACTACAGTGACAGTCTGTCTTCCCTCACTACATTGTGCAGACAACGTGTTCCAGGCGATTACTTCTCGCTAAGGACCATTATGAAAGTGGCTGGTTAGAAAGGCTACATCACCTGGCCCCTCCTCAACAGGCCTAGGTGAAAACAGGCATATTCTTCCACTGAATGGGTTAACATAAAAGTTACCTGAAGACTATTCTGGTGGTCACCATTCCCGCATCCCGGTTCTAGAGCAAGCCTGCTGGTTTAAGGCCTAACAAACCAGGCTATTGGTGCTAGTCAATTGCTGTCCAGCTTTATTAAATTCTAACTGATCAGTAATGACTTGAGAAACTAGTGAAGGTCTCGATGGCAGCCAAGTGGCTCTTAGTAGTTCCTCATACAATAAAAGGACTGACAAATATTGGTCCCTTTTTCACCTAAGTTTTTTCTTAGTTATTTTACACAGTCTGCCTTAGGAAGTAATTTTCACGGTGTGAAATACAATGACTTATTCGCCTATATACTTGGGAATAATATTAAGAGCCTTAAGGAATTTCAAGTAATTTAAGTGATTCACTGATTTTATTTGGGCTGTGAAGTTCTCTGTACATTTGCCTGTTTTAAAAGGGGCTGTTGGTGCTCAGTAATATTACAGCCTAGACAGCACCGGTGACTGCAACACTACTGTCAATTGGGTGGTATTTCTTTTTAGGAAAACTAGTTATCCAACCTAGCAATACACTTTTGTGATAGTAACACTGCTGTCATATTATGTTTGTGATAGTAACACTGCTGTCATATTATGTTTGTGATAGTAACACTGCTGTCATATTATGTTTGTGATAGTAACACTGCTGTCATATTATGTTTGTGATAGTAACACTGCTGTCATATTATGTTTGTGATAGTAACACTGCTGTCATATTATGTTTGTGATAGTAACACTGCTGTCATATTATGTTTGTGATAGTAACACTGCTGTCATATTATGTTTGTGATAGTAACACTGCTGTCATATTATGTTTGTGATAGTAACACTGCTGTCATATTATGTTTGTGATAGTAACACTGCTGTCATATTATGTTTGTGATAGTAACACTGCTGTCATATTTTGATATAACATGCGTCAAGTATAATGCTGATATTATGTTTGATAGTAACATCTGCAATTATGCAACATGACTTCATCGCTCCCAGGTTCCTCACATTTCCCTTCCACTGGGGAGGTTCGAGTGTGTTTTATATTTCATTCCAGTTTTTATTACCTATTTTTTCTAAACTGAAATTTGTCTTCACTGAACATTACATTGTTTCCTGTAGTCTAATAATTGTTAATACCATTTTAGAGATCTGCAGTGTTTTCAGTGGATCTCACCTCGTGTAAATTCTATGATGGTCTACAAAGGATGATACAGTGCAACAGTCTGTGAAGAATTTAAGGAAAATATTGGATTTTATTGAAATTTATTGAAAAGTATGGTATTTTATGGGTATTTTCTATGGAGTTATTGTAAATACGGGGTAATTTCTGTGAAGATTTATTGAGGACTTATGTCTTTGTTTATACTTAATACGAGAACGAAAAAGAAAATTGGGGCCATTAATGTGCATGTATCAAGAGTTTTTCACTGTGGTCGACTCTGATACTAAGTTGTTGACTGTTATTCATCGTTTCCTATTTATTAGATAATAAAAAATCTTGACACTTTTACATTTATTACTTTTGCAGGTATTTCATGTGTTAATACACTTTTAACACACTTGCCGCTGAAGACCTTCGCAATGTCGGCGTATACTACGTCTGCATTCATTTTGTTTTCCGGTGCAATTCACGCCCATGTCATAATGATCCAAGAACTTTGAGAGGCAGACATGAATTTCTGTAATTCCATGTTGCCCTCGGTTGTGAAGTTGTGAAAGGCGATAGTTTTTCTTTAGCATATATTACCGCCATCAGAAAGTATGTACAAATCTCTACACTATGTAAAATGGGTGTGGACCAGTTAAACCGAGTAACAGTGAAGAGAGTTTGGAGAAAGCTAGAGTAAGAACACTCGCTGCCACACCTACACACCATGTGGCTTGCTCCTTCAATTTCGTCTCGTAGAAAAAGCACGTCATTAGCCGCCTTCTGGTACTGTTTATTGCTCCCAGAAGACCTCCAGCTCGTTTTCTATGACAGTTTGCTCTGCTTCGCCTACGATAGCTTCTTCCTCGGAGCGCCTGAGAGCAGGAAGGCGCAGGCTTGTTGCTCCAAGCTTCCTTCTGCCTCTCCCCTCACTACAGTTACAGCCTCTCCCTACTCCTTGTTCCACTGATAGTGCACTCAGCTCACACAGTGAGTGTCCGTGGTTCGATACCCGGTACGGGTGGAAACATTGGGTGTGTTTCTTTACACCTGCTGTCCCTGTTCACTTAAAAGCAAGTAGGTACTTGGGTATTAGCCGACTGGTGTGGGTCGCATCCTAGGGGGCAAGACTAACGTAAGTTGTTAAAATGCTTTGCATAACCCGGGACGTTGTATATTATATGTCACTGATGTCAGCTATGGTCTGTATAAGTTGTATCATGTACTTGTAGAAATAACGATTATTTTTACATGTCCAAGGTATACAGACCTAGCTGACAGTAATGACATACTACTAAATAAAAAGTCGCTTGTTATGCAGAACATTCCAGGTAAATTAGGTCAGTTTTGTCCCAGGATGCGACAAACGCCCAGGTACCTATTTTACTGATAGGTGAACATTGACTGTAGGTGTCTTAAGTAAACACGTTCTAATGTTTCCACCCGTACCGGGAGATCAACCCCCCGAACCTTAGCGTGTGAGCCGAGTGCTCTAGGAATCGAGCTACGGGACTCCTGACCAGCCAGGCTGTGGTTCGTACGTCGGTTTGCGTGCGGTCAACGGTAACAGACTGATTGATCAGGCTCTGATCCACCACGAGGCCTGGTCACAGACCGGACCACGGGGCCGTTGATCCCCGAAACCCTCTCCAAGTATACTCCAGGTATACCCATCAACCAATAACAAAATACCTTAAATCATTGGGGTCCTCACAGAGTCAAATGAAATGTTACTATTTTCACACCATTATCAACGAAAAATCAAAAGTTGTTTGGCCACTTATCTCTCCTCTCTACTCCTTCACCCACTTCCATCCTTCTATACCTTTTCTGTTTACCAGGGCGCTGGTCACAGTTAAATTTCAGGAGTCTTCCCTTACTGCAGTGACAGTTTCCTCTCTCACTACAGTAACTCATTATCGCCTGACTACAGCACCAGTCTTTCCTCGCTACAGACAGTTCTCTCACAGGAGGCCTGGTCACAGACCGGGCCGCGGGGGCGTTGACCCCCGGAACTCTCTCCAGGTAAACTCCAGGTAAACTGACAGTCTTTTCCTGACTTGGTGAGAAACTTCCTTCACCTCAGTGACGGTCTCCAGTGAGGGGAGACATATATCTTTACTACAGTAACAATCATCCCTCATAACAGTGACCTCTTCTCATAACAGTGGCAACCTCCCCTCATAACAGTTACAACCTCCCCTCATAAGTGACAACCTCCCCTAAGTGACAACCTTCTCTCATAACAGTGACAACCTCCCCTCATAACAGTGACAACCTCCCCTCATAACAGTGACAACCTCCCCTCATAACAGTGACAACCTCCCCTCATAACAGTGACAACCTCCCCTCATAAGTGACAACCTCCCCTCATAACAGTGACAACCTCCCCTCATAACAGTGACAACCTCCCCTCAACAGTGACAACCTCCTCTCATAACAGTGACAACCTCCCCTCATAACAGTGACAACCTCCCCTCAACAGTGACAACCTCCCCTCATAACAGTGACAACCTCCCCTCATAACAGTGACAACCTCCCCTCATAACAGTGACAACCTCCCCTCATAACAGTGACAACCTCCCCTCATAACAGTGACAACCTCCTCTCATAACAGTGACAACCTCCCCTCATAACAGTGACAACCTCCTCTCATAACAGTGACAACCTCCCCTCATAACAGTGACAACCTCCCTCATAAGTGACAACCTCCCTCATAACAGTGACAACCTCCCCTCATAACAGTGACAACCTCCTCTCATAACAGTGACAACCTCCCCTCATAACAGTGACAACCTCCCCTCATAACAGTGACAACCTCCTCTCATAACAGTGACAACCTCCTCTCATAACAGTGACAACCTCTCCTCACTACAGTAACTCTCCACTTACTGCAATGTCATTTTCCCCTTATTACACATAACAATCCTCCCCCCTAACCTGAAAGCTACCATAATGACGCTTCCGGTGGTACAACCCCTCTACGGCCCGGTCCTCAGACAGTGCCCTCCTTGTTGCAGATCCCCCATACAGTACAACCCCTCTCTAAGTGACACCTCCCTCAGTAAAAGTGTGCTCTCACTATTAACGGCTGCATTCTGAAATGTACTGTTTTTATAGCGAAATATTGTCGTTCCTTGAAGTCTGTCAGGTTCGTTGGTAATCTCCCTTACAGGTCATCAGGTGATAGAGGTTAAGAGTCCTTGGTTCTTTCCACTTTATTGAATGTTTGTACTCACGTTCCCTTTTAGTCATCATTGGCGTATCTTACACTGCCATTGGACGTTTTTTTAGCCTTAAGTTTGTAATATTTCGATGTGGCGAGTCTTGGACTAGTTTTTACTTAAGTTATTCCAGGCGTAGAGTTATGATGTTTCTTTACCACCAACATTCTAACGGTACAGTTCAGTGGACTAGGAGCTCTCCCAGTAATTTACTGAAAGTGCCAGAATGAATTTATTCGAGTTATAAAGGTTCTCTGTACATTTTCCAGCTCAGTAATTTCGCTTGTATTGAAGGGAGCCGTTATTAAAGAGCAACATTCCTGCTGAGAGAGAGAGAGAGTGACCTGATGAATGTCAACATTGGCTTGGCATCTCTTGTTTTGAAAGTTCTGGTTATCCCACTTTTCATTTTTTTTTTTTTTTTTTTTTTTTTTTTTTTTTTTTTGAAGTTGAGATATGAGAAGCAGAGAGAATCGGGTTGAATACCCTGCCTTAGAGGACACAAGTTTTCACAAAATACTGCTCCGTAACAGGTTTTCATTGTTAGTGAGTAATAGGTATACAACATTTTCTAGTCTGGGCGGTTTCGCTGTTCGCTGGCGCAAGATGAATTTGTTGCAGTCTTAAGAGTTGAAGTGAGATTGTTCATCCAAACTTGCTCCTGAGATCTTCTCTCCTATTACATTATTTTTAGTCTATGATCCTTAGGAATTTTAAATTGAAGTTTCTAACCAATAGTGAGTCTCCCCTCACTACAGTGACAGTCTTCCCCCTCACTACAGTGACAGTTTTCCCCCTCACTACAGTGACAGTTTTCCCCCTCACTACAGTGACAGTCTTCCCCCTCACTACAGTGACAGTCTTCCCCCTCACTACAGTGACGTCTTCCCCCTCACTACAGTGACAGTCTTCCCCCTCACTACAGTGACAGTTTTCCCCCTCACTACAGTGACAGTTTTCCCCCTCACTACAGTGACAGTCTTCCCCCTCACTACAGTGACAGTCTTCCCCCTCACTACAGTGACAGTTTTCCCCCTCACTACAGTGACAGTTTTCCCCCTCACTACAGTGACAGTCTTCCCCTTACTACAGTGACAGTCTTCCCCCTCACTACAGTGACAGTCTTCCCACTCACTACAGTGACAGTTTTCCCCTCACTACAGTGACAGTTTTCCCCCTCACTACAGTGACGTCTTCCCCTCACTACAGTGACAGTCTTCCCCCTCACTACAGTGACAGTCTTCCCCTTACTACAGTGACAGTCTTCCCCCTCACTACAGTGGCAGTCTTCCCCCTCACTACAGTGACAGTTTTCCCCCTCACTACAGTGACAGTTTTCCCCTCACTCAGTGACAGTCTTCCCCTTCACTACAGTGACAGTCTTCCCCCTCACTACAGTGGCAGTCTTCCCCCTCACTACAGTGACAGTTTTCCCCCTCAACTACAGTGACAGTTTTCCCCCTCACTACAGTGACAGTCTTCCCCCTCACTACAGTGACTCGTCTTTCCCCTCACTACAGTGACAGTCTTCCCCTTACTACAGTGACAGTCTTCCCCCTCACTACAGTGGCAGTCTTCCCCCTCACTACAGTGACAGTCTTCCCCTCACTACAGTGACAGTCTTCCCCTCACTACAGTGACAGTCTTCCCCCTCACTACAGTAACAGTCTTCCCCCTCACTACAGTGACAGTCTTCCCCTTACTACAGTGACAGTCTTCCCCCTCACTACAGTGGCAGTCTTCCCCCTCACTACAGTGGCAGTCTTCCCCCTCACTACAGTGACAGTCTTCCCCCTCACTACAGTGACAGTCTTCCCCCTCACTACAGTGACAGTCTTCCCCCTCACTACAGTGACAGTCTTCCCCTTACTACAGTGGCAGTCTTCCCCTTACTACAGTGACAGTCTTCCCCCTCACTACAGTGGCAGTCTTCCCCTTACTACAGTGACAGTCTTCCCCCTCACTACAGTCAGTCTTCACCTCACTACAGTGAGTCTTCCCTCACTACAATGACAGTCTTCCCCCTCACTAACGTGACAGTCTTCCCCCTCACTAACGTGACAGTCTTCCCCCTCACTAACGTGACAGTCTTCCCCCTCACTAACGTGACAGTCTTCCCCCTCACTAACGTGACAGTCTTCCCCCTCACTAACGTGTCAGTCTTCCCCCTCACTACAGTCAGTCTTCCCTCACTACAGTGACAGCCTACCCTCACTGCAATGACAGACTACCCTCACTACAGTGACAGGCTACCCTCACTACAGTGACAGGCTACCCTCACTGCAGTGACAGACTACCCTCGCTACAGTGACAGGCTACCCTCACTACAGTGACAGTCTTCCTTCACTACAGTGACAGGCTACTCTCACTACAGTGACAGGCTACCCTCACTACAGTGACAGGTTACCCTCACTACAGTGACAGGTTACCCTCACTACAGTGACAGGTTACCCTCACTACAGTGACAGTTTACCTTCACTACAGTGACAGGTTACCTTCACTACAGTGACAGGTTACCTTCACTAGAGTGACAGTCTTCCCTCACTACAGTGACAGGCTACCCTCACTACAATGTCAGGTTACCCTCACTACAGTGACAGTTTACCTTCACTACAGTGACAGGTTACCTTCACTACAGTGACAGGTTACCCTCACTACAGTGACAGGTTACCCTCACTACAGTGACAGTTTACCTTCACTACAGTGACAGGTTACCTTCACTACAGTGACAGGTTACCCTCACTAGAGTGACAGTCTTCCCTCACTACAGTGACAGGCTACCCTCACTACAGTGACAGGTTACCCTCACTACAGTGAAAAGCTACCCTCACTGCAGTGACAGTCTACCTTCACTACAGTGACAGTCTTCCTTCAGTACAATGACAGGTTACCCTCGCTACAGTGAGAGGTTACCCTCACTACAGTGACAGGTTACCCTCACTACAGTGACAGGTTACCCTCACTACAGTGACAGGCTACCCTCACTACAGTGACAGGCTACCCTCATTACAGTGACAGGCTACCCTCACTACAGTGACAGGTTACCCTCACTACAGTGACAGGCTACCCTCACTACAATGACAGGCTACCCTTACTACAGTGTCAGGCTACCCTCACTACAGTAACAGGTTACCCTCACTACAGTGACAGGTTACCCTCATTATAATGACAGGTTACCCTCACTACAGTGACAGGCTACTATCACTACAGTGACAGGTTACCCTCACTACAGTGACAGGTTACCCTCACTGTAGTGACAGGTTACCCTCACTGTAGTGACAGGTTACCCTCACTACAGTGACAGGTTACCCTCACTACAGTGACAGGTTACCCTCACTACAGTGACAGGTTACCCTCACTACAGTGACAGGCTACCTTCACTACAGTGACAGGCTACCCTCACTACAGTGACAGGCTTCCCTCACTACAGTGACAGGCTTCCCTCACTACAGTGACAGGCTACCCTTACTACAGTGTCAGGCTACCCTCACTACAGTAACAGGTTACCCTCACTACAGTGACAGGTTACCCTCATTATAATGACAGGTTACCCTCACTACAGTGACAGGCTACTATCACTACAGTGACAGGTTACCCCTCACTATAGTGACAGGTTACCCTCACTGTAGTGACAGGTTACCCTCACTGTAGTGACAGGTTACCCTCACTACAGTGACAGGTTACCCTCACTACAGTGACAGGTTACCCTCACTACAGTGACAGGTTACCCTCACTACAGTGACAGGCTACCTTCACTACAGTGACAGGTACCCTCACTACAGTGACAGGCTACCTTCACTACAGTGACAGGCTACCCTCACTACAATGACAGGCTACCCTCACTATAGTGACAGGTTACCCTCACTATAGTGACAGGTTACCCTCACTACAGTGACAGGCTACCTTCACTACAGTGACAGGCTACCTTCACTACAGTGACAGGCTACCTTCACTACAGTGACAGGCTACCCTCACTATAGTGACAGGCTACCCTCACTATAGTGACAGGCTACCCTCACTATAGTGACAGGTTACCCTCACTACAGTGACAGGTTACCCTCACTACAGTGACAGGCTACCTTCACTACAGTGACAGGCTACCCTCACTACAGTGACAGGCTACCCTCACTACAGTGACAGGCTACCCTCACTACAGTGACAGGCTTCCCTCACTACAGTGACAGGCTTCCCTCACTACAGTGACAGGCTACCCTCACTACAGTGACAGGCTACCCTCACTACAGTGACAGGCTACCCTCACTATAGTGACAGGTTACCCTCACTATAGTGACAGATTACCCTCACTTCAGTGACAGGCTACCTTCACTACAGTGACAGGCTACCTCACTACAGTGACAGGCTAACCCTCACTACAATGACAGGCTACCCTCACTACAGTGACAGGCTACCCTCACTACAATGACAGGCTACCCTCACTACAGTGACAGGCTACCCTCACTACAATGACAGGCTACCCTCACTACAGTGACAGGTTACCCTCACTACAGTGACAGGCTACCCTCACTACAGTGACAGGCTACCCTCACTACAATGACAGTCTACCCTCACTACAGTGACAGGCTACCCTCACTACAGTGACAGGCTACCTTCACTACAGTGACAGGCTACCCTCACTATAGTGACAGGCTACCCTCACTATAGTGACAGGCTACCCTCACTATAGTGACAGGCTACCCTCACTACAGTGACAGGTTACCCTCACTACAGTGACAGGCTACCTTCACTACAGTGACAGGCTACCCTCACTACAGTGACAGGCTACATTCACTACAGTGACAGGCTACCTTCACTACAGTGACAGGCTACCCTCACTACAATGACAGGCTACCCTCACTACAGTGACAGGCTTCCCTCACTACAGTGACAGGCTTCCCTCACTACAGTGACAGGCTTCCCTCACTACAGTGACAGGCTACCCTCACTACAGTGACAGGCTACCCTCACTACAGTGACAGGTTACCCTCACTATAGTGACAGATTACCCTCACTTCAGTGACAGGCTACCTTCACTACAGTGACAGGCTACCCTCACTACAGTGACAGGCTACCCTCACTACAATGACAGGCTACCCTCACTACAGTGACAGGCTACCCTCACTACAGTGACAGGCTACCCTCACTACAGTGACAGGCTACCCTCACTACAGTGACAGGCTACCCTCACTACAGTGACAGGCTACCCTCACTACAGTGACAGGCTACCCTCACTACAGTGACGGCTACCCTCACTACATGACAGGCTACCTCCACTACAGTGACAGGCTACCCTCACTACAAGTGACAGGCTACCCTCACTACAGTGACAGGCTACCCTCACTACAGTGACAGGCGCTACCCTCACTACAGTGACAGGCTACCCTCACTACAGTGACAGGCTACCCTCACTACAGTGACAGGCTACCCTCACTACAGTGACAGGCTACCCTCACTACAGTGACAGGCTAGCCTCACTACAGTGACAGGCTAGCCTCACTACAGTGACAGGCTAGCCTCACTACAGTGACAGGCTAGCCTCATACAGTGACAGGCTAGCCTCACTACAGTGACAGGCTAGCCTCACTACAGTGACAGGCTAGCCTCACTACAGTGACAGGCTAGCCTCACTACAGTGACAGGCTACCCTCACTACAGTGACAGGCTACCCTCACTACAGTGACAGGCTAGCCTCACTACAGTGACAGGCTACCCTCACTACAGTGACAGGCTACCCTCACTACAGTGACAGGCTACCCTCACTACAGTGACAGGCTACCCTCACTACAGTGACAGACTACCCTCACTACAGTGACAGACTACCCTCACTACAGTGACAGGCTACCCTCACTACAGTGACAGAATACCCTCACTACAGTGACAGGCTAGCCTCACTACAGTGACAGGCTACCTTCACTACAGTGACAGGCTAGCCTCACTACAGTGACAGGCTACCCTCACTACAGTGACAGGCTACCCTCACTACAGTGACAGGCTACCCTCACTACAGTGACAGGCTACCCTCACTACAGTGACAGGCTACCCTCACTACAGTGACAGGCTACCCTCACTACAGTGACAGGCTAAGCGGAGAAGCACAATGGTTCATGGCTCAGTATACCTTTATAATGATCTGCAAACAACGAGGGACATAAGCAGAGAGATACCCGAGGTAGGGGACGTAGCGGGGAAGAGAGGGAGGGGGAGAGGATGGAGAGAGTATAAGAGGATGGAGAGAGGGAGGGGAAGATGGAGGGAGAAAGGGATGGAAAGTTAATAATAACAATAATTTTTATTTCTACACGTACATGTACAAGGTACACAGACCTAGCTGACATCAGTGACCTACAAGGTACACCGACCTAGCTGACATCAGTGACCTACAAGGTACACCGACCTAGCTGACATCAGTGACCTACAAGGTACACCGACCTAGCTGACATCAGTGACCTACAAGGTACACAGACCTAGCTGACATTCAGTGACCTACAAGGTACACCGACCTAGCTGACATCAGTGACCTACAAGGTACACAGACCTAGCTGACATCAGTGACCTACAAGGTACACCGACCTAGCTGACATCAGTGACCTACCGTTATATAGAGAGACTGGTTTTATGAAGAGTATTTCTGGCAAATTAGGTCGATTTTTGTCCCCAGGATGCGACCCCCACCAGTCGATTATACCCAGGTACCTATGTTACTGATAGGTGAACATGGATAGCAGGTGTCTTAAGGAAGCTCGTACTAATATTTCCACCCGTACCGGAGATCGAACCACCGGCCTCAGTGTGTGAGGTGAGTAGTACCCTAGCAATCGAGCTACGGGAGGAGGCAGTAAATTAGGAGTGAGGGAAGGAGGCAATAAAGAATATAAGTGGAATGGAGGAATTAAAGTTGGAAAGAGGGAATGAAGGATTAGAGGAGGAAAGAGAGAGACAATTAGACAGTGAGGCGAGGAAGGGTAGTGGAAATAAGGAAGGGTAGTGGAAATAAGGAAGGGTAGTGGAAATAAGGAAGGTTAGTGGAAATAAGGAAGGGTTAGTGGAAATAAGGAAGGTTAGTGGAAATAAGGAAGGGTAGTGGAAATAAGGAAGGTTAGTGGAAATAAGGAAGGGTAGTGGAAATAAGGAAGGTTAGTGGAAATAAGGAAGGGTAGTGGAAATAAGGAAGGTTAGTGGAAATAAGGAAGGTTAGTGGAAATAAGGAAGGGTAGTGGAAATAAGGAAGGTTAGTGGAAATAAGGAAGGTTAGTGGAAATAAGGAAGGGTAGTGGAAATAAGGAAGGGTAGTGGAAATAAGGAAGGGTAGTGGAAATAAGGAAGGGTAGTGGAAATAAGGAAGGGTAGTGGAAATAAGGAAAGTTAGTGGAAATAAGGAAGGGTAGTGGAAATAAGGAAGGGTAGTGGAAATAAGGAAGGTTAGTGGAAATAAGGAAAGGTAGTGGAAATAAGGAAGGGTAGTGGAAATAAGGAAAGGTTGAAGAATTGAGACACTTATGCAACACATGGGAATCTTTATTGAAGAAACGTTTCGCCACACAGTGGCTTCATCAGTCCAATACAAAGTAGAAATGGGTAAGGAGAGTAGAAGTTTGAGGTAATCAGTCCCTCAACCTGGAATCGATGTGTTCAGTCCATCACTCTTGTAGGAAGTGCAGCACACGGCCAGAGAGGTGGCTTATATACTGCGGTGAGATGAGTTGAAGCAGGAGGAGGCGGGATCACAGTGGGACCTGCCACTAGTGTAAGTAGGTCGTCGTCCAAAGGTTGGGCAAGCGTTGAAGTCTTTGTACCAAGATCCCACTGTGTGGCGAAACGTTTCTTCCATAAAGATTCCCATGTGTTGCATAAGTGTCTCAGTTCTTCAACTTGTCGGTTTTCAAAACCATTCATCACATAGGGAAAGGTATTGGAAATTAGGAAGGTTAGTGAAAATAAGGAAGGGTAGTGGAAATAAGGAATGGTAGTGGAAATAAGGAAGGGTAGTGGAAATAAGGAAGGGTAGTGGAAATAAGGAAAGATATTGGAAATAAGGAAGAGTAGTGGAAATAAGGAATGGTAGTGGAAATAAGGAAGAGTAGTGGAAATAAGGAAAGATATTGGAAATAAGGAAGAGTAGTGGAAATAAGGAATGGTAGTGGAAATAAGGAAGGGTAGTGGAAATAAGGAAGGGTAGTGGAAATAAGGAATGGTAGTGGAAATAAGGAAGGGTAGTGGAAATAAGGAAGGGTAATGTAAATACGGAAGGGAGGGAGGGAGGGTGTGTTAAAAATATTACGCTCTGAGAAGTACTTAAATATTTTATTGGAACGATAGCAGTAGATCTTATTTGTTGCTGCTGCCAGGTATTCCACCCCTACTGTTCCTACTATTTAATGTACCACTACTATTACTACTACTACTATCAACTTTCTAAGACTATTACTTATTCTTCCACTAATTATTCTATCACTATCATGCCTTTACTTAAGTAACGGACTGACAGACGAGGTCCCGCACCCCCGGCTGGTCACTGTATTATATTTGCTTGCAGCTCATACGTGGAATTTTTTGTCCAACCTGTTCTAGTAGAACTCATTTGTTCTAGTTATAGTTCAGAGGGACCTATGTTTGTTCCAGTGATCTATAACATTAGTGTTGTTCCTCTATCCTTGGAGTTCCATGAGATTGTTTTGTGTTCTTCACTTATTCACCACTTCCAATGACACACACACACAGCAACAAGGGATATACCAAGTGTTGGATGAATTACACACAACTGAGGAGGAGGTGGAGAAGCTCCTAAGTGACCTTGATACCTCAAAGACGGTGGGACCAGACATCTCTTCATGGGTCCTTAGAGAGGGAGCAGGGACACTACATGTGCCACTAACCAAAATCTTCAACACTTCCCTTGAAAATGGACAACTACCTGAAGTATGGAAGAAGGCAAATGAAGTCCCCATCTTTAAGAAGGGAGACAGAAATGAAGAACTAAATTATAGACCAGTGTCACTGACATGTATAGTATGCAAAGTCATGGAGAAGATTATCAGGAGGAGAGCGGTGGAGCACCTGGAGCAGAACAAGATTATAAACGACAGCCAGCACGGATTCATGGAAGGCAAATCCTGTGTCACAAACCTACTAGAGTTTTACGACAAGGTAACTGAAGTAAGAAATGAGAGGGAGGGGTGGGTTGATTGCATTTTCTTGGACTGCAAGAAGGCCTTCGACACAGTTCCTCACAAGAGATTAGTACAGAAGCTAGAGGAACAGGCACGTATAACAGGAAGGGCACTGCAATGGATCAGAGAATACCTAACAGGGAGGCAACAGCGAGTCATGGTCCGTGATGAGGTATCACGGTGGGCACCAGTGACGAGCGGGGTCCCACAGGGGTCAGTCCTGGGATCAGTGCTATTCTTAGTATATGTGAACATGACGGAAGGGATAGACTCGGAAGTGTCCTTGTTTGCAGATGACGTGAAGTTAATGAGAATTAAATCAGACGTGGACCAGAGAGGTCTACAAAGAGACCTGGACAGGCTGGATGTGTGGTCCAGAAACTGGCTCCTAGAATTTAACCCCTCCAAATGCAAAGTCATGAAGATCGGAGGAGGGCAAAGAAGACTGCAGACAGAGTATAGGCTAGGTGGCCAAAGGCTGCAAACCTCACTCAAGGAGAAAGACCTAGGAGTGAGTATAATACCGAGTACATCGCCAGAAGCACATATTAACCAGATAACTGCTGCGGCATATGGGCGCTTGGCAAACCTGAGAATAGCGTTCCGGTACCTCAGTAAGGAATCGTTCAAGACTTTATACACTGTGTACGTCAGGCCCATACTGGAGTACGCAGCACCAGTTTAAAACCCACACCTGGTCAAACACGTCAAGAAATTAGAGAAAGTGTAAAGGTTTGCAACAAGGCAAGTTCCAGAGCTAAGGGGAATGTCCTATGAAGAAAGGTTAAGGGAAATCGGTCTGACAACACTGGAGGACAGGAGGGTCAGGGGAGACATAACGACATACAAAATACTGCGTGAAATAGACAAGGTGGACAGAGACAGGATGTTCCAGAGATGGGACACAGAAACAAGGGATCACATTTGGAAGCTGAAGACTCAGATGAGTCAAAGGGATGTTAGGAAGTATTTCTTCAGTCATAGAGTGGTTAGGAAGTGGAATAGTCTGGCAAGCGATGTAGTGGAGGCAGGAACTATACATAGTTTTAAGACGAGGTATGATAAAGCTCATTGAGCAGGGGGAGAGAGGACCTGGAGGTTACCTGGAGGTTACCTGGAGGTTATTCCGGGGATCAACGCCCCCGCGGCCCGGTCCATGACCAGGCCTCCCGATGGATCAGGGCCTGATCAACTAGGCTGTTACTGCTGGCCGCACGCAGTCCAACGTACGAGCCACAGCCCGGCTGATCCGGCACTAATTTTAGGTATCTGTCCAGCTCTCTCTTGAAGGCAGCCAGGGGTTTATTGGCAATTCCCCTAATGCTTGATGGGAGGCTGTTGAACAGTTTTGTGCCCCGGACACTTATGGTGTTTTCCCTTAGTGTACCAATGGCGCCCCTACTTTTTATTGGGGGCATTTTGCATCACCTGCCCAGTCTTTTACTTTCGTAGGGAGTGATTTCTGTGTGCAGATTTGGGACCATTCCTTCCAAGATATTCCAAGTGTAGATTATGATATATCTCTCCCTCCTGCGTTCCAACGAGTACAAGTCAAGTGCTTCCAAGCGTTCCCAGTAGTTAAGGTGCTTGACAGAATTATACGTGCAGAAAAGGGGATCTCTGTACCCTCTCTAGATCTGCGATTTCACCTGCTTTGAATGGAGATGTTAATGCACAGCAGCATTCCAGCCTAGAGAAAACAAGTGATTTGAAAAGGATCATCATGGGCTTGGCATCTCTCTTTTTGAAAGTTCTCATTATCCAAATCCTATCATTTTCTTTGCACGTGCGATCGTGGCACTGTTTTTGACCTTGAAAGTGAGATCCTCAGACATTACACTTCCCAGGTCCCTTACATTATTTTTCCGCTCTATTGTATGGGGGAGTCAGTAGTATACTCTGTTCTAGTTATTATCTCCTCCAGTTTTCCATAACGGAGTAGTTGGAATTTGTCCTCATTGACATCATATTTGTTTACCGTTGCCCACGGGAAAACTTCTTTTTATATCTTCTTGGAGGTTAACCGCGTCCTCAGCAGATGACACCCTCATGAAAGATCCTAGTATCATCCGCAAAGGATGATACGGTGCTGTGGTGTATATCTCTGTTTATGTCTGATATGAGGATAAGGAATAAGATGGGGGAGTAACTGTGCCTTGTGGAACAGAGCTCTTCACTATGGCAGCCTCCGATTTAACTCTGTTGACCACTACTCTTTGTGTTCGATTTGTTAGGAAGTTGAAGATCCTTCTCCCCACTTTCCCCGTATTCCTTTAGCACTATTTTATGGGCTATTACGCCATGATCGCATTTGCAAATGCTTTTGCAAAGTCTGTGTATATTACATCTGCATTCTGATTTTCTTCCAGTGCATCCAAGGCCATGTCATAGTGATCCAGTAGTTGTGAGAGGCAGGAGCGACCTGCCCCGAACCCATGTTGCCCTGAAATTTTGCAGATTTTGGAATCCAGGTGATTTGCAATCCTGCTTCTTAGCACTCTTTCAAAGATTTTTATGATGTGGGACGTCCGAGCTATTGGGTCTATAGTTCTTAGCTAATGCTTTTTCTGCCACCTTTATGGAGTGGGCATATCCGTTGTTTTAAGTGACTGTGGAATTTCACCCATGTCCAAGCTCCTCCTCCATAGTGTACTTAGGGCACGCGAAGGGGTTTCTTGCAGTTCTTAATGAAAACAGAGTTCCACGAGTCTGGGCCCGGGCTGAGTGCATAGGCATGTTGTCAATGGCTTTTTCGAAATCTATCGGAGTTTGGGGTAATGTCGGAAATCTGGCATACATTTATGGAGTTTTGGGCTCTTTCATGAAGAAATCATTTGGGTCGTCGATCCTCAGACCGAAATTTGTTTGGGTTTACTAAACACAGATCGTACTGGGATTTTAATATTTCACTTTATTTCCTTGTTGTCATCTGTGTAAATCCCATCCTGTCTGAGTAAGGGCCGATACTAGATGTGGTATTTGCCTTGTTTTTGGCATATGAAAAGAAATATTTTGAAATTTTTTTCAATTTCACTAATAGCTTTAAGCTCCTCCTGCCTCTCCTGGTTCCGTAAGAGTCATTTAGCTTAAGTTCGATAGTTTCCCCTTCCCTGGTTCAGCGCCTCCTTTCGTGTATCAGATATTCTAGCACTCCGAGGAGCTCAGTGACTCTTCGTCGTCTTCTGTAAGAGGGAGCGTCTTTTCTCTGCAGTTTACTCCTGCTCTTCTTCTTAGGGGAATATGCCTAGAACATGCTTCGGCTACCAGGAAGTTGATCCTTTCAAGGCACTGGTTTGGATCCATGTCATTTAAGACATCTTCCCAACATGTTTCATTTAGGATATGGTTTACCTGGTCCCAGTTGATGTTCTTGTTGTTGAAATTGTATTTTGTGAAGACACCTTCACAGGTACATGCATTCTGCTGTTCAGGACCCCTATGCATGTACGTCGGTGAAGAGGCGGGGCCAGGAGCTGAGTTTCGACCCCTGCAACCACAATTAGGTGAGTACACACACACACGCAACGGGGCCAGGAGCTTGGACTCGACCCCTGCAACCTCAACTAGGTGAGTACACACACACTCCCACTCTCACACTCATACACACACACTCCCACTCTCACACTCTTACTGTCTCACGCTCCCACTCTCTTACCGTCTCACTCTCCCACTCTCTTTCTCCTACTCTCACTTTCTTCCTCTCGCTCTCCTCTTCCTCCTCCTCCCTTCCACCCCCCTACTTCTTTACCTCGCCCTTCCCCTCCCCTATTTCCCTCCTCCCTTCCCCTCCCCCTTTCCTCCCCCTCCCCCCTTTCCCACTCCACCTCCCCATCACTCTCTCCTCCTCCCTCCCTCTCTCCCTCTCCCCATCTCTCTCCCCCATACAACTCCTCCACCCCTACACACGCACACCTAGCCAAGCACGTAAGGAAATTAAAGAAAGTGCAAAGGTTTGCAACAAGACTAGTCCCGGAGACAAGGGGTATGTCCTACGAGGAGAGGTTAAGAGAAATCGACCTGACGACACTGGAAGACGGGAGAGTTAGGGAGGATATGATAACGACATATAAAATACTGAGAGGCATAGACAAGGTGGACAGAGATAGGATGTTATAGAGATGGGACACAGCAACAAGGGGTCGCAGTTGGAAGCTGAAGACTCGGATGAACCACAGGGATGTTAGGAAGTATTTCTTCAGTCACAGAGTTGTTAGGAAGTGGAATAGCCTGGGTAGTGATGTAGTGGAGGCAAGATCCATACATAGCTTTAAGAAGAGGTATGATAAAGCTCACAGAGCAGGAAGTGTGACAGGGTAGCGGCCAGTTGAAGAGGCGGGGCCAGGAGCTGTGATTCGACCCCCCCAACCACAACTAGGTGAGTGTATACACACACACACAGGCCTAGTGTCTAATCGACATGTGCCTAGGACAAAATGGTAACTAACTAACTAACTAACACACACACACACCACACTAGCACACCAAACCAGCCAACCTACAACAACCGTTACTAGCCCCTGCCCTAAATAACACACACACACACACACACACACACACACAGGAGCTCGGACTCGACCCCCGCAACCTCAACTAGTTGAGTACACACACTAGGCCAAAAACTGTAACTCGACCCCTGCAACCACGCTTAGGTACTGGACACTTCACACCATCTGAAATTTGACCATCACCCCCCTCAGCACCCCTAATTAAACCCTCAACCCTCTCCACTCCTCCACTCGGCCTTTGCCTTATACTCCCTCTACTTCCCCTCTACCTCCCTTCTCCCCTCCCACTACCTCCCCTCTCTCTCCCCCTCTCCCCTCTACCACACCCCTCTCTCCCTCTCTCTCATCCCGTCTCTCCTACCCTCTCTCCCTTACTCTTCCCCCCTCCCTTCCTTCCCTTCTCTCCCTTTTCCTTTTCTTTTGTCTCCCTCACACACACCTCCCTAGTTTCCCTTTCTGTCCCTATCTCACACACAAAATAAAAATGGGGGCTCAGAGGGAAAGTTGAAGACTCAGGGGATCAGAGGAAAATGGACCTGAAAAGGAAGAATGGATGGAAGAGCAATGCAAAAGGATGAAACAAGAGTGGGAAAACAAACTAGGTGAGCTTTCTATGAAAATGGAGAAGAGAATGGAGGCAGAGAAAAAGAAATGGAAGTCACGAGCTGAAGCTGCAGAAGCTAGGATACATGCCCTAGAAGATGAGGTAAATATGCTGAAACGAGTTACAGAGATATTGCCCAAAGAAGACATGGCATCAGAAACATGAACCTTCCTATTAAGCGAGGGGCCAAGTGGAAAGGAAGGAGGCAAGACTTATGCTAAGTCCCTATCACTCGATCAGCAAGCGTTGAGGGGCAAGCAGACAGAGAAGATGACAGGTTCCATGCAGAAAGACGGCCAAGCCACCAAGAGTTACAGGAAAAAATAAGGGAGACAATGGCTGTTTACAAACGAGACCCAGAAGCACAGAGCGAAAGGTAATGGGAGGAGGAGAGGGAGAAGTCATTGTTTATTCAGGGGATTCAGGAGAGTGAAGGGAGGACACAATGAAAGACAGAAAGAAAAACAAGAGATTGAAAAATCAAAGAAATAGTTGGAGGAGGACATGACTCGGTGTTGGAGAGGAAACTGAAGTACACCAATGCTGATGGAATAACGAATAAGTAGGAGGAGTGGCATGAATGAATTCGTCATCACCGTCCATTACAGCTCTCACAGAAAGCAAGCTCACAGAAATGATAACAGATACCATCTTTTCAACTGGATATCAGATCCTGAGGAAAGGCAGAGGTACAGAGGGAGTGGAGGAGTGGCACTGCTTATCAAAAATCAATGGGATTTTGAGGAGCTGCAGAGAGGAGACAGATGAAAGAGACTACATAATAGGAACACTTCAGTCTGAAGGTCCCAAGGTGGTAATTGTAATGATGTGTAACCCGCCACAGAATAGCAGGAGGCCAAGACAAGAATATGATGAGAGTAACAGAGCAGTGGTTGACACACTGGGTGTAGTGGCCAGAAGAGCCCTTATGGGCAGAGTAAACTACTGGTTGTGGGTGACTTTAACCACAAAAAAAAAGTCTGGGAAAACCTGGAGCCACATGAGAGCCCAGAAACGTGGAGGGATAAGACGTTGGAGGTGGTACTGGAAAACCTCATGCATCAGTATGTTAGAGACACTACCAGAGAGAGAGGAGCAGATAAACCAGAAAGACTGGACCTAGTATTCATCTTAAGTTGTGCAGATATAGAGGACATCACATATGAAAGGCCCCTCAGAGCTAGTGATCGTGTGGTTCTGAGCTTAGAAATACATAGTTACTAGTGGAGAGGGAAGCGGCAAGTGCAGAGCAGAGGAAGCCAAATTACATGAAAGGGGACTACATAAGGTTTGAGGAACTTCCTAAACGAGTTTCAGTGGGACAGAGAACTGGCAAGGAAATCAGTCAATTAAATGATGGAATGTGTGACAATATGCAAGACAGCAGGGGAGAGGTTTGTACCCAAGGGCAAAAGAAATTCATTCAGAGGTGTAGAGAGGCCAAAAATCAATGTGCTAGAGAATGGAAGTATAGGAGGCAAAGAATCCAGGAGAATAAGAAGAGTAGTCGAAGAGCCAGAAATGAATACACACGGGTAAGAAGGGAGGCCCAATGACAATACGAAAATGATAGCAGCGAAAGCCAAGTCCAATTCAAAGCTGCTGTATAGTCACATCAGGAGGAAAACAATCAAGGACCAGGTAATCAGCCTGGGGAAAGAAGGAGGTGAGATCACAAGACATGACCGAGAAGTATGTGAGGAGCTCAACGTGAGATTCGAAGAAATATTCACAATAGAGACAGAATGGACTGAAACATGGAGTGGTGAGGTACACGACCAAGTGCTAGACACAATACATACAACCGAGGAAGAGGTGAGGAGGCTGCTAAGCAAGCTAGATGCTTCAAAGGCGATGGGGCCGGATTACATCTCTCCATGAGAGATGTTATTCGTGAGAGATGTTATCCTGAGAGAGGGAGAACAGAGACACTGTGTACACCACTAACGACAATCTTAGCACATCTTTTGAAACAGGGCAACTCCCTCAGCAAATGTAGTCCTAATTTAAGAAAAAAAGACACGCAGCACAGACCAGTATCACTGACATGTATAGTATGCAGAGTCATGGAGAAGATTATCAGAAGAGTGGTGGAGCACCCATAAAGAAATGAGCTTATCAACAACCACCACCACAAATTTAGGGACGGGAAATTCTGTGTCACAAATCAACTAGAGTTCTATGGCAGTGACAGCAGTAAGACAAGAGAGGGGTGGGTAGATGGCATTTTCTTGGACTGTAAGGAGGCGTTTGACACAGTTCCACGCAGTATTAGTGCAAAAGCTGGACGACCAGGTAGGTATAACTGGGAAGGCACTGCAATTGATCAGAGAATACCTGACAGGAAGGCGGCAGCGTGACGAGCCTCGGCCACTCCGTCACCTAGGACTGGTACTGTTTCTGGTATATGTGAATGACGTGACGGAAGGAATAGACTCAGAAGTCTGTTTGCAGACGACGTGAAGTTAACAAGAATCCAATCGGAGGACCAGGCGGGACTACAAAGGGATCTGGACAGGCTATAGGCCTGGTCCAGCAAGTGGCTCCTGAAGTTCAACCTCTCCAATTGCAAAGTCATGAAGAATCGGGGAAGAGCAAAGAAGACCACAGATAGAATACAGTCCAGGGGCCCAGAGACTACAAACCTCACTCAAGGAAAAGGATCTTGGGGTAAATATAACACCGAACACATTTCCTGAGGCGCACATCAGCCAAATAACTGCTGCGGCATGCGGGCACCTAGTAAACCTAAGAATAACATTCCGACATCTTAATAAGGAGTCGTTCAAGACTCAGGCCCATATTGGAGTATGCAGCGCCAGTTTGGAACCCACGCCTGGCTAACCACGTCAAGAAATTAGAGGGAGTGCAGAGGTTTGCAACGAGACTAGTAACGGAGTTAAAGGGCATGTCCTACGAGGAGAGGTTGAGGGAAATTGACCTGACGACACTGGAAGACAGGGGGGGGGGGACATGGTAACATAAAATACTGAGAGGAATCGACACGGTGGACAGGGATATGAAGTTTCAGAAATGGTACACACCAACAAGGGGTCACAGTTGGAAGTTGAAGACTCGGATGAGTTACAGGGATGTTAGGAAATATTTCTTCAGTTATAGAAAGTGGAATAATCTGGAAAGGGGGGTGGTGGAAGTATGATCCGTACATAGCTTTAAGAAGAAGTACGAAATAGCTCACAGGGCATGGAGGGAGTGACCTAGTAGTGACCATTGAAGAGGCTAGGGCCAGGAGCTATGTACTGACCCCTGCAACCACAATTATGCGAGTACAATTAGGTGAGTACACACACACACACACACACACACACACACACACAACACACGTACGTCAGAAAGTGGAATAGTCTGGATAGTGAGGTAGTGGAGGCAGGTACCATACATAGGTTTAAGAAGAGGTACGATAAAGCTCATGGAGCACGGAGAGAAAGTAAAGCTAGTAGCGACCAGCAAGGTGGCGGGAACCAGGAGCTGTGACTCGACCCCTGCAACCACAAACCACAAACTGGTGAGTACACGCGCACACGCACCAACACTCGACACAAAGCCGTGGTAAACATCTCGGTTTAATATCGAAGCATCATCTATAATCCAAACGCTTCGATGTATCAATTTCCATCAATGCTAAAACAATTGAGAACAATTACCAAGCAGTATAGCTGGTAATAGTTCTTAACTGTTTAAGCACTGAGGATGGAGTTTGAGACTAAAACGTTCAGATATTAGATATAGATGTTTCGATATTAAACGATATTTACCACGTCTTGTCCTTCTATTCCTTATATCTTTTATTCCTACGAGGAAGAGCTCATTTGGAATATATGCATATAATGTATATCTTGTGATATATGTCGTGCCGAATATGTAAAACTGGTCAGTTAGCAAGAACTCGTTTAAAATTAAGTTCTTTCTTAAATTTTCTAGTATACGTTTAAATACATATTTTTTCACTAATCTTAATGTAAAAATTTATAATTTTGCACCAAAGGAATCTTAAAAAACTTGCCTAAACTTATTTCAACAAGCTCAATTAATTTTAGCCTAATCCAACTAAATATATTTTAGATACGTTTACAATAATTTAATAAGACAAACACAATGAAATATATTTTTTTGTTAGGTTCAGAATGATTTTTGCGAAATTATCGCATACACAAATTTTCACTTGTCTTGTATGGCAAGATGACCGTTGCTATTTAAGCCAAGATCGCAAGTTCTGCCTAATCGGCACGACATATATATATATATAATATATATATATATATATATATATATATATATATATATATATATATATAATATATATATATATAATATATATATATATAATATATATATATAATGTTAATATTCATGTAATTACTAGAGAATAACTTACGGTCTGCTTCAAACACTGAGGTGTTGGTCAGTCTTAATTGGAAGATTTTTTTATTGAAATTAAGATTAAAATGTGCTTATGTGGCTATTTTATAGAATAAAAAGATAATTTTCTATTATAGGATTGTAGAGGATTTTAAATTGAACGTAAATGTGCAAAATAATTTTAGAAATAATTGAAACTCACGTTTTTAAACAGTTTTGAATTTTTAAAACTTTAGTGAACTCTTAAAAATTTTGTGCCAGAGCTGACAGTGTTAAGAACAATGTTCTCATCTTTCACAAACTTCTTCCAAGTCTCCAAGTCTTGCCTTCATAACTTCAGAACGCCTTAATCAATTGGGTTCACATTTTGAACCCTGGTGTTTTATTACTAGATGAAGATTCAGAGAACAAGTGTAGATGAAAGAATTAGTGTATGGAATACCTGGTAGTATACTAAAAGCAGATAAGAGTTTTAATGACGATACTGAGGCTCTGGGGTATGTAAGAGAGAGAGAGAGAATATTTTCCAGTAAAAATAGGCGTTAGAGAAGGATACGGGAAGTCACCATGGTTGTTTAACATTGTTCTAGATGGAGATGTTAAAGAAATGAATGCTAGGATGTTAAGAAGTGTAGAATTTAAAGATAAAAGTATAATACGAAGTGGAAGTTGTCAGGTGCTTTTTTGCCGATAGGAAGGATCCGGAACTACTATTGTTGGTGCCTCTGACGGAGTATAATACAGCAAGTATTAGTCCTAATCCTTCCTATTAGAAGCCTGACTAGTCTATTCTTAAACACCTGAAGACATTCACTTCCTCCATACTCCATCCTTGCGATCTGATATAGAATCTTTCATTTCCTAATTTTTTTCTTACCCTCATTACCTTGCTTTTTCCTATGTTCACTTTTAATTTCCTTCTTATATATACCCTCTCAAATTCGTCCAACAATCTTTGCCATTTCTATTTGGAATCTCCCAAAAGCACAGTGCCATTGGCAAAGAGCAACTGTGACAACTCCCACTTTGTATCGATATTTTATATTTTAATCCCACTCTCCTCAACACCATAACATTCACTTCCTTTACAGTCACATCTATAATTGGTAAACAACAATGGTGACATCACACATCCATGTCTAAAGCGAACCTTTACCCGGAAAATAATTTCCCTCCTACATTACCTAACCAGAGCCTTACTGCCCTCATAAAAACTTAACGACTTGAAGTAAACTGCATCAACCACATTGTTCCCCTTTCCACTTTACCAGTTGCGGTTTCTAAATCCATAAATATAATGAAAACTTAATTCCTTTTATAAATATTGTTCACTTATATGCTTCAAGGTAAATACTTGATCTACACATCACCTACCCTTCCTCAAACCTTGTTTATCTGCGATCATGCTGTGTCTTACTCTTAATTCCTTCAGCAATAACTGCTTAATGCTTAAATGTGAGATACAAGACTCTCATTTAAGCAGATTTTTATAAATATTTACTGATAAAAGTTAGTATATCATTAGAGAGCGAGAATGATACAAATACCACAGACAAGTTCTCTAAGTTAGTCTATACACAGCACACTAACGAAGCAGCCAGATTTAGCCTCATCACTGACTCAGGCCCTTACTGGCTCTCAGCTCCTCCCTATTACAATAATTTAGATTTCGTTATTAAAAAGTTGCTCACACAAAAAGTGGTTTGCACTTGGAACGCGATTTATTACAGGACTGGATCCCACATAAACTCCAGAAGGCAGAGAAATTAGCCTTTTCGCTGACACTAAACTCTAAAGTCATCCTCCAAAAGACGCTAGAACCCGCCGAATTACACTGGCACTTGCTGATACACAGACCATAAACTAGACGGAACGTAAATTTAATTACGAAAAAAATATATGATAATTCAGCACTCATCACACTTCCATTTGTCCCCCATTATAAAATAGACGATTACGAGGAGAATCTTCAGTTGTTCCAAGTTCTGAAATTATTTTATCCAGCCTTAATATCAGTTAAGTAATGTGCATAGTTTATTCTTTATCCCTTGATTCTTGTTATTTTTCCTTAAGTATATGGTATTGTAAATTGCACAATGTTGAAATGCACGTTTTAGTAACGTTTATTATGCTACGTTGAAGTGCTGAGTGGTAATGTCACTGATTATTCTAAAGTATAGTAAATATTAACTGTTAGTACTGTTAGGTATTAGAGGAATAATGTCGAGCAGACCTTCCTCAAATCCATTCCCCTCTCTCTTGCAAAAGTATAAGAATACAGGTTTAGTTATATTTAAGATTGCTTGCTAATATTTTGACTAAATTTACACATGGAGAACTCACTAGCTGGAAAACAGACTGGTCATAAGGATATGGAGGAGCCATTTATGCAGCAGGCCTGCTGGCTCATGCTAGGGTGGTCCAACTCTGTTCCCACCCACACGTATTTGTTCAGCCTATTTTTTTAAGCTGCCCAAGGTTCTTGCCTCAGTGATGCTACTAGCGAGTTTCTGGCATTGTTTGCTTGAGAACATTTGTCCATATTACACTGCATCTGCCATTTCTCCCACCACATCAACCTATCTGGGTCATTCTGTAGTTCGTCTTTATCGGAATTTGACGGCTTGTTTTAGTGTCACCGGCAAACTTGCTGATCACTTTACTCCCTCAGTTAAGTTTATTGTGAACAATAAGTCTGGAGAAATTACTTATGAGGGAGGAGCAAAGGGGTCATGACCCCTCCCTCTTTCTCTCACTACAAGGGAGAGGGGGGAGTCGCATAACATACTCCGTGTAGCCCAAACAAGACAATCTTCTGCCAATTAGGATTTGCAGAACAACTCAGTCAAGTGTAGTAATGGGTCCCCATTAATTTTTTCCCCATTTATTCAACCTTTGTTGTCTGTCAGTTGTTACATTAGGTTTTCCTTTTATTTTCAAAAATTATTTAGCACATAATCATGTTAATTTTGGATAATTTACATAGCTCAAAGTAATGCTAAAATAAGTACCCTGGGAAGATTCCTAAATCTGAATGCTGCCATAATGTACTGTAGCAACATATTACCTGGACAGGGTTTTGGGGGTCAGCGCCCCTGCGGCTGAGACCAGGCCTCATGGTGGATCAGGGTCTGATCAACCAGGCTGTTACTGCTGGCCACATGCAAACTGACCTACGACCCACAGCCCGGTGGTCAGTTACTGACTTTAGGTGCCTGTCCAGTGCCTTCTTGAAGACAGCCAGGGGTCTATTGGTAATCCCCCATATGTATGCTTGGAGGCAGTTGAACAGTCTTGGTCCCTGGACACTTATTGTGTTGTCTGTGTTCGTGATGCCCCTGCTTTTCATTGGGGAAATGTTGCGTCTTCTGCCGAGTCTTACTTTCATAGGGAGTGATTTTCCTGTGCAAGTTTGGTACTAATTCCTCTATGATTTTCCAAGTGTATATTATCATGTATATCTCTCGCCAGATCAAGGGCCTTCAACTGTTCCCAGTAATTTAGGTGGCATATCGTACTTGTGTATGCCATGTAAGTTCTTTATACACTCTCCAGGTCAGCAATTTCGCCTGCCTTGAAGGGGCAGTTAGTGTAAAGCAGTATTCCAGCCCAGAGAGAAGCGATTTGAGGAGAATCATCATGGGCTTGGCGTCCCTAGTTTTGAAGGTTCTCGTTATCCATCTTCCATAAATGGAAGACAGGAATAAATAAAGGGGATATAAATAGCATGCTGAAAATATCTAGCCTAGACAGGACTCGCAGCAATGGTTTTAAGTTGGAAAAATTCAGATTAAGGAAGGATATAGGAAAGCACTGGTTTGGTAATAGAGTTGTGGATGAGTGGAACAAACTCCCGAGTACAGTTATTGAGGCTAAAACGTTGTGTAGTTTTAAAGATAGGTTAGATAAATACATGAGTGGGTGTGAGTTGGACCTGATTAGCTTGTGCTACTAGGTCAGTTGCCGTGTTCCTCAAGTGAATGTGACTTGACCTGACTAGGTGGGGGCATTGGCTTAAGCCGGTAGGAGACTTGGACCTGCCTCGCATGGGCCAGTATGCCTGCTGCAGTGTTCCTTCTTTCTTATGTTCTTATGTTGTCAGGCTACTTTATCGTAACCCCTAAAGCTATCACGTAACCTATAACACACACATGTTGCTGTGTCCGACCGGAATGTAGACGAATGGTAGACCTCTCCTGCCTACAGTATATAAGCTACGTCTTCGCAGGTATGCTGTATTCTTTTCAAGATTGATGGACTGGCCACATCGACTTCTCAAGGCTGATCGACTGATTACCTCAAACTACTCCTGTTCTTCCCCGTTCTCCTTTGTATGGACTGATGAAGCCACTGTGTGGTAAAACGTTTCCTCAATATAGATAACCAAGTGTTGCACATGTGTCTAATTTATCAACTTGTCGGTTCTCTGAACCATTCGTCTATATTAAATTGTTGTTCTCATTGTATTTATATTATCATTGCAAGTTGCATCGAAAAGAAATAGTCCCATGAAGAACCGAGCCAGTGATTGTTTTACAGTACCAACAACTAATTTTGCACTCATTGAGTACTCCCAGAGTTGATAAATTAGACACATGTGCAACTCTGGGTATCTTTATTGATACCCAAGAGTTGCACATGTGTCTAATTTATCAACATGTCGGTTCTCTGAACCATTCATCTACAAACTCCCAGAGTACACATTGCCACAGACTCCCTCAGCTACTCCCTCTAGTGATATCCCTCAACTTTATGCAAATTTTATAAATACACAATGATAATCACAATATTTATATTTCACCCAGTTAAGTATTAGTTTATCTCTAACACTTTATATTATTTTGTTTATCCGCTGTTGCTGGATTCCCTCCTTTAATTAATACGGTATATTGTGTGTATCATCCCTACCTTACATACTCGAGCAATGCCAAAATTGAATACGAGTGAGCATGTCCCATATATATGGAAATTAGGTATCCCAGTGGAGTATTGAAGATAAGGCAATACTGGTTGGTCAGGAGGGTATTCCCAACTATTCAGTATGCTTACATAATAGTATATATACCTCTACGAGTGTATTGTAAAACTGGGAACAAAGATTAAACATTGGCTTATAGTATTATGCAAGGAGGGTGTTTGTGTGTGTTTGTGTGCGCGCGTTTGTACTCACCTAGTTGAGATTGCGGGGGTCGAGTCCGAGCTCCTGGCCCCACCTCTTCACTGATCGCTACTAGGTCACTCTCCCTGAGCCGTGAGTTTTATCATACCTCTGCTTAAAGCTATGTATGGATCCTGCCTCCACTACATCGCTTCCGAAACTATTCCACTTACTGACTACTCTGTGGCTGAAGAAATACGTCCTAACATCCCTGTGATTCATCTGCGTCTTCAACTTCCAACTGTGTTCCCTTGTTACTGTGTCCAATCTCTGGAACATCCTGTCTTTCTCCAACTTGTCAATTCCTCTCAGTATTTTGTATGTCATTATCATGTCCCCCCTATCTCTCCTGTCCTCCAGTGTCGTCAGGTTGATTTCCCTTAACCTCTCCTCGTAGGACATACCTCTTAGCTCTGGGACTAGTCTTGTTGCAAACCTTTGCACTTTCTCTAGTTTCTTTACGTGCTTGGCTAGGTGTGGGTTCCAAACTGGTGCCGCATACTCCAATATGGGCCTAACGTACACGGTGTACAGGGACCTGAATGATTCCTTATTAAGATGTCGGAATGCTGTTCTGAGGTTTGCTAGGCGCCCATATGCTGCAGCAGTTATTTGGTTGATGTGCGCTTCAGGAGATGTGCCTGGTGTTATACTCACCCCAAGATCTTTTTCCTTGAGTGAGGTTTGTAGTCTCTGGCCCCCTAGACTGTACTCCGTCTGCGGTCTTCTTTGCCCTTCCCCAATCTTCATGACTTTGCACTTGGTGGGATTGAACTCCAGGAGCCAATTGCTGGACCAGGTCTGCAGCCTGTCCAGATCCCTTTGTAGTTCTGTCTGGTCTTCGACCGAGTGAATTCTTCTCATCAACTTCACGTCATCTGCAAACAGGGACACGTCAGAGTCTATTCCTTCCGTCATGTCGTTCACAAATACCAGAAACAGCACTGGTCCTAGGACTGACCCCTGTGGGACCCCGCTGGTCACAGGTGCTCACTCTGACACCTCGCCACGTACCATGACTCGCTGCTGTCTTCCTGACAAGTATTCCATGATCCATTGTAGTGCCTTCCCTGTTATCCCTGCTTGGTCCTTCAGTTTTTGCAACCAATCTCTTTGTGTGAACTGTGTCAAACGCCTTCTTGCAGTCCAAGAATATGCAATCCACCCACCCCTCTCTCTCTTGTCTTACTGCTGTCACCATGTCATAGAACTCCAGTAGGTTTGTGACACAGGATTTCCCATCCCTGAAACCATGTTGGCTGCTGTTGATGAGATCGTTCCTTTCTAGGTGTTCAACCACTCTTCTCCTGATAATCTTCTCCATGATTTTGCATACTATACATGTCAGTGACACTGGTCTGTAGTTTAATGCTTCATGTCTTTCTCCTTTTTTAAAGATTGGGACTACATTTGCTGTCTTCTATGCCTCAGGCAATCTCCCTTTTCGATAGATGTATTGAATATTGTTGTTAGGGGTACACATAGCGCCTCTGCTCCCTCTCTCAATACCCATGGGAGATGTTATCTGGCCCCATTGCCTTTGAGGTATCTAGCTCACTCAGAAGCCTCTTCACTTCTTCCTCGGTTGTGTGCACTGTGTCCAGCACATGGTGGGTGTGCCCCACCTCTCCGTCTTTCTGGAGCCCCTTCTGTCTCCTCTGTGAACACTTCTTTGAATCTCTTGTTGAGTTCCTCACACATACTTCACGGTCATTTCTTCTTGTCTCTCCTCCTTCCTTCCTTAGCCTGATTACCTGGTCCTTGACTGTTGTTTTTCCCTTTTGATGTGCTGTACAACAGTTTCGGGGCAGATTTGGCTTTCGCTGCTAAAGTCATTTTCATATTGTCTTGGGCCTCCCCTTCTTATCGTGCATATTCGTTTCTGGGTCTACGGCTGCTCTCCTTATTCTCCTGGTCCTTTGCCTTCTATATTTCTTCCATTCCCTAGCACACTTGGTTTTTGCCTCCCTGCACCTTTGGGTAAACCATGGACTCATCCTGGCTTTTTCATTATTCCTGTTACCCTTAGGTACAAACCTCTCCTCAGCCTCCTTGCATTTTGTTGCTACATATTCCATCATCTCATTAACTGGCTTCCCTGCCAGTTCTCTGTCCCACTGAACCCCGTTCAGGAAGTTCCTCATTCCTGTGTAGTTCCCTTTCTTGTAGTTTGGCTTCATTCGTCCTGGCCTTCCTGCTTCTCCCTCCACTTGTAGCCCTACTGTGTATTCGAAGCTTAAAACCACATGGTCACTGGCCCCAAGGGGTCTTTCATATGTGATGTCCTCGATATCTGCACTACTCAAGGTGAATACTAAGTCCAGCCTTGCTGGTTCATCCTCTCCTCTCTCTCTTGTAGTGTCCCTTACGTGTTGGTACATGAAGTTTTCCAGTACCACCTCCATCATCTTAGCCCTCCATGTATCTTGGCCCCCATGCAGGTCCAAGTTCTCCCAATCGATCTCCTTGTGGTTAAAGTCACCCATGATCAGGAGCTTTGCCCTGCATGCATGAGCTCTTCTGGCCACTCTAGCCAGTGTGTCAACCATCGCTCTATTGCTCTCGCCTTGGCCTCCTGCTGTTCTGTGGTGGGTTATACATCACTGCTATTACCACCTTGGGACCTCCAGAGTGAAGCGTTCCCGCTATGTAATCACTTTCTTCTCCGCTGTCTCTGCTCTCCAGCTCATCAAAATTCCAGCGTTTTTTGATCAGCAATGCCACTCCTCCACCCCCCCTGTTCCCTCTGTCTTTCCTCAGGATTTGGTATCCCGTTGGAAAGATGGCATCTGTTATCATACCTGTAAGCTTGGTTTCTGTGAGAGCTATGATGTCCGGTGATGGTGTTGTGCGTGTGTGTTTGTGTGTGTGCGTTTGTGTGTGTGTTTGTGTGTGCGCGTTTGTGTGTGTGTGAACATCACCGAGACGCTGGAACACGAAACTAGTTGCTCTGAGGTCTTCAGTGCGTCTGTTGAATTTTGTCTTAATTCCTTCCTGAAAGTGAATGCGCTCATTTCCCATGAGCTTAGATTCTCTGAACCTATAAGGACAATATACGTGTGTGCCTAAACACACACGCGCACACACACACACATACACACACACACACACACACTAGCACTCGCACAATTGGTCACGATTGGAAATTGAAGACTCGGATGAGTCAAAGGGATGTTAGGAAATATTTCTTAAATCATAGTGTTGTCAGGAAGTTGAATAGTCTGTCAAGTGATGTAGTGGAGGCAGGAACAATACATAGTTTAAGACGAGGTTTGATAAAACTCATGGAGCAGGGAGAGAGAGAGAGGACCTAGTAGCGATCAGTGAAGAGGCGGGGCCAGGAGCTATGAATCAACCCCTGCAATCACACACATACATATCGTGCCTAATAAGCGGGTCCAGTATAGCCTATTTGCCGAATAAGCCGATTTTTATGTTTTTCCTATAAATCAATGGAAATCGATCTGAGCATAACGAAAGGAGGAACACTGCAGCAGGCCTGTTGGCCCATACTAGGCAGGTCCTTTACAATTCATCCCACTAACAAACATTTGACCAACCCAACTTTCAATGCCACCCAAGAAACAAGCTCCGATGTGAACATCAAAATGGTATACAATACCGACAGGTTGTTAGGTAAGACACATATGCAACAGTTAGACAACTTTATTCCGAAACGTTTCGCCTACACAGTAGGCTTCTTCAGTCGAATACAGAAAGTAGGCAGGAACAGTAGAGATGTGAAGACGATGTAATCAGTCCATCACCCTTAAAGTCGTAGAATTTGAGGTTGTCAGTCCCTCGGCCTGGAGAAGTTCAGTTCCATAGTCAGGAACTATCTGATAGTTCCTGACTATGGAACTGAACTTCTCCAGGCCGAGGGACTGACAACCTCAAATTCTACGACTTTAAGGGTGATGGACTGATTACATCGTCTTCACATCTCTACTGTTCCTGCCTACTTTCTGTATTCGACTGAAGAAGCCTACTGTGTAGGCGAAACGTTTCGGAATAAAGTTGTCTAACTGTTGCATATGTGTCTTACCTAACAAGCTCCGATGTGCAAGTCCCACTCAAATCCAACCCCTCCCACTCATGTACTTATCCAACCTAAATTTGAAACTACCCAAAGTCCTAGCCTCAATAACCCAACTAGGTAGACTGTTCCACTCATCAACTACCCTATTTCCAAACCAATACTTTCCTATGACCTTTCTAAATCTAAACTTATCTAATTTAAATCCATTACTGCGGGTTCTCTCTTGGAGAGATATCCTCAAGACCTTGTTAATATCCCCTTTATTAATACCTATCTTCCACTTATACACTTCGATCAGGTCTCCCCTCATTCTTCGTCTATCTTCGTCAATCTTTCTTCATAAGGAAGATTTCTAATGCTATGTATTAATTTAGTCATCCTACGCTGAATGTTTTCTAACGAATTTATGTCCATTCTGTAATATGGAGACCAGAATTGAGCTGCATAATCTAGGTGAGGCCTTACTAATGATGTATAAAGCTGCAGTATGACCTCTGGACTTCTGTTGCTTACACTTCTTGATATAAATCCCAGTAATCTATTTGCCTTATTACGTACGCTTAGGCATTGCTGTCTTGAACATTAAAATGGTATAAAATACCGACAGGTTGTTAGGTAAGACACATATGCAACAGTTAGGTATCTTTACTATGAAACGCCTCGCCCACACAGCAGGCTTCTTCAGTCGAGCACAGAAAAGCTGACAGAAGCAGAAGACACCCGAAGACGACGCAATCAGTCCACCACCCCCAAAGTTTTGAGGTGGTCAGTCCCTCATTGTTTCATACTATGGAACAATGCTCTTCTCCAGACTGAGGGACTGACCACCTCAAAACTTCAAGGGCGATGGACTGACCACATCGTCCCCAAGTATCTCCTGCCTCCATCAACCCCTCCGCACTCGACTGAAGAAGCCCACTGTGTAGGCGAAACGTTTCACAACAAAGATACCCAACTGTTGCATATGTGTCTTACCTAACATTGCTGTCTTGTTAGGTAAGACACATATGCAACAGTTAGACAACTTTATTCCGAAACGTTTCGCCTACACAGTAGGCTTCTTCAGTCGAATACAGAAAGTAGGCAGGAACAGTAGAGATGTGAAGACGATGTAATCAGTCCATCACCCTTAAAGTCGTAGAATTTGAGGTTGTCAGTCCCTCGGCCTGGAGAAGTTCAGTTCCATAGTCAGGAACTATCTGAAGATCAAGCGACAGTGCGGAGACTTAAATACTGTCGGAAGGAGAGGTGCAGGGTAGTAGTAGTAGTAGTAGTAGTAGTAGTAGTAGTAGTAGTGAGAGGCAACTGAGAGGTCATGTCCCTCTCAGATCCAACCCTTCTCACTTGAAAAGCTTGTCCAAGGTGTTTTCTGTACCAAGATGCCACGTGTTGCAGTGTCTGACAAGATGAACATCAAAATGGTATACAATACCGACAGTTTGTTAGGTAAGACACATATGCAACAGTTGTCTAACTGTTGCATATGTGTCTTACCTAACAAACTGTCGGTATTGTATACCATTTTGATGTTCATCTTGTCAGACACTGCAACACGTGGCATCTTGGTACAGAAAACACCTTGGACAAGCTTTTCAAGTGAGAAGGGTTGGATCTGAGAGGGACATGACCTCTCAGTTGCCTCTCACTACTACTACTACTACTACTACTACTACTACTACTACTACTACTACTACTACTACTACCCTGCACCTCTCCTTCCGACAGTATTTAAGTCTCCGCACTGTCGCTTGATCTTCAGATAGTTCCTGACTATGGAACTGAACTTCTCCAGGCCGAGGGACTGACAACCTCAAATTCTACGACTTTAAGGGTGATGGACTGATTACATCGCTCTTCACATCTCTACTGTTCCTGCTACTTTCTGTATTCGACTGAAGAAGCCTACTGTGTAGGCGAAACGTTCGGAATAAAGTTGTCTAACTGTTGCATATGTGTCTTACCTAACAAACTGTCGGTATTGTATACCATTTTGATGTTCATTGCTGTCTTGGGTTTTAAAGGGTTTCTGCTTACCATGACCCCCAAGCCTTTTCGCAATCTGTATGGCTAAGTTCTAATTTAAATTATAAGTGTAGGGTTATGGACCTCCCCGAGCTCAGAACCTTGCATTTTTTCTACATTTA